>NW_020769326.1:4677609-4727018 GCF_900518735.1 Pseudonaja textilis
AGAGAGAGAGAGAGAGAGAGAGAGAGAGAGAGAGAGAGAGAGAGAGATTATAAAACTATATACATTCAACTCACTTACTGTATTTGGAAAAACACACCCGGAGTCCACTTTCTGCCACACATTTAACTATAACTCTGTACATTACAACATTACATACACCTTCAGATTTTCTTCCCTAGCCTACACACGACTGTTAAGAGCCAGATGTCATGGATTGAGTAAAATGTGGTGAAACTCACTTAACAATGTTCTTGTTTAGCAACCAAAATTTTGGGCTCAATTGTAGTCATAAATCAAGGATTATCTCTGCCTTCCTCTGCATGGCAGCTTTGTCCTAGTAAATTCCTTTTCTTTTCTGGAAATTTTCCTCTCTCTAAGAGGCACCAAAATAATCCAGATGATATAAGGTCTGCTGGAGCAGGGGGTTGGACTAGATGGCTTCCAAGGTCCTTTCTAACCCTGCTATTCTATGATTCTGTAAGGATCTATTACTGGAGCAGGGGGTTGGACTCGATGACCTCTAAGATACCTTCCAGCCCTAGACTGCTGTGCTGTTTCAAAGCGTCTTCTGAAGCCACATCTAGTGTCAGGATTCATGGTCCTTCCTTCCTCTCCTATTTTTTCTTTGTCTCCCTCCCTCCATGTATCTATCTGTCTATCCATCCATGCAACTATATCTCATTCACTTTCCCCTCGCTCTCTCCCTCCCTCTCTCTCTCTCTTCCTTCCTTCCTTCCTTCTTTCCTTTATTTCTATTTCTCTCCCTTCCCTTCATCCTTCCCTCTCTCCTTCTAAGGCTAGGAGACCCACCCGAAACAAAAATTTCCTTGGACGAAACCAGTCACTGCCATCCGGTTTATTCAACCCAAGACACACACACATTCACACACTTGCAAACAAACTTCTGTGATGATAAGCTGCAAAGTGCAAACTAATGAAAACTCTTTTTTTGCAATGCTTGTTTTTCTCAGCCCCAAGCTCTTTCCAATGTTTTCCTCTCCTTTGTCACGGGGCGGGAAGCAAGGGGGGAAACCTTAGGCACTATCAAAGATGATCCTGGGCACCGCGTTCAATAGGGAAATGTGAAAGGGAGCTGCCGGCACGAGGAAAAGAGGAGCACCAGGGAAAGACAAAAAGCAGCTTTCTTCCATCAGGCTGGCTACTCTGTCCCCCCACCCCCATCAAAGAAGATCCTAGGCACTGCGTTCAATAGGGAAATGAGAAAGGGAGCTGCTGGCACAAGGGAAAGATGAGCAGCAGGGAAAGACAAAAAGCAGCTTCCTCCCCTTGTGCTGGCTGCTCTGTTCCCCACCACCCCAATCAAAGAGATCCTGGGTACTGCATTCAATAGAGAAATGAGAAAGAGAGCTTCCAGTATGAGCAAAAGATGAGCAGCAGGGAAAGACGAAAAGTGGCTTCCTTCTCTCATTCTGCCTGCTCTGTTGCCATTTTCTCCATTGCAGCACCACACCGTGGAGCTTCCCCCATCCACCACTACCCAGGCCCTTGCTTCCCCCAAGCAGGAGGACAAGAAGGAAGAAGAGAAGGCTGCTCTGTTGCTCTTTTCACGGAGCTTGCCCCGGCTGCCCCGATGTCCTCACTTTCCCCAAGCAGGAGGAGCAGGCAGAGGGAAGTCTCCCCAGTTGTTGCCGGTTTCACCATTGCAGCGCCACGTAGCTTGCCCCACCCACCACAATCCAGGCCCTAGCTTCCCCCAAGCATTTGTCTACCTGATTTCCCCTCCATTGTGTTTCTTGCCATTGTGTGTAAGGAAACAGGTTTGTGGGCCTAAAAAAAAAACCCCTTCAACCAATCAATTCCAACTTCACAAGATCTTTTTTTTTTTCAATTGAAGTTTTTTCTTAGTCCCAAAAACTTTTGTTTCCCTGCACACAACAGCAAAAACCATGACGGAGAAACACATTGGATCTGGAAATCAGGCAGGCAAAGAAATGCTTGGGGAAAGCAAGGGCCTGGGTGGTGGTGGGTGGGACAAACTCTTTTATGCATAAAAATCTTGTCTTTGACCGCTGACACTGAAATGCAGAGCAAAAGCTGCCTGGAAGAAACTAGTCGGCCCAGGGCTGGAAAAGAAGAATACCCTATCAGGGCAGGGCAGGGCCAGTCGGTTATGCGACCAGCCAGTTCTCCGAACCAAACAAAATCTTAACAATCAGTTTTTCCAAACTGGTCCGAACAGGCTGAATCCCACATTAAAAAATCAATTTCACATTAAAAATCAATTTCTTCTGCCTCTCGGACCATTCAGTCAAATGTTATAAGGAGTTCTCATTACAAGATATGAAAACTATGCATCAGGCATAAAGTAATTCAGTTTCAAAACCTGGAACAAATCTGCCTATCAGTGTTCTCTTTTGAATAACCTGTTGCATTTGAAATACATTCTGGTATTGCTAAAGAATTGGCTTGTTAATTTAACTACAGTTTCACAAAATCCACACATATGCACACATACATAGTGTACTGCATTACTCTACCAGTGATGTATCTAATTATCCATATCAGCATGATAAAATCATTACAAGAAATTTAACTCAAAACCAGAAACTAAAAATTCAAAATACTTTTTTGTAAGACCTTAAGAGCTTCTTTATCTCTGTGGTTTCTTTTTCTATGCTTCTTCTCTCCCCAAGCAGCAGTACTTAAAGAAAAATAATTTGTTTAATTCAATCCTGGAAGGTTTACAAAGCATGAAACATTTCAAAGTAGGAGTTTTAAACTGAAACAGTCAACTTATGAATTTTGTAATGAGCCAAAACAGCAGTTTTACAACTAAAAGATGCCAGATGAGAGATTGCAATGTTGTATCCTTCAAATTTTACAACTAATGTTTATATTTGCAGATCTGATCTGTTAAGGACAAGAATCCTGTTATTTAGCTTTCAACTAAGATGCTTAACAGAGTGGAAATGAGTTCTTATCTTAATTTGATCTAAGACTGCAACTGGCCACAGAATGAAAATAGTAAGTAAAATGCCCACCACCCATGGACACTGTGTTATTTAAATAAAATGCATGCAAATTACAAGTTAATTGTAAATAAAGGAGTTTACTTTTTTCAAACACTTCAGAAAATGAGTGATAAGATTAAAACCATTCTTTATTAAAGTTAAATCACATGGCTTATTCCAATATAAAACAATTTATTCTTGCTTTTGTTATTAAGATTGCAACACTTAACATGGAACAAAAGACTGAGGCTTCTAAAAAGTACTTAAAGCCTGGCTTTTCTCCCAAGTTCTGGCATAAAGTGAGATAGATAAAAGTTTTCATAAGGATGTTGGATGTTTAACTTCAATATCAAATGTTTAATGCTTCTGATTTTAATAATGTTATCTCATACTGTTTTATTGATTTTTTAATTTGTTGATCAGGAACTGCTGTAAGACAGGTGGCTATGCAGTTTTTTAAAATAACTAGATAAATAAAGTGCTGCATGTGCTAATGACCATCTACTTTTGGAACGAAGGAACAGAAAACATGTACCACAATGAATTCCTTTTTGCAATAATTCATACCTTTGCTATGTATACATTGATTTAGTAATTGTCTCAAAACATCAATTGTGTTTGAAGTCTTTTCTTTTTAAAAATAGCAAATATTTTTCCTTATTAAAAGTTGTAGTAAGAAATATACATCTGATTCAGTTCCAAGCTGGAGGAAAGACACTGGAAACATGTAGTTCTTTTTCATCAATAAACCATTTTTCCAATCAGTCTCCATGTTTCCAGTGTCTTTCCTCCAGCTTGGAACAGAACCAGATGGATATTTCTTCCAACTATTTGGCACCCCGGACAGAACACCAAACTAACCTGACCAACAGACCTGGCTCAGGTAAGCCTCCACTTGCTGGCAACAGACTCATTGTGTCTGTGGGTGGGTAGGTGGGTTCCCACGGACGTTGGCTGTTTGGAGCAAGGGTAGTACAGGGAGTTCTGAACTCAAAGGATGCTTGGAAAGAAGGTGAGTACCTCTAAATTTTAACTTTAAACGCCCAGGAGGTGAAATACAGTATAGGTCTGTGTGTGTGAAAGAGCTTGAGGAAAAATCCCTTCTCTGACACAGTTGGATCCTACTCCTACTACATCTTTCTAGCTACAAACAGGGCCTCCTCCCCCCAGGCTGTGAGCGGTGAGTTCTGGAAAGCAAGGAGATTGATCCATAGCGCAGGACCTTCTGTTAAGAAAGGGAGACAGTGTGTGGGAAGGGGTTGAAAGGCAAGTGAGAGGTTCACCCTTGGGCAACTGGCTAAGCATCAATGAGCAGACCCCTATTCTGGAAAGGAGGTACCCATGAGTAATTTTGGCTGATAGTCCTCCCAGGCCATATGCCTGAAAACTGAGGGGATTACCACAGGTTGAAAAGTACCTTCACCTGTGGGGGCAGTGTATTCTGCATATTGTGAGGAACCTTGAAGTCTCGTTGCGGACACTCAGAAGAGCAGACCGGGAATTGGGAAACTGAGAGTCTAGGATCCCAGTGAAATTTCCCCAAGGGAGACTGATGGAGGCCTGGGACTGGGATAAATTGCCCATCCAGGCAAAAATGAGGAAGGATGTGCAAGAAGCACAGGTGCAAGCTATGTGAGAAATGGATTCTGGTCAGGGATGAAGCAAGGAAAACCAGTTTGGCTAAATAAAGGCACTTAAAAAGAAAAGGGAAATATATAAATTGGAACGTTGGGGTTTCTCTCTCTTCCTCTCTGCCTTCCATGCAACCACGTGATATGTTTGTTAAGATTTGTGCCTTCCCTCATTTGTGTTAACTGAGATTTATGGTGGAAATGACCAGGGTGTGTGAACCTGAGAGTTCTGCTGTCCTTTTCTTTTTTCTTTTTGTAAAAATTTTATTTGGGTTTTCACAAAACATAATACAAATAAAATATCTTTTTCTGAGAATAGCATGATCCCAGGTTATCACTTCTCCATACAGACACAAACTCAATTTCATATTCATCTTTGTGTTCTATTCCATATCTTATTACTATTTTAACATTTTCTCCGTAATTTTCCTCTCCCTTAGTTTTCTCAACCTTGTTTTTAATTATCTCATACCTATCTAAATTAAATTATATATCTTTTTCTAAGTCTCAATATCATTCTAATCATTATATTTATACTTTTGTCTGTCCTGTTTCAATTTCATATTTTCTTTTCTCATTAAACAAATTTTCCCATGTAGTTACTGACTGGAGTATGACACCTTTGTATCTTTTAATTTTGTCCATTCAACTCTTATTTAAACTTCAATTTATGCCTTTACAATTATAACATTGAATATAACACATAACTTCCAATCAAATTCTGCTTGGAACATTCTTAAATACACACTATGTTCTTAAAGAGAAAATATATATATAACAATAGTAAATAAAACACTTATTCTATTCCAATTCAGCTCTATCATTGATGTTAATTACAATCTTTAACATCTTTAACATTTCTTTTCAGTTGAATATCATACTTCCTTAGGAACATTTATAATATTTCCATAAGTGTAAGTGTAACTGTTAAATGCCTCTGATCCCTAGAGACAAGAATTTTAAATTGTTACGGGGAAAAAGTTAAAGCAAGTGAAAGAAAAATACCTTCACCTTAGGCCAGCAAAACAGGGTGAAGAGAACAGTGTTCATTTTTTCCACTTCCCTCTCTGTACTTTTAAGAACAGTCCAAGGTTACGAGGGAATGCTTTACAGGAAAAGTTTCATTTTTGCAGTTACTCTATGTGTTCAACTGGTTTTATCTATCTATTTAACATTTGCAATATTAACTTTAATGTTTTTTCAAACTCTGCCTGCAAGCAACCCACCTCCACATCTCCATCTCTTATCCTCCAACAATGCCTTTTCTGAGAAAGATCCTGCCCTTGGGGATGAAATTCAATGGGGACCACCAGAAATTGGGATTCTTCCTGGCGCAAGTCCTCACATGTATGCAAGAATACGGATGGGGGGCCGAGTGTGAGTCATCACACTAGAAGGGGCAGCCGCCAGATGGATGGTAACTCTCCACAACATTGATGCCCCAGAGCCAAGGAACCTCTATTGATTCATGACAGCCCTACACCACCACTTTGAAGACTCCCTCATTGATCAAAAAGGCCATAACTGCATTAGGGTTGTAAAGCCAAGCCGTCACCCTGTAGCCGAATATACCGAGGAATTTCGCGTCCTGGCCAGCTGAGTTGACTGATCAGAAGATATTCTAGTCTGCTGGTTCAAAGATGGACTCAACAACAACCTATACACTGCCTGCCTGGCCTGTGGAGCCCCAAATCTTCTGCATGAATGGTACCTGATGGCAGAAGAGGCGGAGATATGGCCAGAGATATGGCCCGCAACCAGTATCTGGGGAAGTGAGAGTTTCTCAAATCACAAACCCAACCACTATGACTCCAAGACCATCTGGTTGTTTTAAGTGAGGAAAGGAGGCACAGCAGAATGCCATTCAAAAGCCAGGCCACATATCAGGGGGGAAGCCGAGAAGCTGTGAGCTTTTGGTTCCCCCCACAAACCTAGAGGAAGAATCTCCAATGCCCTGAGGAGACCTGAGCCAGTCTGAGAATGATCCAGAAGACGATCCGCTGGTAAGTGACCCAACTGAACCATTCACTCTACCCCTAAGACTGTTTACCCCCAGCCGAGGGAAGGGGAAGGAAGTAGCAGCATTACTGGATTCGGGATGCACCCGGTGCCTAATTAATCTCACCCTAGTAGGGAAATTGGGAATCCACCTAAGGAAAATAGAAAACCCCATCACTTTCTGCCAATTAGACAGGACTATAGGGATGGGAGGAGCCAGCCATTTTTGACAAAGAACCGTAGCAAATAGAACTGGGGAACCATAATGAGTTGTTCACATTCATTGTAGCTCCAGGAATGGAAGGGCCACTAGTCCTAGAACTCACATGGCTACGGAAATGGAATCCAAAAATAAACTGGAAGAGAGGAACCGTACATTTCCAGAAACATATGGCATTTGCAAACATTCCAGTGTCAGCTTTGGAAGCCATATTCCATGGTGCCACATAGCCTGAGAAAGTGGGAGGAGGGTGATTTTAATTGAGTAATTCTAAGTAAACAAAATAAAAAAAAAATCTTAGTTCAAGGTTATTAAGTGCGGCGCAGCAGAAAAAAAGGATCTTACACTGGGATGGATTGTGATTGGTCCATGTGATGTGATGATGGGAAAAAAGTGGATGGATTGTAGTTTGGGACATTGTGGGAAGTCCAGGAAACTTTTAGTTTTGAGATTCAACAGATGTGCCAGGTGCTATTCTAATAAAAGGTACTTTTGAGATTATGCTTATCTTGAAGTTACTGATTGGAATAGAGGTTTGCTGGAATGCTGACATTATCTCAAAACTCTAACGAACTCCAGCACCCCAAAAAGGGAGCTATCAGGGGTGCTGAGCCTCAGAACTGATTCCAGAAATGGAGTAGTGCGAAGACTCAGAGAAGATGGAAGAAGAAAGGGCTTGGAGGCTAGACGCCGGAAGACTAATTGAGGCCCCCAACCCCACTTCTGAAGAAGTGATGGAGGCATTAGAAGTTGCAGAGGAGAGACGGAATTCAGGAGCCTGGCCAAAAGATAGTGAATCATGGAGGAGCTGCCAAACGGGGCTGGATCTAAGAATTGGACCAGAGGAAAAGATGCATGAACAACTTTCTTTTTCAAGTCCTCTACAGATTTCTCGAGAGACAGAGTGAAGAAGTGGGGGGGGGGGCATTGGGATCAGACACCTCCCAAGATTGCAATCAGTGGCCTCCCTCCAGAAGCCAGTCATTGTCAGAAATCCTGCTGCACCTGCTGCATCACCTTGTCAGGGAACACCCTGGCCCCCAAGAGAATCAGCGATCCCTTCTCAGCGATCTGCACAGGCAACAGATGGCAGCCACCACTCTCTTCCCATTGCAGGGAAGAAGGCAACAAATGGTCTCTTCATGGCAGGGCCCTAATCAGCCCCTCCTTGGAGCAACCCTGCAGAGGCCTTCTTCCAGAGAGCACCACTTAGCCCATCAGGGGTCGCAAGAGGGGAAGGAGGATTGCTGGAGCTTTAGTGCATTTGTGCATAAGGCAGCCTTCACTTCCTGCTGCTTCAGGCTGGAGCTCACGCCCTCCACACTTGGCCAAAGAGCTTCGGGGGGGGGGGGGGGGACAATGACATGGCAAGGCAATGTCCAGAGCCTTAGTGGAGAGAAGCCACGTCCTGTTAAGACCCCCCTTTAGTGAACAGCTGCCTGCCCATGCACATCTTTGCTGCACTTTGGGTCTCCCCATGTGTATGCACCCTCCTGGCCCTGCCACAGCTGGCCAGGGGGTCACAAGAGAAGGAGGAAGAGGAGGGTCACCCAAAGGGAAGCCTCTGTCATGGCTGATGATCGTTCCTCAACCAGCCCAAATTAAAAGGAATAGCCAAGAATCCCAAAGAGAGCTTGTTGGCTTGGCCCAGTCTCAGCTTTCCAAGAGGGAGGGAGGGTGAGAGAAAACATGCAGATGCAGAGAGCACAAGAGATATATACATACATACAGAGAGAGAGACACAGAGAGGGGGAAACCAGCTGATGGACAAGTGTCGTTGGTGAGGGTGCTCTGGCTTTCTCCGAGCCTGACCCCTGGGGTGGCCGTGTGATGTTCAGTGGACCCATCCCCCTTTCCATCGTCCCCTCTTCCCGGATCCCATTCCCACCCCACCAGCCCTCGTGTTAGCGAGGCCGGTGTTGGTTGCAGCTGGGCCAAGCCAGTGTCTTGGGGCAGAGAGCAGGTTGCGCATATCCCCAAGTGACCGAGGCATGGCCAGCACTAACAAGGGCCAGAAGAAGCTCCAGCAAGAGTGAGGCACCAGAGAATCAGCCCTAGCCGCTTCTCCATCCCCTCTTGTCACCCTTACCTTCTCAGTGCAGGTGAGGGAAGGTGAGGGGCAAGGCCAGCCAGTGATGGGATAGGGAGCTGCAGAAGAGGGCCCCAAAAGCCACATGTGGCTAAGGAGCCATGGGTTGCTGACACCTATCCTAACCTGATCTATCTCACAGGACTGAGAGATTATCATATATATTTACTCCTAATGAATAACAACAAATTTTGTTTTAAGTATCAAGCAAAGTAAATAATAGCTTGTAACACAAATCTAAGTTACATTTAAAAGAACACTAACCTTTTTTAAAAAAAATACCCTCAGTATCATTTTTTTGCAGAGCTTCTAAGTTTGGTCTATTTAAATATGTGCTGTAAATAGTACAGTAGCACTTACACTGCAAAACCAAGACATACTTTTGCAGCAGTTAATTAAAGTTGTCTAATTTAAAATCACAACTGTGCTCGGCTATTTACAGCGTCGAATTATAGAGTTCTGTATGATGCAGAATTACAGTGACAAAGTCTTACAAACAAGAGCAGCAATTAAGTGTTCCTTTGGCACAGCATACCATCTTTAAAAATCAAAGAAAAGTTCCAAAACTAAATAAAAACTAGCCACATCCAATGTTTTGTACCATTTTAAGTAGAACCATCTCTTTCATTTGTGGTATGGGGAAAGAGTCAAGTCATGCAGCAACATTCAAATTGTATCTGACCTTATTACATTTAGGCTCCAATTGTTTTGGCCTCCTAAAGCATTGCCTGGCAAAAATTCTGCAGACAATTTAGCTGTAATAATTTCTTATTGTAAGAATGAGTACAATACGCCTCAGAATCTGATTACTTTTGAAAATTGATTGATTTGACAATTCTGATTCTGAAGTGCCTGTCAACTGCACATCAGGAACACACATTATTAACAGGCTACAAGATGAAAGGTACTAGGGTTTTATTCTCCAATTCTTTGGTCTCTTCTACTGGTTTTCTTATAACTGCAATCAGATGGAATGAGAACAGTTAGTGGCAAAGGATGATGGGAATTGCAGGCCAAAACTTTAGAAAGGTATCCTATTGGAAAAATAATATCATTGATAATATTCTTCCAATATTTGAGGGGCTGTCACAGAGAAGAGGAAGTTGACCTATTCTGTAAAACACCTGAAGGCAGAATAAGAAGTTATGAGTAAATCATTAGACATCCAACCTAGAATTAAGAAGAAACTTCCTGACAATGAAAACAATTAATTGGCAAAATTGCTCATCTCCTGAGGTTGTGTGTGCTCCATTACTGGAGGTTTTCAAGAAAAGTCTGGACAGCCACTGTCTCAACTAGCATAGGATCTCTTGCTTGAGCAGGTGGTTAAGATCATCTGCTCAAGATCCTATCCAATTCTGTTCTTCTATGATTCTATGAATTTACAGATAGGGCATTGGTACTTACCTGATACGCCCATTCTTTGTGAGCTGTGATAAGCATCCAGCAGTGGGAGGTGCTTAAGATTTAGATTGGATAGGCTGGGCTTGATTGATAGGACACTCCTCCTCCTCCTCCACATACTCCTCCTTAGCATTTCCCAGTTTTTGTGAAGACGAAGAGAGAAACCTCATCCTCCTTTTTTTTGTAGTCATTGGCCAGACCAGGAACCCACCAGACAGAAATTGGGTGGGTCTGGATGCTCGTCGCAGCTCACAGAGAACGGGTGTACCAATGCCCTTTCTCCAATGAGCTGCTCTGAGCATCCAGCAGTGGGACATACCAAAGCTTGGCTTGTCCTACGGGAGAGTCTCCATCTGGCTTGGAGTCCCCTCCTGGTCCCTATGGACCCTCTGTAAAACTCTCCTACCGAAGGAAGCCTCAGCTGAGGCAAATACATCAATTTTGTAGTGTTTAATGAAGAGCCATGGTGAAGCCCATGTTGCCGCACGACATATTTCTGTTATTGGCGCTTGTGTGGCCCAGGCTGCTGAAGTTGCGGCGCTCCTAGTAGAATGAGTTGTTATGCCTCTGGGCACTGGTAATGATTGAGCCTTGTATGCCTTAGCTATTGTGGCTTTCAACCACTTATCTATAGTTGAAGGTGATACCTTATGATCCTGAGTGGTTGGCTGAAAGGAAATGAAGAGCGCCTCAGTCTTTCTAAAGGGAGCTGTGCAGTGTATGTATGTACGGAGAGCTCTCCTAACATCTAGCCATTGATGTTCTAATCCGTGAGATGGTCTTGGACAAAAGTTCAGAAGGACTAGTTCTTGTGCCCTGTGAAAAGCTGAATTAATTTTTGGAATGAACGTCTGAACGAAGAATCACTCTGTCAGAATGAAAAATGCAAAGATCTTGTCGGACTGATAAAGCTGCTATCTCAGATATACGATGTGCTGATGTGATTGCTACAAAGAAAACCACCCTGTAGGTGAGGAGACTCGTGGTTTTCAGTTGTTTGAAAGGAGCCTTTGTAAAGGCCATTAGTACCTTGTTAAGGTCCCAGGTCGGAAAGCGGTGCACCACAGGAGAACATAAATTTGTTGCTCCAGAAAGAAAACTTTGAATGCATGGGTGATATGATATAGATCTTAGACCCTTCCAGGTGACTACCGAAGCCAGGGCCTCTACCTGTTGTCTTAAGGTGTTTGGTGAGAGGCCCTTGTCAAGGACCCCTTGAAGGAAATCCAATAGCTGTGTCACTGATGAAGAGAAGGAATCAATGTTGGATTTTATGCACCATTTATAAAAAATGTGTCATGTGGCATTGTATATGCAATTTGTTGAGGGGTGTTGGGCCACTTGAATTGTTTTGATTACTCTTTGTGAGAGATTTTTGCTCCTCAGATGTCTCTGCTCAACCTCCACACAACTAGGTGGAGCCACTGAGGGTCCAGTGCAGAATTGGATCCTGGATGAGTGAGACCCTCTGAGAGGGATCCCTGAGGTCTGCGAACCACGGCCTCCTGGGCCAGTATGGTGCCACCAACAGTATTTCTGCTTTTTCGTTCAACAGTTTTTGGATCACCCTGGGAATCACTGGGAGAGGGGAAAAGGCATACAGAAGTCCTGGGGGCCACCAACAATGAAAAGCATTGATGGTCTCCACTCCTTGGGCTGGGTACCTCAAGATGAACCTTGGAAGTTGTGAGTTCAGAGAAGCAAACAGATCTATGACTGGTTGCCCAAATTTCTGTACCACTTCCTGAAACAAATCTGGGGGCAGACTGACTGATCGACTGTGGCCCTGCTCAACCAGTCTGCTTGGGTGTTTGCCAAGCCAGAGATGTGTTCTGCTCTTATGGAGACCAAGTTCTTCTGTGCCCAAAGGCACAGTCTCTCTGCTTCTCTCATTCTCGAGTGAGTACCCCCCTTATGTGGGCTTTTGTTGTTATGTTGTTGGTTAGTATAAGGCTGAATATAAGGAAGGAAACTCCAAAGTGCCAGGCGAACCACTCTGGGTTCCAGCCAGTTTATGCTGAATGCTCGTTCTGTTGCCGACCAACACCCCTGAGCCATGAGAGACTGGAATTGAGCTCCCCATCCAAATAGGCTGGCATCCATAGTGATGGTAAGTCTGTGGGGTTCTTTGAAGGAGCAACCCTGGTTGATGGTCGGAACTTTTGGTGGCACGATGACACAGGCCCTGGAGCTGCCTCTTCCTACCCGTTGGTACAGTAGTACGTACCATTGGAGGGTTCTGGCATGGAACCAGCCCCAAGGGATGATAGAAATACAAGATATCATTTTCCCCAATAAGGTAGATAAACTTGCTATTGGAACACGCTTAAGGGTTCTAATTTCTTGAGCCAGCTTGCTAATACTGTCCTGCCTTTCTGGGGATAAGAAAACTTTTCCCTCAACTGTATTAATAATCGTGCCCAAATGAGTCAAGCTAGTTGATGGATATAGATTACTCTTTGCCCACATAGAGAACCCATGCTGTTGGAGTGTCATTAAGGTGATCTGGGTGTCTAATTTGGCCTGCTCATACGAAGATGATAACAAAATGTCATCTAAGTAACACTGTAGTCTAACAGGTGTTCCCTTGAGATGGGTGGCCAGAGCTGCCAGAACCTTCTTAAAGGTCCTCAGGGCAGATGATAGCCCGAAGGGCAGGGCAATAAATTCAAAATGTTGATTATTAAAACAAAATCTAAGAAATTTGCTATGTGAGGATCTAATTGGAATGTGGAGATACATCACCGTTAAATCAATGGAGGTT
Organism: Pseudonaja textilis; assembly: GCF_900518735.1. The sequence goes on from NW_020769326.1 coordinate 4,690,688, forward strand.
AGAAAGTCGCACTTTCTTATGTTCAGAAGAATGGACTGCAGTGTACTCATTTTAAACCTCCTATAAACTAGGGAACGATTAAGTTATTTTAAATCTAAAATTGCCCTCCATTCCCCCAAACTCTTTGGGATTAGAAAAAGTAATGAATAAAAGACTTGCCCTTGATGATCTGGTGCCACAAGTCAGATTGCCTGGTTCTCTAATAAATGATTAATAGCTGTTTCCATCAGGCTCCTTTTAACAGGATCCCTGGAGAGAGGGCATGTCATGAAAAAGTTCAGAGGAGTGGACTGAAATTCTAGAGCCAGGCTGAATCTTATGGTATCTCTAACTCAGGAATCAGTGGTAGAGGAATCCCATCTGTCTGCAAAAAGCCTCAGCCTTCCTCCAATAGGGGCACAGTCCTTAGATCTATTTTGTGCGTCGGAAACCTCTGTTTCCTGCCCCTCGAAAGGTTCTTTTGGTTTGCCCTCCCCTTCAGTATCTATCTCCAAGATCAGATCTATCAGACTGTTGGCTATTCTTGAATCCAGACACCCTCTGGAATCTTGGGAGAGAATTGTCCCTGGTAGAAGGGATGAAAGGAAGGCTGGGAAGGTCTATTTTCTGATCTACAAAAAAGAGAGGGGAGGATTTTTTTCTTGCTTCTTGTCTCTATCAGAAGCGGGTCCAGGGCAGCGCCAAACAATTTATCCCCCGATATTGGGGAGGAAGCAAGCTTCCATTTGTGTTTGATATCTGCTTGCCAATATCTGAGCCATAGCAATCATCAAGCTGTAACCCAAGATGCTATGGCTCAAGCAGAGAATTTGACAGAATTGAATGTAGCGTCCACAGAGAATTCTGCAGTCGCAATTAGTTTGGCAATGTCCTGGTGCGCCCTGATATTGGAATTTGGGATGGTCTCCCTCAGATGCTGGATCTTGTGAAAAAAGATGTGGCTTTTGCCGCTCTTACGGTCCATGCATCTGATTGATGTCTTACATAGAGACAACCCGGCCCTTTTATCTTTTGGCTTGAGAGCCTCCTCTGCTTCAGTTGGAATTGCAGAGGAGAGTGCCAATGACACCACTGGTTCATCTACTACTGGGGTATTGAGAAATTTAAAGAAATTAGAAGCTAAATTAAAAAAAATTCTATCATATCCTGTAGGAGAGGGATACGCCACTGAAGAGGCCCATTGTTTCTGGACAAGGTCCAAGAACATCTGCAGAACAGGTATGACTTTCTTTTCCATTATTGGTTGGAGAAGATCAAATTGTCTGACTCCCCTTGCAGTGCAGATTGTTGAGGGGGATGGGATATCAAGGCGGGCAGTAGTTTTTGCCTTGAACAACAGAGATCTGAAAAGTTGAGGGAAGAACAGACCTGTAAAGGTTGGTTGGTCTGGCTTAATGCTTTCATCATCTGACATGCTCCTTTCCAGGGGATCCGCCTCTGACAGGTTCTGGTCACTGTCATGAATAGACCCCTCCTCAACCTGTTGCACTTGGTTCTCTTGTTCTCCTTCATCCTGTACATTGTGTGAATGTGTATTTTTGATTATATAGCACTCTTCTGGAGGAGGTACCTTCTGCATAGCAATTGGATCGAGTGAGAATAGAAGTCAGAGGGTGGAGGCTGCCTAGCCATCGTCTTCTGCACTCCGGCCGCGATGTCCCATCTAATTGCCATCTCCATCCAGGCCTTCAATTTGTCAGGAATATCCTCCAGGGGAAGGTCATCCTGGCATAGTCCCGCTGCTGTTGGGGTAAAAGTTGCCCATCTGGCAGGTAGTGATGCTGAAGGCCTGGATTGAACCGGTCTATCTGAGGCCCTCCTGAATGGCATTGAGAGATCCAGGGGTGGTGGCAAGGTGTCTGGAACTGGGACTGACCTGGCTGGAGAAGAGGACTGAGACTTCTGTTCAGCCTCCCTCATGCATTTTTTAATATGCTTATCTAGCGCATTTTGGCGTCTCTTGGCATCCTTTTCTGCAGCCTTAGATGGATGTTTGATTTACTTTGTGATCAAGATGATGACTTGGATTGCCCTCTGGGGTTACTTTTGCATTGCAATTCATTGCAATTCCTGACCTAGAGCCCACGAGGCAAGAAGAGGAAGGAACAAGAGAATAAGGATTGACTAAATCTCTCTGTGTGTGTGTGTGTGTATGTAGGTCTAGATGTGTTCAGCTCTTTTCCCATGTAAGATTAAGAGTATCTTGGTGACAATTCAGTGAGGGTCCCACTCGTCATCCTCAGGCTGGTGCTTTTGGCTTCATGCCAGTGCAAGCAGTGTGTGATCGGAGCTGCCGTCTCTCTATAAATACTAGTGATGGGGGCTGGTGTGCTGGGCTGGTTGGCTGCGCTGCTGCCTCTTGATTGGTTGATGGAGTTGATGTTGGTATAATGGGCTGTGTGATGGCCTTGTGAGTTTTGTTGTGGAGATATCCTGGATCTTGTGCTGTAATCTCCTGGGACGTTTGTTTTGTAGTGATCTTTTTTCCATTAGCCTCTCGTGTTTAAACAGCTTGGGTGATGGGTTGTGTGATTTTGTCATCAGCACATTCAACTATGTAAATGAACAAAGTATTTCATAAAAATATTTCATTCATTCAGATCTAGGCTGTCTTATTTTTGTGTTCCCTTTATTTTTTTGAGCAGTGTATATTTGTATGCAGGTCTTGGCGTGTTCAGGTCTTTTTCCATGTAAGATTGAGAGTATCTTGGCAACGTTTCAATGATGTTCCACTCGCCATCTTCAGGCTGGTGCTTTCGGCTTCATACTTGTGCAAGCAAAGCGTGATCAGAGCTGCCATCTCCCTATATATACTGGATACCTGTACCCATGAAAATCTATGAAAACATATACTTGTATATATATGATCTTATGGACTGTTGGCTAGTCCAGGGGCCTGCTCTAATCAGAGGCAGGGAACCCTCTTGATATTTGTTCCCCCCCTTTTTTTCTTTTTGTAAATTCAAATTGCTGTTGTTGTTCTTGTTGTTGTTGCTGTTGTTGTCCCTGGGGAGCCGATGTGTATTCCGACGGCAGTCTTGCCAATTTGCCGTCAGAATAATGTTATGAGAAAGACACTTTTGAATTCTATTAGACTTATGATTTAGAAATGCCAAACAATTTCAAATTATAATAGACTAATAATTTAGAATTGTCAATTAGAGTAATTCAAACCTGTTTAATTTGTCCTAGTCCAGCCAAGGAAGCAACCAAGCTGCCTACCTCACGAAGGCTGAGCTAAAACTGGGAACGCTAAGGAGGAGTATGTGGAGGAGGAGCATCCTATCAATCAAGCCCAACCTATCCAATCTAAGTCTAAGCACCTCCCACTGCTGGATGCTCGGAGTGGATTATTGGAGAAATATGGAAGAACATGGGGCAATCACCATTTTAACACCTTACCAATGTGACATGAGATGGAAAAGGATTAAGTTCATCTCTAAATACACAAATAAGGTCACCCTGCTAATTAATTTTTTTAACCCTCTCATGCCACAACATGTAAATATTGTGTTGTTGCTCTAGCCCCACCCAGTGGCCAGGGACAGATAAGCCTAACAATATTGTCTGAAGCCAGATTCCATTTTCTGTCAACCTTTGGAGAAGACAGAAGCAGCTATTTTGACCATGACACATATTCATCCAGAGACAGGCCTACATCTCTCACACGGAGCATCGCTGGTAAGGTTCAAGCTGCTTGTTTGTTGGTTGTTATGTTGGTTGTTAGTTAATGCTGTCTATCTCATATTTATTTTAATTTTCACTATTTGTATTTCCTCACTGTACCCTGTTCTCACAATAAAGTATTCAGATCCACACCATGGTCTGTTTCATTGAAGAATGGGGGGGGGGGTTTGGCTGTCTGTCGAGCTGCACACAGACTCACAAGCAGTGGGGACAGAACAAACCCTATCATTACACAATTCTAACCTTACCAAGATTTACCCTTGAACTAGACAAGAAACATGACATTCAATTGCAAGGAAAGCCCAATAGAAAGCAGATGCAGCCATCTCTAATCTAGAAACATAAAATACACTTAGGGGTTTTACATATTATTCTAAATGTGAGCATTTGTATTTTGTAAGAGATAGAAACCCATCTATCCAGAAAAAGATTTTCACATGATTGTTTTAACTCGGCCCAAGTATGGGCCACTGACCATTTCCCATTTTATTAAAGGTAAACACTTCCAACTCCAACTGACCATTGTGCACTGTGGCAGAAACACCTCCTCTCTCTTGTTACTATTCACAATCCTCTACAGCAGTATTGGTGAAACTTTTCAGCACAGAGTGTCGAATTGGGAGTGTTTGTGCGTGCAGGGGGCAGTGCCAGAAACCAGAAGAGCAGCTCCCCAGCATGTGCATGTGGGAGCGCCGGAAACTGGAAGAGCAATTCCCCAGTGCACATGCAGTTCCCTGGAACTTCCATGCATGCGAAGACCAGCTAGCTGGCACACATGTACATGTCAGAACCCAAATAGGCAATGGCTGGCATGCCCGGAGAGATGACTCGGCAGTTCCCTGGAACTTCCATGCATGCGAAGACCAGCTAGCTGGCACACATGTACATGTCAGAACCCAAATAGGCAATGGCTGGCATGCCCGGAGAGATGACTCGGCATATCTCTTCCAGAATGTGTGCCATAGGTTCACCATCATGGCTCTCTAGCAATATTTCTCAACCTTGGCAACTTTAAGATGAATAAAATTCAACTCCCCAAATTTTCCAGTGATATCTTAAATTTAACAAGATTGAAAAAATTACTTATCTTTTTTTTGCAAGTTTTTTTGCAAGTTCACTAGCAGAATTATGAAAATCTGGGGAAAGCATATATAAACACAGACTATACTGATAGAACAATAAAATAATGGCGTTCCCTCTCCAGCAGATGAAATTGAAATATGTATGTGTTTACTTACTGTAATCCAGGAAAGGTAAAGGGTTAAAGTAGTGGGGGATCCACTTATCAGACGCTATAATCTACACAGATGTTCATTATCATGGCTGGTGGGGGAAGAGGTTGAAAATGGGGAAGTGATTTCTTAAGCCAGTTGATTTCCAGCCAGTTTATGCAAGGGAGACCAATAGCTGTGCAGAAAAGCCCTAAGACATATTATTATTATTATTAAATGGACCACCAGAATTACTGATACAACACTTCATTTTTCCACATTCTATTTTCAGATAGATAAATATGTACAGCAAGAAAGCCTCTTCCATATATAGAATTCTGTAGGAACCAAGCTATCTGAACCTGAGTGTTTTTAGTGTTAATTCATAGCTTCAACAATTTTTTGAAGGTTTCTGAAGATAAGAGGCAACTGTAACTAATTTCAGTGATTCTGAGCATGCAATTTACTGCATAAGAAGGTTAGTATTCCGAATAGGACAAAGAAATTTACACATGGGATAAGATATTGTGTTCTTAGAGTTTCTAGCGAACACCCAAAATTAACATAAATCAGCAAAAAAGTGAGAAATAGAGTATGTGCAGATGGATTATTAGGAAGCAAGGGTTGAATAAATAACCTGTGTAACTTTTGGATGATTTGTATCTGTTAAATTCTTAAATCCTACTTTTAAATCCAATGCAAATCCTATTTGCATTGTTATATAGTTGAATAGCCTATTCTAATACATTTGATCATAAGATAAACCGTAATGTCAAAATCACCAAAATCTGAAGAAATAACAGTGTGACTATACATGTGCATAAAAGTCATAATCATAGTTTCACACTGTTTCTCTTTTTTAAGTTATCAATGTCACCATATTTCTTTTTCGTAAGTTTCATAGTATTTCATGACTTTGATCAGTAACATCACTGGATTTATACAGATCTTTCTCCCTTTCTCCAATAGGTTGAAACAAGTATTGTCAGTTCAGCAGGCTTATAAGCTAATGCACATTTCCAGACAGAGCTTTGGGCTCTAACGTTATTCATTTTCCACACTTAAAAATAAGATTGTACTTTAACTTTATTTCAATAGATATTAAAAATAATTCATGGTACTTGGCAAACAAAGTAAGAACATTATTTTGCAAAAGAGAAAGGAAGAAGACCTGAGTCTAAATGGGCTTTGATTTGCTTTCTAACAACTATTACATTAAAAGCGGAGCATTTTTTAAAATTTGTACCTTTGCCTCATTCCCAAAAATTACAAATACAATTAGATCAAGACTATAGACTATCCTCCTTACCCATTATTTTATCAGAAGTTTCCTTATGCAAGAAAATCTGCAAAGAAATGTATCTTAAATATGTGAAATATATAAAAATGAGAGATAGAGAGAAAAGATGTCGAGCTTATTTTATTGATTAGCCCTTGGCCCATATCAAAGTGCAGAGTTCCAGATACAAATTATTATTAAAATCTGATAAAAACAATTTAAAATGAAATTGGAATAAAATATAATTTAAAATGAAATTGGAATAAAATACAATTTCATATATAAATAAAATATGGTAAAATATTTCAATGTCACCCCTACAATCTACCTATCAAACCCGGACCCAGGATTTGCCATACCTGGTGAAGGGAACCCTGCATAGGAGATGGGTGGTGGGAGGACGATCCCGAATGTCAGCAGAGACTGTAAGTGACATGACACATGAAGCAGACGATCACCTGGTCCCAACCCTATGTAAGCTGACCAATGATCAACTGATCAAGTCTGGTGGCCAACAATCAGCTGATTGAATCTTCCAGCCAACTATCAGCTGATGGAGTCTGCCAGCCGACAACTGATCAAGTCTGTCAGCAGCTCGACAATCAGTTGCTTGGGCCTGCCAAATGGTCAACTGACTTTATTTCTTTATTCTTTTGATTTCTTGATAGAACTCACTGTGTGCCGAGAATCTGGCTTATTAAACCAACCATTTGGAACCCGAAGAGAGGGGCATCCTGATTGTAGTTTAGGTCCATATCTCAAACCTCTGAGACTATCCCAATCAGTTCCACATATGCCGATCTTAACCAAACCATTTTGCTTAAGTACTGTGCTGTGTTAAATGTTATTTTCAGATTCCGGCTGCACAGGGAACAATCAAATAGGAAGTGAGCTAGGTCTTCTATCTCTGCTGCTCTGCAAACGCAAAAATGTCCATTGTAGGGTATAGAATGGAATCTCCCATATCTGCCCATTATGTCAAGCTGTTCGAATCTCGCTCGCTCTCCCTAAGGTGTTTTGGCAGTTGTAACTTTTAAATAGCTGTCTATTTGAGAAGTATGTTTGTATTTGCTCAGCCATTTCAAGTTACCCACCTTACTAAGGATAGCTATATCATTTTGTGCTTCTATATCCTTAATTCTGTGGCCAGCTTTTTTAAAATACTTCTCCTGTTACGCAAGTGACAGGAATACCACAGCTTCTTACAAAATTTGTTAGTTTGGTGATCCAGATTTGCGATTGTGATTTTATCTGCTCTAGTAGACATAACTTGGGGAGTCTATCAGTCTCCATTTCACTGACTTTATGCCAGTAGTTATATGCTCTAATTTTGAATAGTGCATGAATTGTATATATTCCCAATTTAGCTCTAATTGCTGCAGCAGATGTTCTTAGATCTACACCCAAAATATTGTACATCTTAAGTGCTGGGACTGTGCTTGTTCTAGTACTGTAGTTGAATATAGACCCCATACTTCTGCTCCATAGGGGTGAACCTTAGCTTTGTATACTTTAATAATAGGCCTAGACAGTGGTGGGATTCAAATGATTTCACATCAAGAAGTGCCTGGCCTTGCCTGGCCTCTCCTCATCACGCCTGGCCACGCCTTCCCCCTCCCAGCCACTCTTTGTCATGCCTGGCCACTTACCTTTCCTGAAAGCAAGTGGTTTTAAATAAAAAGAATATTTGCAAATAAATAACAAATATCTTGACTTCAGGTTTGATGCATCTTGCAAAGTATTATTGCTCATTCTAGTCTACTTTCCTACTAACGAATCCATCTCAGATTGTAATTTGCTACAACCTCTCTTGTCTTTTGCATCATTCCATGGGAGATTATTCTGAAATGTTATCTGTGATGTTTGCAGCTTTACAATTTTTTTTCTTCCAACCCTGTTTTTGCATGTAATTCTTACAAATTATTTTGACATTCCTTCATCCTTTCTAAACAAAGTAGTGATTAAGGTGCTGGGCCTAGAAACCAGGAGATTTTGAGCTCTAGTCCCATTTTAGGCTTGAAAAAATGGCTGAAGTACCAGTTACTCTCTCCAAGCCCAAACCACTTCTTAGATTGTGGTGGTGGGGAAAGAGGAGGAAGGAATATTAGATAAGTTTTCCACCCTGAGTTCCTTATAATGCAATAAAGACAGGATAAACATCTAACAAAATAAATAAATCATTTGTGAGAATATCCTTCTAAAGGAGAAGGGGTACTGACTGCCTTGTCACATGCTTACACTACTGAATTTATTTAGTTTCTATCTACTTTATTTTCCTCTACTTTTTTGGTTTATTCTTCAATGATGGCATAGCCTATGAAATTCTTACCTGTCTCACATGTCAGGGTTATGTGGGAAAACATCAGGTAAAAACATCCATGTGACTGACAGGCAAAGGCAGCAGAAATCACTAAGCAGCTACATTAAGACAGAAAGGTGGAGGCACCAGGGTGCAAAAAGCAGAGGATCTCAAGGAGAAGAGAACTGAGACATCCACCTTTATCAAATTGGCACAATCTAGTCAACTAGAGAAAGGTAGGAAAGTCATCCATGCCTCTTTTATGCACTCTTTCCATTGGAAATTATGAGATTGTTTCAACCTGACAATGCAAACATTGTCCCAGCTCTACAATACTGGTGATCTTTTTAATGATTTTTCACTTTTTATCTAGAGAAGAGCTGAAAGGATTTAAAAAACAAATTCAACTATAACCTTTTTTCCATTTAATCAATTTTGCCAAACAGCTCCTCAACTCACAATAAAATAGCACTCACAACTCACAATAAAATATTTGAGGAGCTCCTACAAAAATGTGGGTGTCAATCTATTTTCCAAAGCACCAAAAGGCACAAAAAACAATGGATGGAAACTAACCAAAGGCAGAAGTAACATAGAGACCAAGCAGAAATTTTCTAAAGGTCAGACCAATCAATCTGCTTGCCTTCAGAAGTTGTGGGTGCTCCATCACTAGAGGCTTTCAAAAAGAGATGGAGCAACTATTTATCTGAAATAATATAGGGTCTCCTGCTCCAGCAGGGAGTTGGACTAGAAGACCTCTGATGTCTCTTCCAAATCTAATATTCTGTGTTCTAAATTGGGTGCTTCACAGCAGAAGCAATACAGCTGGCTGGACCACGCATGCATTAAATTCACAGCCTGTATGATCAAGCTGCATCTTTGTCCCATCCTGTATCTTTTCCCCCAGGAAGAAACAAGAAGTAGCCAAAACTGAAGCAGCTATAAAAGGTCTTGGGGAACTAATCACAGAAGTTTTCTTAATACTCTTTATAATGAAAATGTTTATAATCTTGTCCTTCTTCCTGAAGGGAAGAGGTTAATCCCATCCCTAGGTGGCTGTTGATGGGTTTCCATGCCCTAATCCTGTTGGTTTCTGTTGTTTATTGACTTGACTCAGTGTGTTGGCTGCATTCCAATTAAACTGTTAAGTGGTTCTTGGCTGTCTGCCTGGAGCTATTAACTGAAGGAGGAGAAAGAGGTGGGGGGACCTCTCTTGCACTTTATTTGTAGCCAGTTCTCTGAACTGCATTAGCAATTAACTAACGGTTTGGGCGAACTGGTAAGAACTGGCTGAATCCCACCACTGATTAGGAACAACATGATAGCAATGTTCCAATATCTGAAGGGCTGCCACAAAGAAGAGGGCTCCATCTATTTTCCAAAGCAGGACAAGAAGCAATGGGTGGAAACTAATCAAGGAAAGAAGCAACCTAAAACTAGGAGTAATTTTTTGACAGTAATAAAAATTAATTAACCAGAAGTTGTGGGTGCTCCATCACTGGAGGTTTTTAAGAAGAGACTGGATAGTGACTTGTCTGGAATGATATAGGATCTCCTGCTTAACAACAAGTAGCAGCCAAAACTGCAGCAGTTATAAAAGGTCTTTGGGAACTACTGGGAGTATCAGCTGATCCCAGAAGTGTTACTTAATACACTTTATAATGCAAATGTTTGTCATCTTGTCCTTCTTTCTGATTGGGTCCCTAGATGGGTCACTGATGGGTTTTCTGGGTATTTCCCTGCCCTAATCCTGTCAGTTTCTATTGTTATTCAAGGGATGTGCCAGCTGCATTCCTGTGGCTTTATTATCCCAACTAAATATTTGCCTGCTAAGTGGTTCTTATTTTATTTATTTATTTATTCATTTATTTATTTATTTATTTGGTTTGTCAATTGCTTACAAGATAATAGGTATAATAAGTAAAAACCTAGTTAAGAATACATGGATACATATAAGAAAAATAAAAAAAAGGAGAGGGGAGGAGCTGGCGCCGAGACGATACGGCTTGCAATCGAGCTCTACGATTGCAGCCGATATCTTCGCCCCTGGCCGGTCCAAACAGACCTAAACCGTCCCGTAGGGACGGTTATCGTGAGGGGCATACCCTGTGGATCCCAGGGACACCGCAAAGTCCCTGGATGACCCAGGAGAAGTCCCTTTTGCTGGCAGCAAAGAGGCAGCCCCCAAGCTGCTGAAGTCGGGGCAGCTCCGGAAAGGAAGAGGCTGAAAGAGAAAGTGTGTCGGCTGGGTGAGAAACTGTTTTTTTTTAAATATTTTGTGGCTTGAAAGGACACTTTGATTGCTAGAAGAAATCTGTGTGATTTTTGACAAAACTGAATAAGCGGCGTTTTTTTAAGGGAGACGTCAAAGCGAGGCTTTATTTTTATTTTTTTTGCTACCGGACTTTATTGTTACTTAGTAGATAACTGGACTTCTGGCACAGAAGATTAGGAATGCTAAACAGAACTACTTTGAAGATGCAAATAAGCCAGGTAGATGGCTAGCATATAAGCTGAGAAAGGAGAAAGAGTCGAGGAAAATATCGCAGTTAATAGATGATCAAGGTCAAGTTTGTTATGGCAATAAAGAGAAAAAGGAAATTATTCGAGACTTTTATGGACAACTATACAAGAAAGAGAATATTGATGAGGAAAAAATTAAACAGTATTTGCAGAATGCAAACTTACCTAAAATATCTAAAGAGACTGAAGAAATGTTAGAAAGTAATATAACAATGATGGAACTAAGCCAAGCACTTAAGAAACAAAATAATCGGAAAGCACCAGGTCCAGATGGGCTGCCTGCAGAATTCTACAAAATATTACAAGAATCATTGAGCATTCCACTTTTAGATGTTATGAATGAAGCTATGTCAAAGAAGACGATACCTAAAACATGGTCAGAGGCTTATATTACACTTATTCCAAAAGAGGAGGCTGACCCACTGCAATTTAAGAATTATAGACCGATTTCTTTATTAAATGCAGACTATAAAATTTTTGCTTCGATATTAGCAGAAAGACTTAAAAAATATTTGAATAATTTTATTCATCCAGATCAAAATGGATTCCTGCCAAAGAGACAAATTAGAGACAATATGAGAGTAATTTTGGACACTTTGGAATATTATGAGGCACATCCTGAAAAGCAAATGGCTTTGATATTTTTAGATGCCCAAAAGGCATTTGACAATGTGAATTGGAGATTTATGTTACTCTTACTGGAACAGATGGGTTTTGCTAGAAGATTTATCCAAGCAATAGAAGTAATTTATCATGAGCAAACTGCAAAGGTAATGATAGAGGGAGAATTTACAGACTCTATTAACATAAGAAAAGGCACAAGACAAGGATGTCCCCTTTCTCCCTTGCTATTTGTATTGACTCTGGAAGTGTTGAATAGAAATATTAGAGAAGATAAAACTATAAAAGGAATGAAAATCAAAAAGGAAGAATTTAAATTACAAGCCTTTGCAGATGACTTAGCCTTTATTTTGGAAGATCCTACAGAAACAGCTTCGAAGCTACTGGAAAAGATAGAGACATATGGTGAGGTGGCTGGTCTGAAAATAAATAAAGATAAAACAAAGATTTTGTCAAAGAACATGCTACTAAGACAAAGAGAAGAATTGGCAGATCTGTTGAAAATCCAAGTTACGAACAAGGTTAAGTATTTGGGGATATATTTGACACCAAGATGTAGTACATTAAAAGAGAACAATTATATTAAACTTAAACAACAGATAGCCCTAGATCTGAAGAAATAGGAAAACTTACAACTGTCATTAATAGGGAGGATCTCAACAATCAAGATGAATATTCTACCCAGAATCTTATTTTTGTTTCAAACAATACCAATTAGGCTTGGAAAAGACTATTTTGAGGACCTAAATAAAATTGTGTTGAAGTATATATGACAAGGTAAGAAAGCGAGGATAAAGCTAAAGCTTTTGCAAGATGCTAGAACTAGAGGAGGGTTTGGCCTGCCTAATTGGGAGTTGTACTACCAAGCTGCAAATTTGATGTGGGTTAAGGAATGGATAACATTAAGGAAGACTAGATTGTTGACACTAGAAGGTCATGATTTGTTGTTGGGTTGGCATGCTTTTCTATGGTACAAGGGAACCAAAACACAGGGCTATTTTAGAAGACATTATATACGGGAGTCTCTGTGGTTAAATTGGGAGAAGACAAAAAAACAATGTTATTTGAAAATTCCAGTTTGGTTATCGATGATAGAAGCGTTTTCTTATCCTATAATTTATAAAAAGGAACAAACAGTTAGCTATGGGGAATTACTAGATGAAAAGGGTGAACTTAAATCGATACCAAAATTAGAGGAACAAGGTATACAGATGAATTGGTTTTCATATTTGCAAATACACTCAAGGTATGATGAGGATTCCAAAACAGAGGGATTTTATGATAAATAAACTGATTTAGATAAGATTTTGATGGGTACTGATGAAAAGGTGATTAAAAAATTATATGGTTATTTATTGGAAATTAAGCTGGAGGAAGAACAAGTTAAAGAAACTATGATTGCTTGGGGGAGGAATTTTGGATATGGGATTGACTTAGAGAAATGGCAGAAATTATGGTTGCAAAACTATAAAATGACAATGTCTACAGCCTATAAAGAAAACTTGTATAAGATGTTTTACAGGTGGCATTTTCCCCCGACAAGGATAGCAAGAATGTTCAAGAACAAATCGGAAAAATGCTGGAAATGTCATCAGAAACCTGGTTCATACTACCATATGTGGTGGACTTGTGAGGACGCTAGAAAATATTGGACTAAAATCCACATGTGGTTGGAAAAAATGACAAAGAAGCACATAGACTTGAAACCGGAGCTTTTCTTATTGGGAATCTTACCAGATGTTTATAGTAAAGAGTTGAAATATTTGATTGTAAATGTATTGACTGCGGCTAGGATTGTATTTGCAAAAAATTGGAAAAATGAGAAAATTCCATTGCAGGAAGAAGTTATAAAGAAAATATTGGAATGTGCTGAGATGAGTAGATTGACTTTTGAAATCAGAGAGCAAGAAGATAAACAATTTTATATAATTTGGGATCTTTTCTATCAATGGCTGAATGATGAATTACAAAAATAGAATATTTAGAATGTTAGACAATAAGGAATAATATTGATTTTACTTTTCTTTTCTCTTTTTCGGTATTGGATATTATATTTATATAATGGTTTCTTTTTTCCTTTTTTCTTTTATTCAGGATAGAACTGGTACGATTATATGATTTGTTTTAGAATAAATTACTTAAAATATAGTTATCTCATAAAGGCATGATTGAATAAAAGTATAGTCAAATTTCTTTTTCTTTAATAATGATATGATGATATATAAGTTTGTATTGACAATAAGAGTTATTATATAAGGTAATTGTAATTGTGACTATGAAATGAATGCACAAAACTGATGAACCAACCGACTCACTGTTTGTATATAAATACGGGAGAGCTGATGTTTTTATGTTTTGTCTGTTTGTTTGTGTGTTAAAAAACAATAAAAATTTAAAAAAAAATATTCATTCTCCACAATTGGTTAATCTTCCCAACAAAGTACAGATAAAAGTAGTTTCTGATTAAGTGTAATAAATCCATTCCCCAATCTCTACTAGTGGTACCTGAACACACTTGTAAGTGGATCATAAGCTTCCTAACAGACAGGAAGCAGCAGGTGAAGCTAGGCAGAATCATATCTGATACCTGTACAATCAACACAGGGGCCCCCAAGGCTGTGTGCTTTCTCCACTTTTCTTCTCCCTATATACCAATGAATGCATCTCAAACGATCCATCTGTTAAAATACTGAAGTTTGCTGATGACACAACAGTGACTGGTCTCATTCGAGACAATGAGGAATCTGCATACAGACAGGAGGTTATACAACTTGCCTTGTGGTGTAACCGGAACAATCTGGAACTGAACACACTCAAAACCATCGAAATGGTGGTAGACTTTAGAAGAAACCCTCCCATACTACCATCTCTTACAATACTAGACAACACAGTATCAACAGTAGAGACCTTCAAATTTCTAGGTTCTACTATATCACATGACCTAAAATGGACATCAAACATCTAAAACATCATCAAAAAAGCACAACAAAGAATGTTCATTCTGCGCCAACTCAGGAAGTTCAAACTGCCCAAGGAGCTGCTGATACAGTTCTACAGAGGAATTATTGAGTCTATCATCTGCACCTCTATAACTGTCTGGTTTGGTTCTGCAATCCAACAGGACAGATGCAGACTTCAGAGAGTAATTAGGACTGCAGAAAAAACAATTACTACCAACCTGCCTTCAATCGAGGACCTGTATACTGCACGAGTCAAAAAGAGGGCTGTGAAAATATTTACAGACCCCTCACATCCCAGACATAAATTGTTTCAACTCCTTCCCTCAAAATGAAGCTATAGAGCACTGCACACCAGAACAACTAGACTCCAGAACAGTTTTTCCCCAAACACCATCATTCTGCTAAACAAATAATTTCCTCAACACTGTCCAATTATTTACAAAGTCTGCACTACTATTACTATTAACGTTCTCATCACTCCTTATCACCCATCCCCTCCCACTTGTGACTGTATGACTGTAATTTTGTCGCTTGTATCCTTACGATTTATATTGACTGTTTCCTAGTATGATTGATTGCTTATTGCACCCTATGACTATCATTAAGCGTCATACCTTATGATTCTCGACTCCTGACATATGTATCTTTTCTTTTATGTATACTGAGGGTATTTACACCAAGACAAATTCCTTGTGTGTCCAATCATACTTACCCAATAAAGTATTCTATTCTATTCTATTCTATTCTATTCTATTCTATTCTATTCTATTCTATTCTATTCTCACAGTTCTCCTAAAAAAAAGCAATTTGTCACTTCCAGACTCAGTCAGGCTTCTGCTATTGTAAGAGAATGCAGACTTTAAGTTCAAAGAGAAATATGGAATCAATGCAGTTGATTGGAATGCAGTTAGTTGTCAGCATTCCAGAACACCTCAACTCCAACCAATAACTCCGAGACAGACATCTTCTCAAAGATTCCTTTTTTAAAAAACAAATTTTATTCAGTTTTTCACATTAAAAACAAAATCTCTTTTTAGTGGACAACATATTTCCGGGTCATCGCCTTTGCATACAAATATGACAGCAATTATACATTCATATATGCATACTTAATTCTATTATTACCTTTTCCATTCCAAATTTTCAGTAAGGAGAGAAACAAACACATTAATTCTAGCCTCTTTCATTAATCTCAATCGAAACATCTTTTTGTTTCATTTCAATTATTTCAAATATAATCCTTTAATATTTATTTTAAAAATAGAGATAAACAATATGTGTTTGCCTAATAATAATAATAATAATAATAATAATAATAATAATAATAATAATAATGAAGTTACCAATGTCTCTCCTTGCTTTTAAGTCTGTGTTAACTTATTAATTTAGTTGGTTCTTTAGTCTGTCATATTCCCTTTCCATTACACATTCTTTTTATAAATTCTAGATTAATACAAATGTTAACACTAAAAAAAAAACCCAAGTATACATTTCCTCCTTTTACTGCTTTGAGTGTGACACCTCAATGATTCAAATATACCTTTATTCCCTCATCTTGATTCCCAATAAACCATTATTTTTAAGAAGTTACAATAATCTTTTCATTTTGATTCCGCAGCATATTTTCTCCCTTGATTTTTAATAAGAGTTATCTTATTAAAGTATCTATATTACCCTATTTTCTAAATGTTTTTAAGTGCAGAAATATTCTTATTACCCCTTGTCGCCCTGCAGAATCCCCCTTTTAATTCATCAACCATTATCTCTGAACAATTTCTTTTCAACATTTTACTATTTCTGTATTTCTTTATTTCATGCACCTGTTTCTTACTGCTTCTCCTCCCCCTCTTTTCCCCATATCTTTTCTCATTCCAGTTTATATCCCTCTCTTTCTTAATATCTTCCTTTCCCCTTTTCTGCTGGATCTTTCTGTCTTTCCCAACTTCACAGGTATTCCCCCTTTTGATTGCCTTCTTAAATCTCAACTTTTTAACCTTCCTTCTTTCCCCACTTCTTTGTAGTGTTCTTTGTGTTAATTGTCTATTTAAAATGTCTTCTCCTTGAGTCGACTCCTCCTCCTCTGAAGCTCTTTCTTCTTGTTCTTCAATCACCATTTCCATTTTTTCTAACACAGAGCAAAGTGATTTGCCTCTTTCCTGTAGTAATTCTCTCATATTTTTAAGTTCCATTTTTAATTCCTGAAGAGATATCATTACACACTCTTGTATTTTATGATCGTTAAAGTCCACAAAAAAAACACTTTTACTTTCCTTCTTTCTTCTTTCAATTTTCTAAAGTTCTCAGTTATTCCAGCCCAGGGTCTATACCAAAAACATCAATCAATCCCACAGTCAGTCTTTCCTTGCTTTTTCCTTTATTCTGGTTCCGCTTTCACTTTCTAAGATTCTTACTTTGTTTCAATATTTCTTTAATGTTATATCCACACAAGTTCATTCAGAAACAGAATGCTTTCCATTTTGTTTGAGCTCAAGTTTTTGTTAAAAGGTGGCACTCTCCATTATACAAAGTCTTCACCTTTTTCCCCTATTCTTTTTATTTAGGGTTTTTCAAACCTCAATATTCCAGCACAGTCCAGTCTCCAATTTGTAAACTTTATTATTATTATTTTTTGACAATCTGAAGTCCAGCTTTATTTTATGCCTGTTTATTCCCAAAATATTTTAGTCGAATTTAGTTAAATCTTTAGTTCCAGCTTCTTCCTTTCCCGGTTCAAAGCCCCGCTTAGCTGTCAAAAATATTTTCTTATTTTTTTTCCTGTCCTTTTGTAATTTCGCCGCTCACTTTTCTTTTCTTAAAAATTCCATATCCCCTTAATCCCAGTACTTTTGTTTAGTTGTATTGCCCAGTTGTCCTGGTTCAGATTTTATCCACCTCTTTCTTTCCTCCTGCACAAATCTTAATCCAGCTGAGTCCTCCTCTTTGGGGTGGCCATTTTAAACCACCACTGCTGTTGTCTTCAGGGGGAAAAAGACCAATCCCAGGAGGGGAGATGCGGCTCCCCTCAACCTGGCTTGCGGCTTCCCCTTACTCTGCCACCCCTCCAAGGCAGCTTCATCCCCTAATCATAATGATCGGGGCTCTCCAACGAAAGAGCACGGACCATAGCTGCAGAGAGTTGCGACTGTAGAGTTGTAATTGCAGGAATGTTTCAATCTCGGATGACAAACCTCAGATAAAGAATGTTTTCAAGCAAATACAACTCAGGCAAACAAAGTCACTTATCTATGGATAAAGGAGGATTAGAGAGGGGAAGTAGGCATATGTTAGACTTTAACTAGAGATAATTAATTGTATGGATTACTGTACTAAACAGTAATGAAAGTTAAGCAGTAACCAAAGTTAACCAATGATGGAGGATAACTAAAAATGTATATAAATACAAGACTATACTCCAATAAAGATCATCATGATTGAGTTGTTCATGATCAAACAACTCGACTGCCTCGTCATTACAAGTGGCGCCCGAACAGGGACCCTCTAACTTCATCCGGCAAGGATTTGGTGCACCTTCAACCCTTTGTGGTTTCTTCAACCTTTTGGTTTCTGTAAGTATGGGGTCTTCGCTTTCTGAGGAACAAAGGAAGCATGTAGATGAATTAGGCTATTTGTTGAAGAAAAATAATACCGAGGTACACAGAGAAATCTCTTAAGGCTGGTCCAGGAGATTGCAGCTCAGTGCCTATGGTACCCAGAAAAGGGGTCTTTAAAATTAACTGACTGGGAACGTATTGGGAAAACACTGCATACTGAACCTCGAGCAAAAATAGAAGTTTTGCACGTGTGGCATTTATGTAGGCATGCAATTGAAAAATTTGGTCACAATGAACTTTCTCTTTTAACACCTCCACCTTCACGTTATACTAATGCTGTCATTTGTCCCCCTTCTTCACCTGAATATATGTCTTCAATTCCCTCAGCTCCTGCAGATACAGGGCAAAAGCCTCCTGACTCTATTGTTCAGTCTTCTTTTCAGAAAATGGTAGAGACTTGTAAAAGAGATGCCTCTGTCTCAGGAACATTCCTGCAATTACAACTCTACACATGACGTACGGTCCGTCAGCGAGGAGGCTCCACCTTCACTTCCCAAAGATTCCTTTTATTAGAGTAGTAAACTGGCACATCTGGGAAATCCCGAATCTGAAAGTTCTGGGTTTCCCTTCAATAAGTAAAAAATTACAAATCCACCTCCTGCACCTCTCATTGCATCACATGCCCCAATCACCATCTGTCCCAACTTGAGACGTCCCCTCAACCACTCTTCAGCCAGATACAGAAATAACATGACCTTGACTTAGAAGAATGCTATTCTGTCTAACCACACACGCTCCAAGAAATTCCCCCCTCCCATTTTCCCAGGCTCAAGAATGTGGCAACATGGAAGCGTCTGATGCTAATATAGCTTCCAAAGCTGACATTAGTTCTGTATATTCTGTACAAAATGTCTGTACAGAATGTCTGTATAATCCAAATCTCTTTGGTTTGCAGCTTTCAAATCTAATTCCTTTTGTGAATCTTAGTTTATTCAGAGCTACATGCCTCTGAATATTTTCCACGACAGTTATCATCTCATCAAACTTTTAAAAGAAACTTTCAATTAAAGATTGCATGTCACCAAAAGGTCTCTTCTCAGATTTCAGCTATTTTTGCTTATCTGTAATCTGATACATTGTTATTCGGTGAAATTTAACCAGGGACTAAAGAATGCGGAAGCAGAAGGAAACAGTAAAGATACTTTCCGGACATTTCAATCCAAGATGGAATTTTTATTTATACATACATACATACATATACATACATAGATACATACATACATACATAAAATTTGTAATTTAATTTTTAAAAAATTGGAAAGATATTTTGCACATAAAAAAATGCAAAAACCCTGTGGTTTTTCTGTCCAATATTAATGTGAATCAAATTAAACATTCACCCTACAAAAGCATGCTATGGTTCCATACGAAAAAAATGAAAGTTATTTAGAAAACAGCATAAATCAAAAGAAAAAAAAAAGAATAGCTAGAGTCAGGGGTTGAAAAAAATCAGCATTCAATGAGCCAGTCTACTTTTAAAGATTAAAAGCAAAATATATGTCCAAAAAGTAAAGTTAAGTTCCAGGCATGCTGAAAAACCAAAATGCTGAAAGGAAGATGGATGCCCATGACTTTTGACCTCTCCCAAAAGAATCTGGAATCTTCAAAACTTTTCTTCCCAGATAGGTCCACAGCCAGAAAACAATCCTTGCGTCATTCCTAAATGCTCCCATTCAAATACAAGGAGCAGCCTGCCAGACAACTACCTTTGGCACCAAAATCGGCAGATCACTAGCAAGAGAGAAAACCATTCTTACCATTCAGAGACATCTTGGGAGGTATTAAATAGCTGTTATACAGTATTTAGAATTTGAAACTGGAAAAAAAAAAGAGCTACCTGCTTTCTTGATAGAAAGAATAACAGAGCATTGTTCTCCTTTCCTCCTAACTGTAGGAAAGCCTGAGCACTTGAAATGCTGATGTAACTCCTAAAAATTTTCTTCAGCTCTACACTCAGCTGATTCCTGGGAAAAGAGAAATATTCTTCCAACTTATGACCACATCACAGGATAATCCCCAGGACACAATTAAGCAGGATGCAAAAGAATTTTGATATGAATTTGATACCAGAACATAAATGAAATAGAAAATAATCTTAAGAGAATAAATAAGGAAATGGGCGTTGGTTCCTACCTGACACGCCATTTCTCTTCGAGCTGCGAGGATCATCCAGAGAGCGGGTGGTGCTTCAGTCTCTGCTGCTGTAGGCTGAGCTTAATTATTGAGGAACGTTCCTCCTTCCATCACGTGACTCCATTACAGCGGTCCCCAGTTTATGCGAAGGCGAGAGGAAACAGAAATTCGTGCTCTCATCTTACTAGACTTAAAGGTTCATTGGCCGAAACAAGACCCCACCAGACGGTGAAAGATAAGGGAGGGGCTGGATGATCCTCGCAGCTCGAAGAGAGATGGCGTGTTCCAATCTGAGTGGGAGTGATCTTACGGAATGAGACTCAGATTCGGTGGCCAGCGAAGGATGGCCTGGCCTAACTATCTGTTGGAGTCCTTCTGCGATTCCTCGGCGGATAGCCAACTCCATCCAGGATCTCAGTTGCTCCAGAACCTCCTGTATGAGTGGTTCCTCCTGGCATAGGCCGGCGGCTGTGGGTGTGAAGGTAGCCTCTGGTGTTCGTCTGGCCGGTGTTCCAGGAACCTGGTGACCCTGAGAGGGCGAGCTACACCTGGATAGGGAGGAATGAACTAAAGGGGGGGGGGTTGAGTAGAGGTAGAAGGAGTGGAAGGTGGTAATACGGGAGGCACTGAGCCTGCCTGCCTGGTGCATCTATCGATTTCTTTTTCCAGCACCTTGTGGCGTCTTAAGGCGTCCCTCTGGGAGGCTTTGGAGGTATCCTTAGCCTGTCTGCGCAGATGGTGGGTTTTTGATTTGGCCTTCAAAGAAGGGCCTCTGGAAGGATTGCCTTCTGCCATTTTAAGATAATTGAGTAAAATATGGATCAATATGAGGTGGTTGGCACGCCTAGGGGTCGACCTACAACAAGGGCGGGAGCCCTGAAAAATTCTTTTACGCCCCCCCTTTTTACTTCTTCAATATTATTGATATGAAAAATTATTTCCTCTTTCTCTTATTTTCCTTCCGCCTTCCCAGGCGGAACTGGGTGGAAGTGGTGTAGTATTAGCCGCACCAGCCAAGGCAGGCTATGGGAGAAGCCAACAAACAGAGTCAGAGAACAAGCCTCCAAAGCAAACAAGGCAAAAGAACTAATTTTTTTTGGCTCTCAGCAGGCCTGCGGGTCCTGCTGTTTGAGTAGAGACGCACTGCAATGATCGGGTAGAGATAAACCGAAAAACAAAATGGCGCCCGATCACGAGGCAGCACTTAAAATGGCGGCCGCCTGCAACGTGGAATTGCGGGGCCTCTCAGCAGCGGCAAGAAGAACTCCCCAGGGACAATCCAGGGTCCCCAAGGGGGAGGACCGGAAAGGAAGAGGCAAACAACTCTTCCGACGGAGAAAAAACGGCGTTCGGTGTGGGGGGAATGGAGCGAATTAAATTAAATTAAATCGTTTGAAGTGGGCAGAACAAAAGAAAAATGGCAGAGAGGCAATAAGGAAGTGATGGGGGGGGGTAGCTTGGAGACTCTGCTAGCCTTCCCCCTGGCACCCACTGGGGCTGGAAAAAACTTCCCAGGGGAAATTAGTAATCCAGACCAAATGCGCAGGGCTAAGAGGGAAATATAAGCAAAATACAACCTGAAAGGAGCAAAAGGCAACGAGTGAAACAGGGATTTCTTGAAATGGCAAAGAGAAATTCGAAACACTGCCTACTCTGCACGAGGCTGAGCATAAACTGGGGAACGCTGTAATGGAGTCACGTGATGGAAGGAGGAACGTTCCTCAATAATTAAGCTCAGCCTACAACAGCAAAGACTGAAGCACCACCCACTCTCTGGATGATCCGAGCAGCTCTAAGGAGAAACATTTGCCTGACAATAACACTGATTAAACTCAATAAGGTTTATATTGAATAGATATTAAAAGAATCCACTTTTTTTTTCCAAGGAAAACTGCTGTTGTTTAGATCTAACATATAGTACATCAAACCACAAACTGAATTCTTATTGCCACATCAATCTAACTGCAGAAGAGATTTATGCATTAATAACAATTTTCTATTCTTGATACTTCCAGTTTTATTGGACTGTAATTTTTGTCTCTTAAGGCAGCAAGGTGGCTCTCTGTGCTGAGAAAGATAACAATGGTTCCCTGAAAATAAGACCTGCTCTTACTTTTGGGAGGCTCCAAAATAAGCATTGGGTGTCTTATTCTTTTTCACATAAAGGAGGGGGTGAGTAGAGGGGTGAGCCTGAGCAAGACCCAAGCTCCAGGCCTGACGGAGCATAAACTGTGGTTGCCACCTGCTCCACAGCCACAAGGTGAGCTGCAGAAGAGAGAGGCTCTTGGCAGCAAGGTTGCTTAGTGCCACGGCAGGGCCAGGGCTGGTGAGAGTGTGCCGGAAAACACCTCCAGGTGCTTGGAGAGATGGAATAAGGCAGCTCCCGGTCCTTGCTGGATCAGCTAATCTGCGAGGCCATGAGAGCCGAGTCATGTCAAGGCTGAGCTCAGGGCGCACTTTACCCACATTGCCATTGTTTGTTCCTGGCCTGGAGGGTAGTGAAAGAATACATTTTCTCCTCTAGCTTCATTCCCCCCCTCCCAGAGGCTAGTGGGGGGAAAGGGTTTACAGCTTCGATTCAGACCTTCAATTTATGTGGTTTTCTGAATCTGTATACCCAGAAGCAAGGTAGAACACCCTTCCTTTAGTTACTTATACTTTAGTGTTTTATTTTTGGCTCTTGGGTCTAACTGTATTTGAGCAATTTACATATTCTGTCCTACTATCTCTCTGCTTGTCTGCGGCCAAACACTATCAGCCACCACACACTTGCCCCTCCTATGCTGGCCATGACCACCCTCCTTGGGCTGTTGATGATCTTCACTTGGGCTTATTTTGGGGGGTAGGGCTTATATTAGGCACACACTTAAAAATCAGGCTAGGACTTATTTTCAGGATAGGTCTTGTTTTTGGAGAAACATGGTAGAAATGTTTAATGCATCAAGCGAGACTAGTTGGTAAAGTCTGGGAAAAGGAGAGATATTTTTGACAGAGAGAAAAAGACCAAAGGTAACTTTCACTTTATCTTTGTCCCTTCCCTCTCCCCCCATCAATCTATCAGAACTGTCATCTAGCAGGTGCAATGAGTAAAGGATTTGATAATTGGACAGAAAAGCAGCATTTTGATTTCCTTTAGTCATATTATTATATCCACAACAACACATTTTTAATATAATCACTATTTTGTTCTTGTCCCACTCAGAGTTGATAGAATTGCTGCAATATTTCCACTAGTTTTTCCCCTCTATTAAAGCAAAGAACAGTGCCATGAAACAGAATACCAAATGCCAAAAGAACTGAAAAATCCAAATTCATTGCTTTGCCTGAACAATGATCTCACCACAGGTCATGAAATTCCTGTAGTGAAGAAAAAATGGTGGGAAAGATGATTAAAAATGGCACTACAGCCAACAGGTTCCTCTACCAACATACAAAACAGTATGGTAAACACAAACCTGAAGCACTGGAAATAAAAGTAGAGATTAAGAAAAAAGTAGGACCTCCATGGTGCAAATATATGGAAGGTAAATATACACGCTTCCTTGCCTTGAGTAGAAAGTGCCTATTCAAAGTAGGTATTGAACAAGAGAACCTGTTGGGCCAACATTACACCAGACAATATGAATTTTGGTCTTAAGGTTTCAGAAGCAGCAGTCTGGTATAGCCAAATGCTTCAACCAGATTTGGACATGGTAGCTTTGAAAACAATAAACTGAAATAGATTATGCCATTGTTTTTATTTCTACTGCAAAAATAAATCCATTTGGGAATGCAGTATCCAGTGATTTGAAGTGGCATGACATTTATAGCTGGATCTGTAATTTTCAATATTCTTAACAATTAAAAGCTCAGACATGTAAAATAGATGTAAAACTACTATAGTTAATCTACATTTGCCATGTAGTCATAATCATTATAAATACAGTTCCAACAAAGAGGTATTAAACTGGCAGAACTGTAATGTGATTTTTAACAAAACTCTAAAATTACTGCTTTTCATCACTCCGACACAAATTTGTTTTGCTGCATTCATTATCAGAACAGAAATCATTTGTCTTCTTGGCTGACTAAAGAAGCTATTGTCTTCTCATATTCCTGCCTCCTCATTTCTATCACTTGGGAGCATTCCAAGTGAAAAGTACAAAGGGTTTCCCTACCCATCAGTGGGAACAAAGCACTCTTATACAACAATTCAGCATGCTTGCTTCCTAGAAGCAGATCAACTTAAAAAAGAAGCTGCCATGTTCTTGAAGAAATTATTACTCATATTTTATATTCATGAGCACTAATTCTTCTGCTTGAGTAAAAATAAACAAAAAGAATAAAACATGAAATTTGAGCCACACGTACTTCTTTCACAATTAGTAATAATTTGTTTGGTTATTAATAGGTTTTGAACATATCTCCTTATAGAAAAGATACCACCAAGACAATAATGCCTATCAAATTGATAAACAGCACCCTATTATATATTTTTCTGCAGTCTGAGTTCCATATTCTGAAAATTGGAGCCATGTCCAATCTAGCTCCTTTGAATGACCTGGAAACATCTGTTCAAATCAAGAAAGATGTGGTACCTTCAGCCTTGAAAGCAGCAGTGAACTGCCCACTTTTTATAAGATCGTCTCCTATCCTCCCTTTTCAGAGAAGGCTTTAGAAAAGAGGATGGAGAATTAGCAACAAGAGATATTAGATGAAGCAGGTAATGTGGGTCATTTCCTGTCAGGATTTAAACTTGGATATGAGACAGGGATTTCAGTAGTCATTCAGATGAGTATCTGGAGATGGAGGGTATGCCCCTTCTAGTCTTGTTAGACCTCTCATTGGTTTTCAATATCCTCTACTATGGTATCTACTTAGCTTCTAAGCTGGGCTCTTTTTTTTTAACCTATAATTTAAAAAAAATATTTTTAAAGAAAAAAGAAGCAAAAAAGGAGGTAAAATGAAACATGGAGTAAATAAACAAGAAACTTATAGGCATCAAAGAATTAGGTTAACATTTTGAATAGTTCATATATTTCTTTTGACTATCTAAATATTCTGTGTGAGTGCATGTGCATCTTCGAATCAGTATTGATCTCTGACAAGTAATCCTTGTCAGGGATTTTTTTTGACATGATTGTTGGAAATGACTTGCTACAGTAGTTCCTTCTTTCTAGGAGTCAGAGAGACTGGCAGAGGTCACCCAACTGGCTTGGTATCTAAAATGGGATTAGAACATATAATCTAGCTTGGTACTTAACCACTATACTAAACTGGCTTTCTTAAATAAACTGCTCGCTTTGTCAAATTGTCTTAGGGGGCTCATCTCTTTAGAATTTAAGAAAGTAAAAGATCAGAAAACAAACTATTTCTAAGGTATTCCCAATGCTTTGAAATACCTTATCCCAACTGAAGATAAATGCCTGCATATCTTGCTTTTTGCAAAAGCATGAAAGCAATTAAGGCAAGCTTTGAAGCTTAATAATGTTTCTTATTTTGTATATTTGAAGGGTGTTTTATATTGGAGGTTATGATGCCATATTATATAGACTTTTTAAAATGTTACTGCATATTGTCCGAAGTATAAGGCAATATAAAAAAACAATTATTACCAACCTGCCTTCAATCGAGGACTTGTATATTACACAAGTCAAAAAGAGGGCTGTGAAAATATTTACAGATCCCTCATATCCCAGACACAAACTGTTTCAACTCCTTCCCTCAAAACAACACTATAGAGCACCGCACACCAGAAAACTAGA
This sequence comes from Pseudonaja textilis, assembly GCF_900518735.1. Next base: position 4,716,756 of record NW_020769326.1, read on the forward strand.
CACAAGAACAGTTTTTCCCCAAATGCCATCTCTGCTAAACAAATAATTCCTTCAACATTGTCCAACTATTTACAAAATCTGCACTACTATTACTATTAACCTTGTCATCATTCCTTATCACCCATTCCCTCCTACTTGTGACTGTATGACTGTAACTTTGTCGCTTGTATCCTTGCAATTTATATTGACTGTTTCCTAGTATGATTTGATTGCTTATTGTACCCTATGACTATTATTAAGTGTTATAACTTATGATTCTTTTTTAAATATTTTTTTATTTTTTAACAACAAACATAAACATAAACACAAAACATAAAATCTTCTTTCCATTGTACAGTGTGTCGGTCGGTACAAATCTTCTTGTGCACAATATCAACAGTTCTTCCCTTTTAACTACATTATTAAAATTTATTTCACGTGAATATACATATTATATTATATTGTTATTAACTACTTATTGGACTTTGCTTATAACTATATCATCCTTTTTGAGCAAATTACAATTTTTAAGATATCTCAAATTCATAATATCATTCATTTCATTATAATCCATTATAATATATTATATTGTCTTATCTTTACTCTATCATTATATTTATATTGTATTATATTCTATTTCCCTATTTTCTTTTCTAGCCGTTGATAAAATAAATCCCAAATTTTATAATACTCTTTATCTTCTTGCTCTCTAATTGCTAATGTCAATTTACTCATTTCTGCACATTCCACTATTTTCATAATCACCTCTTCTTCTATCGGTATTTTCCCACTTTTCCAGTTCTTAGCAAATACAATTTTAGCTGCTGTCAAAACATTTATAATCAAATATGTCAATTCTTTACTGTATCCTTCAGGTAAGATATCCAATAAAAATATTTCTGGTTTCAAGTCTATATGCTGTTTTGTCATTTTTTTCCAGCCATGTATGAATTTTAGTCCAGTATCTTTTGGCTTCCACACACATCCACCACATGTGATAATATGATCCAGGTATCTGATGATACTTCCAACATTTCTCCAATTTATTCTTGAACATCTTTGCTATCCTTGCTGGGGTAGATGCCACCTGTAAAACATCTTATACAAATTCTCTTTATTGCTGTTGACATGGTTGTTTTATAGTTTTGAGACCATAATTTCTGCCACTTTTCTAGATCTATCCCATATTCAAAAATTTTCCCCCAGGCAATCATTGTTTCTTTAACTTCTTCTTCTTCTAGTTTAATTCCAAGTAAATATCCATATAATTGTTTTTATCACCTTCTCATCAGTACCTGTCGAAATCCCATTTAATTCAGTTAATTCATTATAAAATCCTTCTATCCTATGATCTTTATTGTATCTAGAATGTATTTGCACATATGAATACCAATTCATCTCTATTCCTTATTCCCCTAGTTCTTGTTTAGATTTGAGCTCACCCTCTTCATTTAATATACAGATACAGATAATCAGAGTAGATACAGATAATCAGAGTTGGAAGGGACCTTGTAGGTCATCTCGTCCAATCCCCCGCCCAAGCGGGAGACCCTACACCATTTCTGACAAATGGTAGTCCAATCTCTTCTTGAAAGTCTCAACTGATGGCACTCCCACAACTTCTGAGGGCAAGCTGTTCCGTTGGTTAATTGTTCTCACTATCAGAAAGTTTCTCGTTTCCAGGTTAAATCTCTCCTTGTTCAGTTTCCATCCATTATTCCTTGTCTGGCCTACAGGAGCTTTAGAAAATAGCTTGACCCCTTCCTCCCTGTGGCAGCCCCTCAAATATTGGAAGACCACTATCATGTCTCCCCTGGTCCTTTCTCTTTACTAGATGAGGCAAACCCAGTTCCTGCAACTGTTTGTTGTATGTTTTAGCCTCCAGTCCCCTAATCATCCAGGTTGCTCTTCTCTGTACTTTTTCTAGAGTCTCAACATCTTTTTTTTTGTAATGTGGTGACCAAAACTGGATGCAGTAGGTGTGGTCTTACTAAGGCTTTATAGAGTGGTATTAGTACTTCCCTTGATCTTAACTGTATCCCTCTGTTGATACAATTTAGGATTGCATTAGCTTTTTTGGTGCACACTGCTGGCTCATATTTAGCTGGTTGTCCACTAAAACTCCAAGATCCCTCTCACATTTATTGCTATTGAGCCTGGTTTCACCCAGTCTATACATGTACTTTTGATTTTTCTTGCCTAAGTGTAGGACTTTACTTTCGCTATACTGAATTTCATTTTATTAGATATGGCTCAGTGTCCTAGTCTGTCAAGATCCATCTGGATCATGAGCCTATCTTCTTGGGTGTTAGCTATTCATGCCAGCTTAGTATCATCTGCAAATTTGGTAAATTCCCCTTCTATTCCCTCATCTAAGTCATTAATGAAGATATTGAAGAGTACTGGGCCTAAGACGGAACCTTGTGGCACCCCACTGCTTACTTCCCTCCATGTAGACTTAGACCCATTAAGGACTACTAGTTGAGTATGGTTTGCCAGCCAGTTGAGTATCCATCTAGTGATGGTGCTATTCCACTTTTTTCTAGCTTACTAAGAAGAAGGTTGTGGTCTACTTTATCGAATGCCTTGCTGAAATCTAAATATATTATATCCACAGTATTTTGCTGGTCTACTGATTTAGTCACTGTGTTGAAGAATGAAGTAAGATTGGTTTGGCATGATCTGTTTTTGACTGCTAGTTATCACTTTACTTGTTTCTAGATGTTGGCAGATCTGTTTTTTTATTATTTTTTCCAGTATCTTCCCAGCTATTGATGTTAGGCTGATTGGTCTATAGTTTCCTGGGCCTGTTTTTTTTTCCTTTTTTGAAGATGGGAACCACATCAGCTCTTTTCCAGTCCTCTGGTAGTTCTCCGGTGCTCTAGGATTTTTGAAAGATATAGTGCAGTGGTTCTGGGATGACCTTTGACAGCTCCTTTAAAACTCTGGGATGTAATCCATCAGGCCCTGGTGATTTGTGTTCATCAAGATCAGACAGGTGTTCTCTTACTATTTTTTTGCTTATTTTAACTTTTATTTTTGGTCTGTCTTTTACAGTTATGTTTTTGGTGGGTTGAGCTATAGTTTCTTTTTTGTGTGAACACAGATGCAAAGAAGGGGTTAAGCAGTTGTGCTTTCTCTGTTGCCTGTTACTTCCTTGCCATCTTCTCTCTTTAGTGGACCGACTTTCTCGATTTTTTTCTTGTTATTTATATGTTGGAAGAAACTTTTTTTTATTATCTTTGACTTTTGTTGGAAGTCTTTGTTCGTTCTGAGCCTTTGCTATCCTGACTTCATCTTTGCAGATTCTGGCTATCTGCTGATATTCTGTCTTAGTTGTATGTCCTTCTTTCCATTTTTTGTACTTGTCCTTTTTTTTCTTTCAATTTGCCAAAGAGATCTTTGTGTACCCATTCTTCTTGGATTTCTTGTTTTTCTTTCTCATTTCATTGTATCTTACTGTTTGTTCTATTCTATAAAGAATTGGATATGCATATACCTCTATAGTTGACAACCAGACTGGTATTTTCATATAATGTTGTTTCCTTACTTTCTCCCATGTATTAACATAAAGCATCACAAATATAATGTCTCCTAAAATAACCATGTGTTTTACTTTCTTTATACCATAAAAAGGCATGCCATCCCAATAACAAATCATGACCTTCTAATGTTAAGAGTCTAATATTTCTTAAAAGAATCCATTCTTTTACCCATATCAATGTTGCCACCTGGTAATATCATTCCCAATTGGGTAAACAAAAACCTCCTCTTGATCTAACATCTTGTAACATCCCTCTTATAAATGGTTATTTTTAATATAATTTTCTATAATTATATTCAATCTACTTGCCAATATTGCTGTCAAAATCTTAGCATCCTGATTAATAAGGGATATTGGTATACATGATCCTAGGTTTGTATGATCTTTATTTGGTTTCCCTATCAGTATTTTCAAGGATTGCTTCCAGGAACTTGGAATATTTTTCTTCTCCATTATTTTATTAAACATTATCTTCATCTTCGGCACCAATAGTCCTTTAAAAATTTTATAATATTCTACACCAAGTCCATCTAACCCTGGAGCCTTACTTATTTCCTTTTCTTCTATTTGTGATTCCATTATTTCTTTATCATATTCTTGAATTTTACAATTTAAATTCTTTTCTATATATGCCTGACTTTCATTCATATTTATATCATTTCCCTTATACAGCTTTTCAAAGACCTTTTGAAATAACAACTTTTCTCTCATTATGTTACATCTTTCTCCCTTATCATTCTTTATTACTCCATCAGTCTTTTTGCCTTTATAATTTGTGTGGCTCTAGCCAATATTCTAGAATTTTTATTACTATTTTCATAAAACTCCCTGTTTAAATATATTAAATTCTTTGAACCTGTTCTATCTCAATATTTTGTAACTCTTTTCTTTTAGCTGATAATTCTAACATAATCCTATTCTCTCTGCTTTCTATATATTTACTCTCTAGTTCCCTAATTTCCTCCTCCAACCATTTAATATTTTTCTCTTTTTGTTTTTTTATATTATAAGAGTATTTTGTCCCTAAACCTCTCACTACTGCTTTCATTACATCCCATATTACACCTATATTACTACTTCCCTCTTCATTTATAGTCCATATTTCTTTTAATTCCCTTTCAATTTTTTCCTAAAATCTCTTTATTTTTAAAAATCCTCAAATCCATTTTCCATCTACTTGCCTGCTTATCATCACAATCTTTTTCCATATCTATAGTTGGATTGCATGATCAGATATTTTAATTATTTTTATCTCTACTTTCACTATTTTAGAGAATATTTCCGATGTTACAAATATATAATCTTCTTCTTCTTCTTCTTTTTCTTCAGCAGAAGCAAAAGAGTCCAGCTTATAGTGTCTGATGAATGGAGAAGGTGGCGCCCAGGTAGCTGCCCTGCAAACCTCCTCCAATGAGGCTTGGGTGGCCCATGCTGTTGATGTGGCCACACTTCTTGTTGAGTGCACTGTTATCCTTGGAGGAACTGCAAGTCCTTGAGATTGGTAGGCTTTGGCTATGCATAGCCTTATCCATCTCCCCATAGTTGGAGTCACCTTGCAGCCCATGGTAGAAGGTTGAAAGGAAATAAAGAGGGATTCAGACCTCCTGAAGGACGATGTCCTCTTAACATAAATCTTCAAGGCTCTCTGAATGTCCAGAGTATGCCATCTTCTTTCTAATGTGTGCACAGGATGTGGACAAAAGTCAGATAAGATTAGTTCCTGAGCTCTGTGGAACCACGAGTTCACCTTTGGCATGACTGAAGAGTCTAGTCAGGGATGTCAGTGGTGGCTTGCAGGGCTGCAACTGGGGTATCGACCTCGGGCACTTCCAGGGCTTTGGCTTGATCTCCTCCCACGTTGAACATCTTCTTGTCCAGGGAGGAAGGGCTTGGACCCCACCCAAGGGATAACCATTGTCTTTGGATGAAAGTGGTGAAGATCTTTGGTGCAGGGATAACTGCTGTTACTGTTTTTTCTAAAAATAGTGGGTCATTGGGGTCTTCAGAAGGGTCAGTAGGCTCCTGTGGTTCAGGAACCAATCCCCGCCCTGTGGCTTTTTTCACCTTGAAAAGGAGCGACCTGAAGATGGCTGATTGGAACCGACCTGGTATAGAGACTTGGACAGCATCATTGAGGCCTTCATCATCAGAGTAGTTTCTGTCCATCAGTTCCCCACTTTCAGATGTGATAGAGTGGGAGCTTTCAGCAGGAGCATATGAGCCTGATTCTGAATGCAGGGAAAAATCATCCTCATGATGAGACCTGTGTCTCCTGCTATGTGTGGATGAAGGAACTGAAGCCTCTGAGGGTGATCTCCTAGTCTGTCTCAAGACAGCTGAAACCCTTTGCCTTACTGACTCATTTAACATAGCCTGCATATTAACCTGGTACTCAGACTCCTGCCCCCTGACTGGCCTAATTCCAGCTGACATGGGGGTGAATTTGGCTTCTACAGCCCTTCTGTCAGTTGCTCTGTTGCTAATCGGACAGAGAAGAAATTTCTAATCTCTGAAGCCTCAATAGAATCCTATTGCTCTTCAGGTCCCCCTGTACCCGCTTCCGTTACTGCACTCCTGTCAGTTTGCAGCTGCCTATCTCCTGTTAATAAGCTCCTATTTAGCCGGGAATTTCTTCAGAAATTTCAGCCTCTTCTTTTCCCCGAGCCCACAACTTATCTAGAGCCTTGTCACTTCAGTGTTCATCCCGCTCCACTGCCTTGGAGCTCTTTCAAGCCCTTGCAACCTGGTCCTTTGGCTTGGGATTATAATAGGGAGCTGTTTGGTCTGGGGCTGCTGGGCTTAGAGAGCATGATGGCCAGCGAGCCATCTCCTTGCCTCTCCTGACATAGTGGCTAGCGTTTGACTCCACCATGTTTAACTCCAAGGTTTTATTCCAGAGTTTCCACCAGTTGCTCTGCAGTCTTTCCTAACCTTAAGTACTCTAAGGCTACTTGACTTGTCACTCTGCACAGAGATTCCTGCCTTCGCTGCAGTCTTCTGCCCCTTTAACGCTGCCGCGATTAAACAGGCGTATGCAAAGGCCAATTAAAGCCACTGAGAGCCTTGCCAGCCAAAGCACAGGGATGCAGTGTGGATGGTGTAAAGAGAAGGACCAGGGGAGACATGATAGCAATCTTCCAATATCTGAGGAGCTACCACAGAGAGGAAGGGATCAAGCTATTTTCTAAAGCGCCTGTAGGCCAGACAAGGAATAATGGATGGAAACTGAACAAGGAGAGATTCAACCTGGAAATCAGGGGGGGGGGTTTTGACAGTGAGAACAATCAACCAATGGAACAGCTTGCCCTCTGAAGTTGTGGGAGCGCCATCACTTGAGACTTTCAAGAAGAGATTGGACTGCCATTTGTCAGAATTGGTGTAGGGTCTCTTGCTTGGGCAGGGGGTTGGACTAAATGACCTACAAGTTCCCTTCCAACTCAGATTATCTGTTAAACTGTTAAAACACACTTCCCATGAAACGTATCTCAGTATGATGTAGATCGGCCCTCAGCCGATCCATCGTCTGATGGCCTGGGGTGAAGCCCCTGACTGTGCTGTCTTTGACAGCTGTCAAACCAGTAGACCAGTTCCTCTTTGAAATAGTATTCAGGATTGGTGATATTTTTCTTTGTTGAATTAAATTCAGTTAAATTTTGGTTGTTTAGGAGAAGAAATTAACACGTCAATCAGCTAGCTGACTGAATCAAGTTCTAGGGAGGTCCCTAGCAGCAGAGGGAGTGTCCTCAAAGATTTGACAGACTCAGTCCAATCACAAGCATAGACTGATCAACCCAATCCTGAATGCTATCTCCACCACAATGGAGAAATAGCAATTTAGCAGGCAAGTTTGCCTGGATTAATTGCTTGGGGGGTGGGCTCTGGGGTTGAGATTACTCTGCAGCCCACCAGTCGGCAACCGCTGATCTAAAGCACTCTGTTAGTGTTTGGGGACAAACCCCCAAGCAGAGTGCACAGCAGCAGTCAAGCCAGGCAGCCAAATGAGAGAGAGGCTGGGCCCAAGAGTATACACACACTGGAGACAAAAACACTGTTTGAAGTTTTAAATAGTTATTTAATTCATTTAGAGTTTAAGCATTGTCAATCAGTCCAAATGTCATTATCCAATATATCCATCCAGTAACCTAGTCCATTAACTAGTCAGTACAATGTCTTTATCTGCTTGTAAATCTTCTCCTTCCGATACCTTTCTCTCGAAGACAACGCTGAGTATGCACAGGATATCAGCTCATCAAGTAAACAGTCCTTTTGTTCAGTAGAAACTGTATCCAGCACAGTAGCCAACAAGCAGACGTCTCATACAGGAGTAAACAGCAGGCAGCAGAGAGACCAGCGACCAGAGACCAGGAACCAGGACCAGGAGCCAGGACCAGGGAGGGTTACGTTACTCTCACTGCCTTTTATTGCTGCTTGCAACCGCACCCTTAATTATCTAATTATATTGCAGTTTGGTGCTTAAAGCTACAAACACTTAAACCTAGGTTCATATATTTATTCACCCAAACCTAGTTGGTGTATCCATATACCCAACATTCTCCCCTTTTGGGTGATATAAATATATAATACCTTTACAATCTTAACCCACACTTTTCACAACTCTCTAGGTGCTTAATGGCACCTTGGGCTTTAGTAAAATTATCAGCTATATTGTCCTCCGACATGCAGTACTCCAGCTGTATCATTTTACTCTTTACAGATTGTCTAACGTTTAGATACCTTAAATCCGTATGCTTGCTCCTAGTTTTTACTGCAATATTCGTGGCCATTTGAATTGCTGCCTGATTATCTTCATGTACAATTATAGGATAATTTACAGTTATACCCATATCATTCATCATTTGTTTATACATAATTAACTCAGTACATAATAGTGATAAACAGGAGAATTCTGCCTCCATAGTAGACAAACTTATATGCTGTTGTCTAATTGACTTCCAACCTATTAATGTATTACCCAACATTATGGCTGTTCCTGAAGTCGACTTTCTAGTGTCTCTTTCTGATGCAAAACTAGCATCTGCATAAGCACTCAATCTGAGTTCACCTTTTGGTTATAGATACAGTGCATGGTGTAATGTTCCTTTAAGATATCTTAAAATTCTCTTCAATGCATTCCAATGGCATTGAAGCGGATCATTACTATGTCGTGCCAGTTGATTAATACTATAAGCTATATCTGGCCTTGACCAATTGCTAATGTATGATAAGCTACCAATCAAAGATTGATATATTGCCTTATCAAACTTGGGACTTTGAGTATCCATTTTGCAAATATCCTGACTCATTGGAGTCTTTGCAGGCTTACAAAGTTCCATCTTATAATCTATTAGCAATTTAGATATCTTATCCTCCTGAGATATCTTAAAACCTTTCTGTGTTTTCAGTATATTCAAACCTAGATATCTCTTTATCTCCCCTAATTGCTTGATTTTTATTTTCTTACCTAATGATGCTATTATTTTATTTGCTTCATCATTAGTCTCAGTAATATCAAGGCAATATCATCTGTGAATAATAATAATAATGATATTTTCCCATTTGTCTCCCTCTTAAACAGACATGGATCGGCTAACCCAGTTTTAAACCCTATATTGTTTAGTTCCTTTACAATATACTGGTTCCATTCATAGCCCGATTGTTTAAGACCATAGAGGCTCTTCTTTAACAACCAACAATCATTATTATTTTCACCTTTCAATCCACTAGGCTTTTTCATATATACAGTATGTCTTAGTGGAGCATGCAAGTAAGCAGTTTCCACATCTAGATGGTTAACTATATATTTCTTGCTTGCTGCCCACACTAAGGCTGCCCTTAACGTTGCTGCTTTAAGACTTGGTGCAAATACCTCATCATAGTCATTTGCACTTTGTCTAAAACCTTGGGCTACTAATCTTGCCTTATGGATTATATTACCATCCTTATCAGTTTTTATCTTAAAAATCCATTTGCAGCCAATGGGTTTTATACCAACAGGTAATCTCGCATTTTCATACACTTTCATATCCTTCAAGGATCTCAATTCCTTATTCATTGCTGCATACCAACTTTCCTTATCTTTAGAAGGATACCTTTTAATTTCATCCACAGTATATGGAACTCTATTTACCTGGCACACTGTGTTAGCCTGGTATCTATCAGGCGGTCTAGATATTCGTGTAGTTCTTCTGGGAATTACAGGGCTTGTATGAGGACTTTTTTGAGTTACTACCTGTTCCTGTTCCTCATCTTGCTCAGCTATTGGTTCTATTTCTTCCTGTATGGGCACAATTTCTTCCTGTATTTCTCTCTTCACTTTATTTTTAAAGTTACAGGGATACTTAATGGGATTTCTATAGGATTCAATAATTACTTCTTTATTGTTATCCTGTTCTAACTTATCCCATCCTACGTGCTCTAGAAATTGGGCATTGGCACTACATAACACCCTAGATGTGCCTTTCTCCCAAAATCTATATGCCCTATGGTTAGCTTGGTAACCAACGAAGAATAATTGTTTAGCTCTGTGTTGCCCTTTACGCCTGAGTTGTGTAGGGATATGCACCCATGCTGGTGCACCAAATGTGTGCAGGTAACTCAGATCAGGCTTCCTGCCATGCCACATGGTGAATGGTATTTCACCAGTACTTGAGTTAACAACGTTGTTCAATAAGTTATTAGCACACATTACAGCCTCCCCCCACACAGAATCAGGTAATCCAGAATCAGTTAACATTGTTCTA
>NW_020769326.1:4727825-4767457 GCF_900518735.1 Pseudonaja textilis
GAATGGAGTGAAGAATTACAAAAGTGGTTGGGAAACTGGCATGGTATATTGAAAATGAACATCACATGATTGCAACAGCAGCAGCCCTGTAGTGTATAGCAACAACTAATTGCACTGAAACAGCCATAATTTCCCAAAATTTCATTTCTTCAGGAATCATGGTGTAGATTTTGGACATATTCTATAAGTTATCTCCTATGAGGTACCTTGGTTCAAAAATTATCGCCCCGTAATACACCATTTCATCGAATTAAAGATCATGACATCAAGAATTTAAATAGTGTATAGCTAGATGATATAAGTTGACAATTATTCTTTACTCTTTATTATAACAAGTAACGCTGCTTCTGGACCGAGTCTACTTCAACATTGAGTGAATACAGTAATTAAATGAATTGGCTAAAAAAATTATATGTAAAAAAATATAAGAAAGCTTTTTTTCTTTTTTAATCAGCTCATTTGAAGATTTATTCTAAAATCCGTGTAAATTCCAATCCAAATGCTACGTAAGTATATTTTCAACATAATTTAGATCATGAACTGAGTTCTTTTAGGTAAACAATTATCAAGTTTTATTTACTGTATCTGGTTATGTTATTTATAAATCATGACACTCCATATGAAAACATGGAAGTATAACGTAAAAGACCAAAATAAATGTAACTGAAAAACAGAATGAAGAAATAATTTAGTCTTCTGAAAGGACACTAAACCTGTGTTTAAAAGTAGTCCACTAATTCCCTCCATATCATAAAGGCTGAAATGCTACTCATTGTTATAATCCAATTAATTTTTAATTAATGTATCCTAGCAAAACTTTATTTTTATTTTTTGCCCATGTCCTCATGATATTGTACTTCTTCCTAGACTCCATGTTGTATGTATTTAGAAAGCTATAGTATTGTTCCTCAGCAGGCAACCTTGTGCCTATACTCATGGCACTTTCAGGTGGGGGAGATCAGCTCAGTATTACCTGGGCACTTTAGACTGGAATGGATACATCTACTCATCTCCATTTTCTGGGCATCATCCTCCAGAATAGCATTTGCTTTGGGCAATTCATTCAAACCAAGCTTCCTTTTACCCAGTAGACTTTTTACCTTACACAAAGATTTAGGTTCACTCAAACAGTAGCTGATCAGCAGTGGGAGTTGTTCTAAAATAGGAACTTTCTGGCTATTGTTTCATGGCTCAGGATACATACAAAGTGCTATTTAGGATATTTTGTATTAAGGATTGCATCCTTGCTCAAACAGGTACCCTGGGGGAAAAGGAACCCTACAGTTTATTTTTAAAAAAAGGCTCTCTCACTGCATTAAGCACCACCTCTTCCCATCAGTTATTAGTGGACTACTTTTAAACACAGGTTTAGTGTCCTTTCAGAAGACTAAATTGATGTTTAAATATACTTGTCAAAATGATTCAAGGGAGGAAGCCTCCGATTTTACTATATGCCTATTCGTATCAGTTGTCAAACACAGAAATGCACATCCCTCTGGCTAAACTATGCACATTCCTGGGTTTCTATTACCTGTTGTTAGGCACACAGGGTTTATAGAGTCCCATGAAATTCTCCTATATCTCTCCTTCCCATTATATACATTCTACTACATTAGAATAGAATAGAATAGAATAGAATAGAATAGAATAGAATAGAATAGAATAGAATAGAATAGAATAGAATAGAATTCTTTATTGGTCAAGTGTGATTGGACACACAAGAATTTGTCTTTATGCATATGCTCTCAATGTACATAAAAGAAAAGATACATCCGTCAAGAATCATACAGTACAACACGATAATAGTCATAGGGTACAATAAGGAATCAAATCATACTAGGAAACAGTCAATAAAAATCATAAGGATACAAGCAACAAAGTTACAGTCATAAAATCATAAGTGGGAGGAGATGGGTGAAAGGAAGGATGGGAGAATTAATAGTAATGCAAAATTAGTAAATAGTTTGACAGTGTTGAGGGAATTATTTGTTTAGCAGAGTGATGGCATTCGGGAAAAAACTGATTTTGTGTCTAGTTCTGGTGTGCAGTGCTCTATAGTGTTGTTTTGAGGGTAGGAGTTGGAACAGTTTATGTTTAGGTGAGAGATCTGTAAATATTTTCACAGCCCTCTTTTTTGACTTGTGCAGTATACAGGTCCATTAGCCAACTAGCAGCTTATAAATGCAGACAGGCTTGCCCAGAACACCCATTTGATGGCAGCATGTCTGAGGCAGGATAGAAAGTAGTAACAGCAGCAGTAAATGTTCTACTGATTCAAGAACTGATGTTTAGTATTTTAATCATGAGGAAGAACCCTTAGAAAGAGTTTCCAAGTACGGATAGGGAAAAATGATCAGAAATATTCTCAGTGATTATTTCTCAGTTCTGAACTGCTAATTTTCCATCAACAATGACTCTACTTTTCTGATTTCAGCAAAGCGTATTTTAAGAATTATTTAACTATGATGCATCCCACATGTTAGATATTCTCCATATGTATTCTGTGGGATCTACATCATTGCCGAAAGTTCGAAACAATAAATAAGGACAGCCATTCCATTTTCTTACTTTCTTTCATACCAAAACCAATCATTCTCATTTACCTTTGTACATATATAAATAAACAGCTTACTATGTAAGGTATTATATTTGGACTGCAAGTCTCCTGATGATCACTTGATGGAAGCAATCAGACATAAAACATTCTAGCTCTCTGCTATCTGGTTATGGTCAACCAGGTATAATAGATCTACTTTATATAAAGCACAGGTATAGGTGGTTTTTTGTCTATAGCAATCAATAGTTAATAAAACATGTCTACAGATTGGCAGAACAGGAATCCAAACAGATTGGGCATTGGTAGATTTACCTGAGACACCCTTTCTATACACAGTCCAGGATAGGGAAAGACTCCTCCTCCTCCTCCTCCATCACTGAGCTGAATCTGCCAAAGCTATAAAAGCCAGCCCCTGCTGTTGGTCCCCAGCTTTTCAATGAAGAAAGTTGACAAACGTGGCATATCTCTGAAAAATAAAACAGTGAGAAGACCCCTCCCCAACTATGACCAGATGAAAACAGGATGAGGCTGGACTCTCTTGCAGCATATATAGAAATGGCGTCTCTGGTAAATCTACCAATGCCCATTCTCTCCACACTGCTACGAGAGTCTAGGATAGGGACATACCAAAGCCTGCATGTCCAAGAGAGGGTCTATGTCTGGTCCTCACAGTCCGACATTGGAAGAACCTTCTGAAGCACTCTCCTGCCAAATGCTGCTTCTGCAGAGGAAAAGGAGTCCAGTCGATAATGTCAGATAAATGGAGAAGGCGATGCCCAGGTAGTTGCCCTGCAGATCTCCTCAATGGACGCCTGAGTAGTCCAGGCTGCCGATGTGGCTGCACTCCTGGTAGAGTGGACTGTAAACTTCTTGGGAACTGGGAAAGATAAGGTCTTGTATGCTGTGGAAATACAAGCCTTGATCCATCTGCCCATCATGGATGGGGAAGCCTTGCTCCCTAAGGAAGCTGATTGGAAAGACACAAACATTGTTTCCTTCTTGTGAAAGGTTGCAGTTCGTTATACATATATACGGAGAGCTCTCCGCACATCCAGCATATGCCACTTGTGTTCCAACTCATGTCAACGCTTAGGGCAGAAATCTTTGGAATAAGGGTAGGGTCTAAGTGTAGCACTACTCTGTTCTCGTGAAATATGCACTAGCCCTGTTTCCCCGAAAGAGCTGACAACTCCAACACTCTTCTGGCCAATGTGATAGCCACCAGGAAGAAACTTTGAGGGTCAAGAAGCGGAGACCCACTGACCTTAACGGTTCGAATGGGGGTCCCGTCAGGACCTGGAGTACTTTTGGGAGATCCCAAGTGGGATATCTATGAACTACTGGGGAATGCAGGTTTGAGGCTCCCCTCAAAAACCTACGTATTGATGGGTGGTGGGACAGAGAATTATAATTATCCTACGACAATATTGAGGACAAGGATGCAACCTGTCTATGGAGTGTGTTTGGTGAGAGCTGTTTATTCTAGATCTTCCTGTAGGAACACCAGCACATCTGAGACAGTGGCTGATATAGGGTCCAAGGTAGCCTTAGAGCACCAACTGCAAAAGGCTCTTCAGATGGCATTATAGATGCGATTGGTTGATGGTTTACGTGATACCTGAATAGTTTTTATCACCTTATTGGGTAAGTTAGTCTCTTTCAGAGATTTCCACTCAAGCGCCATATGGCCAACTGGAACCACCGAGGTTCCGGGTGGCATAAGGCCCCTTGGCAGAGGGAAATCCTGCTGGGTGGGATTTTCCATGGTCAAGCGACTGACAAGTTGACCAGGTCAGCAAACCAGGGCCATCTGGGCTGATGAGGCATCAGAAGTACCAGCTCTGCCTTCTACTCCAACATCTTCCAAAAAAAGCTGGAATGATAGGAAGAGGGAGGAAGGTGTAGAGGAGACATGGAGATTATCTGTTCCGAAGTGCATTGGTCCCCTCCACTCCCTGGGTAGGAAACCTAGTAAAGAATCTGTCAACCTGCGCATTCTGGGGAGTGGTGAATAGGTCTACTACTGGGGGACCAAACCTGTCAGACAGTTCCTGGAGCAGGGATGAAGGTATCATTCTGAGTGGTCGACCTTGGTACGACTCAGCCAGTCAGCCTGGATATTGTTTTTTTTATATATATAAATTTTATTTGAGTTTTCACAAAAAGAAAAGTAATACAAATAAAACATGTTTTTTGAAAGCAGCATAATCCTGGGTTACATTTCTTCGTACAGACGCAAATTCAGGTTCATGCTCATTTTTATATTCTATTCCATATCTTATTACTATTTTACATTTTCTACGTGGCTTCTCCCCTCTTTTAATTTTCTCAAATTTATTTTATTTATTTCATCTCAATTCAAATCATATTTTTTGTCTGTTCTGTTTCAATTATCTATTATTTTTTCTCATTAAACAAAATTTCTCCTGTAGTTACTGATTGGAGTATGACGCCTTTATATCTTTCCCCTAAAGTTATAACACTCAATATAATACATAACTTCCATTCGGATTCTGCTTGGTACATTAAACTACACACAGTATTCTTGAAAAGAAAAAAAGAAATTATAAATTTATATAATTAAAACAACATTCCATTCCAATTCAATTCTATCATTAATATTAATATTCATTAAAGTCTTAACATTTTTCACTACTTTTCAATTAAACATCATACTTCTATGGGAACAATTATAAACTTTCCATAGTTAATTCCCCCCCCTCTTCACTTATATTTTATAAAACTTTGACTAATTAAAATGTTCCCGTTCCTTCCTAATACAATTTTCTCATTTATTTTATTTCATTTACTTTATTCACAAAATTATACTATTTTAATCCCTCATTCTAATCATATGTTGTTTCCAATTTTCTAAAGTTATTTCTATTACAAATATAACAATACAATCTTATGTACCATTACAGAATCCCTTTTTCAGTTAGATTTTCACCCATTATCTCTAAATAGGTTGTTTCTTTATATCTTGCTCCAGACCTTTGTAACTTCTTTTCCTTTCTTTCTTCCCTCTCTTCTTTCTCTCTCCCCTTTTTACCCCTTTGTCTCTCTACCTCTATTTCCCTCTTCTGTATTCCCCTTTTCTGTTGCTTTCCAGTATTATTTTTCGAATTATTTTTCTTTTCTTTGGTTGTTTTTTTAAGTCTTAAATTCTCCATCCTCTTTTCCCCCTTTCCTTTTTCTTCCCCACATAGAGTTACTTGTTCATTAAAGATGGCTTCTTCTTTGTCCCAGTCTTCTTGTTTTGCAGTTTTTTCTTGTTGTTTCTCATAGTTACAGATCTCCATTTCTAAGAATTGAAAAACGAAGCCAAAAGAACCCTTCCCTTCTTGTGCATCTTCTTTGTACTTTTTAAGTTCCATTTTCAATTCATCCAAAAGTGATGCCATTGTAGAAATTTTTAAACAACCATCCGATTGATTTTAGTCATTCAAATATAATAACCAAAAATCCAAAAGTCACCAAGTAATCCAAATACACGCAGGCTGTTTCTTTTTGCTATTTCTTTTTTTTTTTCCCTTCTCTTCTTGGGGTTACTATTTAGTTGCAAAGTTTCAGTTAAAATGTATATTTCAGAAGTCTTACTGAAATTTTACTTTAGATTCTTTTAAAGTCCAAGCAGTCTCCTCCCTCTTCCAGATCCTACCCTTATTCTTTTTCTCTCCCTTTCTGCTTATAGAAGAAAAAGTATTTAATGTCCAGAAATCTTTATTGTCCCTTTGGCATTTAGTTATATTTTCAGCTTAATTGCCTATTGATGCCAAAGTGGATTTTTCCAATTTCTTATTTAGGTCTTAGTTGTCAATATAAGGAAGGAGAGAGAAGAAGAAAAAAGCCAAACCTTTCCCTTTTCACTTTCTTTCGCTGCTTCTGACTCTTCTTTGGGAGCGATGTTGTTTCTTGTAAAATTTAAATTCCAGGGTACCTTAGTTGTTGCTTTTTCAATTTAGCCTGGTCAGCCAAAACTTTCACTTATCTTCCTCCTGCACGTTCTTTTTTGAGGTGGCCATTTCTGACCACCGCTCCTACCGCCTTTGGGAAAGGGAGTAATGGCCAGCTGAGGAGGAGAGATGTGGCACTCCTCGACCCTGCTGGCGGTCTCCCCCCTCTTCACCACCTCTACGGGGTGGCTTAGCCCCGAAACCAGCCAGCTCAGGGCGCTCCAGTGGCGAGCCCAGGCAGAAACCACGCATGATCGTGGATTCCTGTCTGTCGCCGAAGCTCTTCAAACCTCAGCCTGGATATTGTTGACCTCCGAGATGTGATCTGCTTTGAGGGACAGAAGGTGCTTCTCCACCCACCGCCCCAGACATTTGGCCTCCTGCATCAAGGATTTGGACCGGGTTCCTCCCTGTCTGTTGACATGGGCCTTGGTGGCCATATTGTCTGTCATGATCAACACCTGGGACCCTGTCACCCTGTCCTGGAAATGTCTCAAAGCCAGAAGATAGACCTGAGTTTGAGCCAATTGATTGGGCAAGACCTGTCTGTCCGGGGCCAACGACCCTGAGCTATCTTGCTTTGCTATTGCACCCTGTAGTTATAAAGACTGGCATCTGTTGTGATCATGAGTCTGTCTGGCTCCTTGAAAAGATGGCCTTTCCTGATGGCCTGGGACTACCAGGAACATAAGACTGGTGGAGGAACTCAGACTCTGATGGATGAGTGGCTGGTTCCCGCCTGTTGAAATGGCAGCAGGAACCATTGCAGATTCCGGGCATGGAGGCAGGCTCACAGCATGATGACTATACAGGAAATCATCTTTCTTAGGAGTTGGGCTAATAGAGACAGAGGAACAGAGTGCTGCTGTCGAATCCAGTTTATCAAATTGTTCAGATACTCGATGATCCAGGGAAAGGAAAACCGTGCAGAAGGTCATGTCGATGATCACCCCTAGGTGATTGGGTGGTTGGTAGATGACTCTTGCTGTAGTTTATGGAACAACCGTGTTCCTGCAGGAGCAGCATCAT
The DNA here is from genome assembly GCF_900518735.1 of Pseudonaja textilis. The sequence goes on from NW_020769326.1 coordinate 4,735,368, forward strand.
GATCTGAAGGTCGCTGTGGGTGGAGTGGGTTGAAGATGACTGAATCAGGATATCGTCCAAGTAGCATTGGACCCTAACTGGAAGGGCATGTAGGGACACCTGGATAGTTTTTATCACCTTATTGGATAAGTTAGTCTCTTTCAGAGACTTCTGGAACCCAGACAGCCTGTCTAAAACTAGGCCCAGATCTACTCAAATCTTGAGGGAAAAACACTTCAGCTGCTCTTTCTGGGGATCATGCCTGAACATGACTGCTGGAGCCTAGTTCTGCCTCTCCAGCCTTGGAAAAAGCCTGAGGGTTGGCCTGCAGAACACCCAACTGTCGGCCTGCAGAACCCCCAACTGAGGAGATGGTTCGCTCTGCCCACTTCTCTGCTCCAGGCTCTTTGTAAACTTCTCTGCTCCAGGCTCTTTGTAAATTGTTTCTCCAAGGCCACATATCTCCTCTTTTAGGCTCCAAGTTCAGATTTCAAGGCCTTCTTAGTTTCAAAGGCCTTGTCCTTAATTTTTGCCGCTGCCTCTCTCTTGGCTGAATGGCCCCTTTGCCTCCTTCTCTTTGCTGGCCACTGGGCAACTTCAGAAGAATGGGCTCTTCAAGGCCCAGTTTGGGCCTGTGCGCTCTCCATTTTATCAAGGGCTAAAACTGGAGGCACTGGTAGTTGCCTCACTAATGTATTGACCTGAATTAGAGGCCAGGTGAGCGGGGTCCCGCTGTGATGCCTGAGTAAGCCTCATTCCTGGGCAGAGGCTAATTAATGCCCAATCCTCTGTTTTAACAGCCACCAGCTGAACACTCCAAAAACTGTGCCCTGACTCACAGCTGATCAGTGCAGCCAAAAAAAGCTGCCCCAGGCTGCACGCTGTTAACTGCGGCGTGAGATGCTTCTACAAGCATTCCAGGCTTGAACTCACTTTTCTGATCTGAAGCCCCAGCACTGAAGCCTCAATGCTAAAGGAGAGCAGCTCCCGCTCTCTGCAACAACTAGGCTCTACCAGATCCCCGGGAGCTCTTAGTTTCGCTTTTGCTGCTTCCAACGCTGCTGCTGCTGCTGCTGCTAGAGATACGCTGCTCATATGACAAGGAGCTGAGTGGAAAAGCTGGGGGCCAGCAGCAGGGGCTGGCTTTTATAGCTTTGGCAGACTCAGCTCAATGACGTGGGAGGAGGAGTCATTCCCTATCCTGGACTCTCCATAGCAGCATGGAGGAGAAAAGCTGATTTTTTTTATTCTCCTATCATTTCTTTTACAGGCCGAGAAACTAGGGAGGGTTCCTTCTGAGCCTCTTGCTCTGCCCACTATGTAGTTGCAAGCTCTTATCTAACCATTCCCTAGGCAGCATGTCTTTTCCCAGTTTCCCAAGGTCATACCCATATACTACCATACATTAAAAAGAGGGAGAACAGAAAATGATTTGGTCATTCAACAATCCAAGAATAAATGAGAAGTTTGTTGACTGATGGAAAAGGTCTGCTTAAAATAAAAAGTACTGCTTTGAATACACACACACACGCACACATACACAACTGCCAGAAACTTGACATATACATATACACACATATACGTGTGTGTGTGTGTGTGTATGTGTTGTAATACTAAGGTTTATTTCATTGTTTATATTAAGAAGAGAAAGAAGGCTGGTAAGAGGATGGTTTTTGTTACTATCAAGATTACATCTCAGGATAAAATATATATGAAAGAGAAAAGAAAAGAAACAAAAGATGAAAGGAAAACTTTTGAAAGATGAAATAAAAGTCTAATACGAAGAATATAAAAATACAGATTAATTTCTCAGTTCAGTAAAAGAATGCAATGACTCCTGGAAATTAAAAAAAAAATCTCACAACATATCATGGAAATGTATGTAATTATGCTAAAATGGATAATCCACTGGAAAAGGAAATAGCAACCCACTCCAGTAACTTTGCAATGAAAACCCCATGGACCAAAAGGCAAAAAGATATGACACTGGAAGATGAGCCCCTCAGGTCGGAAGGTGTCCAATATGCTACTGGGGAAGAGCAGAGGGCTAGTACTAGTAGCTCCAGAAAGAGTGAAGCAACTGGGCCAAAGCAGAAGAATGATCAGCTATGGATGCATCTGGTGGTAAAAGAAAATCTGATGCTGTAAAGATCTATTCTCCATAGGAACCAGGAATGTAAGATCTATGAATCAAGGCAAGCTAGATTCAATTCATGGTCAAATAAGAGATGACAACTCTGAACATCGACATCTTAGGAATCAGCAAACTAAAATGGACAGGAATGGATGAATTAAATTCAAATGACCATGAAATATATTACTGCGGGAAAGAATCTTTTAGAAGAAATGGAGTAGCCTTCATAGTCAATAAAAGAGTAGGAAAAGCAATACTAGGATACAATCCCCAAAATGACAGAATGATCTCAGTTCAAATCGAAGGCAAACCATTCAATATCACAGTAGTCCAACTCTTCAATCACTGGTGCCGAACAGAATAAAACTGACTAGTTCTATGAAGCCACACAGCACCTTATAGAATTAACACCAAAAAATGATGTCCTTATCATCATGGGGGATTGGAATGCTAAAGTAGGAAGTCATAACCAGAATAACAGGCAAGTTTGGCCTTGGAGTACAAAATGAAGCAGGGCACAGGCTAACAGAATTTTGTCAAGAGAATATGATGGTTAGCAAACACTCTTTTCCAACAATCCAAGAGACTACTCTATACATGGACATCACCAGATGGTCAACACAGAAATCAGATTGACTATGTGCTCTGCAGCCAAAGATCGAGAAGTTCTATACAGTCAGTAAAAACAAGACCAGGAGCTAACTGTGGTTAAGATCATGAGCTTCTCATTGTAAAATTTAGGCTTAAATTGAAGAAAGTAGAGAAAAGCACTAGGCCACACAGGTATGAACTAAATCATATCCCTGATGAATATTTAGTAGAGGTGATAAATAGATTTAAGAAATTAGATCTGATAGACAGAGTGCCTAAAAAAGTATGGATGGAGGTTCGCAACATTGTACAAGAGATAGCAACTAAAACCATCCCAAACAAAAAGAAATGCAAAAAAGCAAAATGGCTGTCTGAGGAAGCTTTGCAAGTAGCTGAGGAAAGAAGAGAAGCATAAGCCGAGGGAGAAAGAGAAAGTTACACTCAATTGAATGCAGAATTTCAGATAATAGCTAGAAAAGATAAGAATGCCTTCTTAAATGAACAGTGCAAAGAAATAGAAGAAAACAATAGAATAGGGAGAACCAGAGATCTCTTCAAGAAAATTGGAGATATGAAGGGGATGTTTCATGCAAAGATAGGCATTATAAAGAGCCAAAATGGCAGGGACCTAACAGAGGCAGAAGAGATTAAGAAGAGATGGCAAAATTACACAGAAGAACTCTACAAGAACAAGCTTAACATCCCTGATAACTATGATGGGGTGGTCACTGACCTTGAACCAAACATCCTAGAATGTGAAGTGAAATGGGCCTTAGGAAATCTGAGCAACAACAAAGCTAGTGGATGTGACAGTATTCCAACTGAGCTATTCAAAATCTTAAAAGACGATGCACTAAAAGTGCTACACTCAATTTTCCAGCAAATTTGGAAAACTCAACAGTGGCCACAGGATTGGAAAAGGTCAGTTTAGATTCCAATTCCAAAGAAAAGAAAAGCCAAAGAATGTTCAAACGACCACACCATTGCACCAGTGGTGGGATTTGTTGAGGTAATTCCCCGTTAGGAGAATGAGTGCATACAGGGAGACGTATAGAGAGTAGTGTTGGAATAATACACATACAGCACACAGATACACTGTACAGTAAATGTGGGTTTTACTTTCAATAAAGGTTTAAGCAAAGTTCAAAATAGGCAGTCCAAAGTCATTCACAGTTAAATCAGACAGTTTTTTCAATCCAGGGATAATCCAAATATCAAAGTCCAGTGTCAAAAAACAGTTCAGTAACAGACTTACATTAAATCCAGTAATATCAGTCAATTAGAAGAAATGGAGTAACAGCAATACTTTCCAACAGAAGGAAACAGAGATACACTCTCTTCTGAGACTCAGACTAAGACTAAAACAACCCAGGTTTCTGGCTCCATCTTATGGCCATTTGAGAAACCACACCTAATTACAGTTTTGCATTTTCTTAAAGAGACATTTTTAAAATGTTTATCCTGGCTTATATATTTCTAACCCAAATACCTGTTAGATGACTTATATTCCTAACAGGATTCAAATTTTTTTACTACTGGTTCTGTGGGTGTGGCTTGATCGGCATGGCAGAGGATGATTACTGCAAAATCCCATTCCCTCTCCATCCCACTAACCTGCTTTCCAGCTCCATTCTCCTGTGCAGGGCAACAAAAGAAGACCCAGCCAATCATCTGGGACTCGGGAGGTAGAGTATAGATGGGGGCGGGATCAGTCAGAGGTGGTATTTGCTGGTTCTCCGAACTAGTCAAAATTTCCACTGCTGGTTCTCCAGAACTGGTCAGAACCTGCTGAATACCACCTCTGCATTGCACTCATTTCACATACTAGTAAAGATATTTAAAATCCTACAAGCTAGGCTCCAGCAGTATGTGGATCCAAAACTACCAGAACTACACGCAGGATTTTGAAGAGGCAGAGGAACTAGAGATCAAATTGCCAACATACACTGGATCATGGAGAAAGCTAGGGAACCCCAGAAAAATGTCTACTTCTGCTTCATTGATTTTGCTAAAGCCTTTGATTGTGTGGATCACAACAAATTGTGACAAGTTCTGAAAGAGGCGCGAGTACCAGACCATCTTGTCTCTTAAGAAACGTAGATATGGGTCAAGACGCAACAGTGAGAACTGGACACAGAACCATTGATTGGTTCAAAATTCTGAAAGGAGTCCAGCAAGGCAGTATACTGTCACCTTGTCTATTTAACTTATATGCAGAGCACATCTTGAGAAAGGCAGGGCTAGATGAATCAAAAGTTGGAATTAAGATTGCCTGGAGAAATATCAACAACCTCAGATATGCAGATGATACCACTCTAATGGCAGAAAGCAAGAGGAACTAAAGAGCCTCTTGATGCGGGTGAAGAAGGAGAGTGCAAAAGTTGGTTTGAAACTCAACATTAAGAAAACTAAGATCATGGCATCTGGCCCACTCAATTCCTGGCAAATAGATGGGGAAGAAATGGGAAATGGAGGTAGTGACAGATTTTATTTTCCTGGACTCCAAGTTCATCGCAGATGGGGACTGCAGCCAAAAAATTAAAAGATGCTTGTTCCTGGGGAGGAAAGCTGTGGCAAATCTAGGCAGCATACTAAAAAGCATCATGAAGAGACATCATCCTGCCAACAAAAGTGTGTATAGTCAAGGCTATCGTTTTCCCAGTTGCAATGTATGGCTGTGAAAGTTGGACCATAAGAGAGGCTGAGCGCCAAAGAATTGAGGCCTTTGAACTATGGTGCTGGAAAAGTCTCCTATGAGTCCCTTGGTTGCCAGGCAATCAAACCGGTCAGTCGTAGAGGAGATCATCCCTGACTGCTCTTTAGAAGGCTAGATCCTGAAGATGAAACTCAAATAATTTGGCCACCCAATGAGAAGGAAGGACCTACTGGAGAAGAGCCTAATGCTGGGAAAGATTGAGGGCAATTTAGGGGATGGCAGAGAATGAGGTAGCTGGATGGAATCACTGAAGCAGTAGGCATGAGCTTAAATGGACTCCAGAAGATGGTAGAGGACAGGATGTCCTGGAGGAACGTTGTCCATGGGGTCACGATTGGTCAGATATGACATTGTAACTAACAACAACAACAACATGCTAGATGACTTATAAAAAGGATCTTTTGTAAAATTATGAAATGGGTAAAAGTTGTCTAAAAAAAATACATACATGTTGAAAAAAATAAAGATGAGAAGGCAACACTATACATATTATTTATTTAATACATAAAGACTCATAATTGCAAAGAATTAATCAATGAAAAGTTTATTAAAAATAAAATTAAAATTAAAAAAGTTTAGATAAAAGAGGCAGAGATAATGCAAAGCAATTTTGATGGAAAAAAGGTTTCTTTGATACTGTGTGATGAAGATTAAACAAGGAGCCTCCAGCAAAGGAACAGAAATAAAACTATAATGAACCAATCATAGGGGAAATGAAAGTGAAAGAAGCTGAATGAGACAAAGAAAGTTACTATAAATTTCTTTATTTAAAGAATATGACAAAGTGAACAAATTTTAATTATCGAATGTTTCTCCAAAATATTAAGTAGATTATTGGTTTCTGAGTACAAGAGGAAAGCTAAATAATCAACATAAGGCATGTGTTGGAGGAAATATCCATCTAGTTCAGTTCCAAAATGGGAGAAAGACATTGTGAAACATGGAGGCTGATTGGAAAGATATTTTATTGATGGACAGAATACCAGCATTTACGGTTCTGGTGCAGCTGATAAAATGAAGTTGAGATTGGGGTGGGAAGTTATACCTTCTTTGGGCTTTGTATTTGAGCATCCTGTTCCTGTGCAAGAACATGTGTTCTATTGGCTGTTGTCAGATTCCTATGCAGTCATGTAGGGTTATATAGAGGTCATAGTTGGCTCTCTAGGCAAGAGGAATGCAAATCCTAGGTGCTTGTCTGAGCTAATCTGGTCAACCTCTGGCTTAGTGTTTATCTGAGCTCCCAGATTTGAAGTGTGGACTGCTCTGGGATGGTACAATGAAGGGGCTTGTGTTCTGAAAAGGTGTTGGGCAATTCCTATTGTGGCTTAATGGCTTTTGTCTTATGTTGGCTCTTGGGTAAGGAGCTGCTTCTAATCCTACCATTCTGCCTTTGTTCAGACTTTGCTGCAGGGAGTTTCAAAATATCTTATCTTGAATGAATTTCTGCCTGTAGTATTTGCTTTGCTTATTAATAGAGGTATCTAGATACTTGTCTTCATGTTTCAATAAATTCTTTATCTCGTAAGTGTTGATATCTACTGTGGGCTATTAAGAAAAAATGGGGCTGCTTTCTGCCTTTAAAAACACATTTCTTCCTTTGGGGAAATATAATATTCTGCCTTTTTAATATTCTTCAAAACATTTCATTCTTTTGGGAGGGGGGGGGAAGCTTCCCACATATGCATAGGAATTAATTAAGAAATGACTGAATATTGAGCAGGATATAAAAGAATGTATGCATAATGTCCACTTATTCTTTAACATATTTATAGATATATGTTTTTAAAATACCTTTGGCAATGTTAGAATTGGGTTGATTTGGAATTTGAATGGATATTAGACTGTTATTGAATGGATATTAGACCTTTCTCCTTTCCAAGAAAGATGAAGAGTCCAAACTCAAACAAATACAGGCAGGCAAGAAGACTCGGTCTTTACAGAGTTAATTCCTTTATACAGATAATGTCCTTGGCATTCTAACACACACTGCCTGCCAAGTCCGAAATGATAACACGAAGAATTAATCACTAAAGCTTCCAACGCAGGCCACAAGAAACAATCACACCGAAGCCTGAAAGAAAAGTAAAACTTTGTCCCGTACAAAGTCTCCAGAGAAAATGGGCGTTGGTACTTACCTGACACGCCATTTCTCTTTGGGCTGCGAGGAGCATCCAGAAGTGGGTGGTGCTTCAGTCTCTGCATTCGTAGGCTGAGCTTAATTTTGAGGAACGCTCCTCCTCCACGTGACTCCTCTGTAGCATTCCCCAGTTTTGCGAAGACAAGAGGAAAAAAATTCGTGCTCTCATCCTAACTAGCTAAAGGTTCATTGGCCAAAACAAGACCCCACCAGACGGTGAAAGATTAGGGTGGGGCTGGATGCTCCTCGCAGCTCGAAGAGAAATGGCGTGTCAGGTAAGTACCAACGCCCATTCTCCTTAGAGCTGCTCAGAGCATCCAGAAGTGGGACATACCAAAGCTGGGCCTGTCCTACAGGAGGGGTGCCATCTGGTCTGTAATTACGTCGGGTTCTCTAAAGACCTTCTCTAGGACCCTTCTGCCAAAGGAAGCCTCAGCTGAGGCATACATGTCAATCTTGTAGTGCCTGATAAAGGGTGACAGAGAGGCCCACGTCACTGCCCGGCAGATTTCATTTATTGGAGCCTGGGTAGCCCAGGCAGCCGAAGTTGCCGCACTCCTGGTGGAGTGAGCCGTGATACCCCTGGGTACCTGGAGGGCCTGTGACTGGTATGATCTGGCAATGGCCGCCCTTATCCAATGGCCTATGGTGGTTGGTGGAACCTTGAGCCCCTGTGTCTTAGGTTGAAAGGAAATAAACAAGGCCTCTGACTTTCAAAAAGCCTCTGTGCATTTGATGTAAACACGCAAGGCACGCCTCACATCCAGAGTGTGCCATTGCCTCTCCCTTTCCTGTGATGGCCTGGGGCAAAAATTTGGGAGGATAAGTTCCTGAGCCCTGTAGAAAACCGAATTGACCTTGGGCAAAAAGGAAGGGTCAGGCCGGAGGACCACTCGATCAGTGTGAAATACACAAAGGTCTTTCCTAATGGATAGTGCAGCGATCTCTGATATCCTATGGGCTGATGTGATTGCTACAAGGAAGACTACCTTATATGATAGAAACTGGAGAGAAACCTCCCTTAAGGGCTCGAAAGGGGCTTTTGTGAGTGAGGTAAGGACCCTGTTAAAGTCCCAGGTTGGGTACCGGTGAAGGGTCGGAGGGTGTAAATTTGTGGGGGCCCCTCAGAAAAGCCCGAATATGGGGATGATGAGAAAGGGAACCGGCCTCTTTACAGGGATAACTGTTGATAAGGCTGCTACCTGTCGTCTTAATGTATTAGGGGTATTAGGGGACAGCCCCTTGCTGAGTCCCTCCTGCAGAAAGTCTAGAATTTGGGCAATGGAAGGGGCAGCTGGGTCAATTTGTAGCTTGACACACCATTTATGGACCATGTGGCATTGTAGATTCTTATAGTTGAGGGCCGTCTGGCTGCTAGTATAGTGTCAATGACCCCGCTAGATAGGTTTTCCCTCTTCAAGCAGTCCCACTCAATCTCCAGACGGCTAATTGGAGCCATTGGGGGTCTGGGTGGAGAAGTGGTCCTTGAGACAGGGAGATCTGTCTGATGGGATCCCCCAGAGTGGGGAAACTGATAGGCTGCGGAGGTCCGCAAACCAAGGACGTCTGGGCCAGTAGGGTGCTACAAGAAGCAGTTCCGCTTTCTCATGAAGTACCCTTTGAATGGCCCAGGGCACCAGCGCCAGGGGGGAATGCATACAGTAGACCCGTGGGCCACAGGCAACGTAAGGCGTTGTGGTTCTCCACCCCTTGAGATGGAAATCTTGAAAAGAACCTTGGAAGTTGGGCGTTGGGGGGGAGGCAAACAGGTCCACTACCGGTTGCCCAAAGATGGATGCCGCCTCCTTGAACAGTGATGGGTGGAGGCGCCACTCCGACTGGTCTATGGTGGCCCTGCTCAACCAGTCTGCTTGGGTGTTTGATAGTCCCAAGATGTGATCTGCCCTGAGGGAAAGGAGGTGGGACTCTGCCCAACGGCAGAGGCACTCGGCCTCCCTCATCAAGCGTAATGATTGTGTGCCCCCTTGTTTGTTGATGTGGGCTTTGGCCGTGATATTATCTGTGAGGATGAGGATATGGTGGCCATGTACCTGAGGGAGGAAGCTGCGGAGGGCCAGGTGGACGGCGTGAAATTCCAGCCAGTTTATGTTGCATAGTTGCTCTGTTGCTGACCATCTGCCTTGTGATGTGAGGGACTGAACATGAGCGCCCCATCCAATCAGACTGGCGTCTGTGGTGACGGTCATCCTATCCCACTCTATCCCACTCTTTGGGGCTCCTTGAGGAGGCAGCCCTTGTTGATGGACAATTTGCTCCAACAAAGTAGGGACATGAGGACCCTTGGTGGAACCCTGACCCTGAGTTTTGAGTTGCTTGATCCGGTTCTTTGGTATGGAAGCAGGAACCACTGGAGGGATCTGGAGTGTAAATGGGCCCAGGGAATAATGGAAATGCATGAAATCATTTTCCCCAGTAATTGAGATAATTCCAGAAGGGAAACCCTCCTAAGGCGCCTTATGGTTCTAACGGATTTCTGGATGCTGAGAAGCCTATCCGAAGATAGGAACACCTTCCCTTTCAGAGTGTCAATCACTGTCCCCAGGTGGGTTATTCTGGTGGAAGGGGATAACTGGCTTTTCTTCCAATTGATAAGAAACCCATGGTCCTGGAGAGTGGCTAGAGTAACCTGAGTATCCCTCACTGCTTGATCTTAGAGTGGGATAGGATGAGGATGTCATCCAGGTAACAGTGGAGGCGCACAGGGAGGGATCTGAGGTGGGCAGCTAGTGCGGCTAGAACCTTGGTAAAGGTTCTGGGGGCGGAGGCTAAACAGAATGGAAGTGCCACGTATTGGAAGTGGCGGTTATTGTAACAAAAACGTAGAAAATTGTAATGGGAAGGTTGGATTGCGATGTGAAGGTATGCCTCTGTGAGGTCAATGGATGACAACCAGTCCCCCTGTCTAGTTCCCAGCAGGATAGATTGCAATGTGTGCATCTTGAACTTGCGATATACCAGATAGCAGTTAAGCCGCTTTAAGTCCAGTATCGCTCTCCATCCCCCCGAGTGTTTTGGGACTACGAAGAAATGGGAGTAGAAGCCCTGCCCTCGTTGAGACTGAGGGACAGGTTGGATGGCCCTTATGTCAATTAGGTGCTGGATGGCTGAATCCATGAGGCTGCGCTTAGAGCGGTTCCTGGAGAGAGGACATGGCATGAAGAAATCGGGAGGGGAGGATTGAAATTCGAGGGCAAGGCTGAACCTGATGGTGTCCCTAACCCAGGTGTCAGAAGTAGAGGCATCCCACTGGTTGACGAAGGCTTTAAGATGCCCGCCAATGGGAATTGGGTCATGTGGCCTATCTGGAGTGCCAAAAGGGCCAGCTACCAGATCCCCGAAAGGGCCTTTTGTGGTTACCGCCCCTTCTGTTTCTGTCAGAGGAGTCGGTCCTGTCTTGGGGTTGGCCCAACCCAAAGGGAGGAGGCCTTTGATACCTAGGAGAGAAGGAGGCCTGGTAAAAGGGCCGAAAGGGAGCTCTCCGAAAGGGCTGAGAGGTTCTAGGTTCTGACTTCCGGGTGAGGGATGGGAGAAGTTTCTTCTTATTGCGACCTTCCATTAAAAGGGGATCCAAAGACGGTCCAAATAATTTGTTTCCCACAAGGGGAGTGGAAGCCAATTTAACCATATTTTTGAGGTCTGCCTGCCAATGCTTCAGCCAGAGCAGATGGCGGGCAGTGACATGAGATGAAATAGCTCTGGTGGAAAATTTAACAGAGTGGAAGGTGGCGTCGGCCGAGAACTCGGCTGCGGCCGTAATCTTGGCAATGTCCTGATGAGCTCTGACATTGGAGACTGGGACATGTTGCTTGAGCTGGCGGAGCCAGCGAATGGATGACCAGGTGAAGAAAGAGGTGGCTGTGGCCGATCTGATTGCCCAGGCATCCGACTGGTGGGCTCGGCGCAAGGCCAGCTCAGCCTGCTTCTCCTCCGGCCTCAAGGCCTCCAAGGGGTCACTGAGGATGGAGAAAGAAGCAAGACCCATGATGGGCTCATCAACCTCCGGAGTGCCTAATTGGAGAATTCTGGGTCCAGATTGAAAAATTTTTTATCGTGGGCCAACAGGGCGGGGGAGGTGCTGAAGAGGCCAACTGTTTAACCACCAGGTCAGAGAAGATGGGAGGAGTTGGGATGACTTCGGCCTCCACTATGGGCTGTTTAAAAATGGAGTCCTCCGGACCTTCCGGAGCAAGAGGAGTGGGATCAGAGGGAGACTGAGTATTTAGGCCCGAAATATTCCTGGCCTTGAAAAGGAGGGACTTGAATAATTGAGGCTTGAATAGCCCCACAAAGGCAGGTTGGTCAGGAGTGAGGCCCTCGTCCTCGGACATCTCCGCTTCTAATGGGTCCACCTCAGAAAGGGGTTCGCTGTATTGCAGAGGCCCCAAGTCAAACTCCTCCTCTTCTTCCCTGATTAGATCTAGGTCCCCTTCCTCCTCCTCCTCCTCCTCCTCCCTTATTGTAGGGGGAACTTCCCCCTGAGGGGGTACCTGTTCATGGAGCGGTTCCGATCTGGGCAGGGATCTTACTGATTGAGATTCGTAATCAGGGGCTATCTGCTGGAATCCTTCCGCGATCCCTTGGCGGATAGCCAACTCCATCCAGGATCTCAGTTGCTCTGGAACCTCTTGGATGAGTGGTTCCTCTTGGCGTAAACCGGCAGCTGTAGGGGTGAAGGTAGCTTCTGGTGCCCATCTAGCCGGTGTTCCAGGAGCCTGATGACCCTGAGAGGGTGAGCTGCGTCTGGATAAGGAGGAATAGACTAGAAGAGGGGGGTGTTGGGTAGAGGTAGAGGGGGTGGAGGGTGGTAGGGCAGGAGGCACTGAGCCTGACTGTCTGGTGCGTCTGTCGATCTCCTTTTCCAGCGCCTTGTGGCGTCTTAAGGCATCCCTCTGGGAGGCTTTGGATGTTTCCTTAGCCTGCCTGCGCAAATGGTGGGTTTTAGATTTTGCCTTCAACGAAGGACCTCTGGAAGGACTGCCCTCTGCCATTTCAAAAGGAATTGTAGAAGATGAGAATCAATGAGGCAGTTGGCATGCCTAGGGGTCGACCTGCAACAAGGTCGGGAGCCCTAAAAATTATTTCACGCCCCCCCTTTTGACTTCTCCTATTATTATTATTATTATTATTATTATTATTATTATTATTATTATTATTATTATTATTATTATTATTATTATTATTATTATTATTAAATACAATAAAATACAAAAGAACGGGAGTCCAATCAGCCGAATGAAAGCCAGAGACCTAGTAGGAGGGAGAGCTAGGCCTTCAGCAACTGCCTTCCCAGGTGGAACTGGGCGGGTGTGCTGCTACTGCTGCACCTGCTGAGTCAAGCTGCGGGATAGCCAACAAGTAGTAATGCAATCAATCAGCCTCCGAGCCAAAAGGTTGGAGAAAGGAAATGGAAAATTGGCTCTGAACAGGCCTACGGGTCCTGTTCCTTGAGCTAAATTCGCACTGCACCAATTAGATCGAAAGCAAAATGGCGCCCGACCATGAGGCAGCGCTCAAAATGGTGGACGCCTGCAAAGTGCGGAGTTCGGGGCCTCTCAGCGGCAGAAAAATGCCTCCCCAGGGACAATCTAAGGTCCGCAAGAAGAAGTGGGCAGGAAAGGAAGAGGAAAGCTCTTCCAGTAAAGAAAAACAAAGGAAACGGCATTCGGTGGGGGGGGGGTGAACAGAACAAATCTAACTGAATAAAATCAAGCCGCTGGCAAGAGAAATGAAGAAAAAAACCAAGCGACAAGAAAGGAAAACAGGGTTTAGGTTGGCTATGGGGGGGCAGCGTGAAGGCACTGCTCGCCCTCCCCTTTGCCACCCACTGGGGTGAAAAAAACGCCTCCCTGGGGTAATTGGCAGTGAGAAAACCAAATGCGCAGGGCTAAGGGAAATAAATAAACAATACGACCTGAAATGGAATGAAAAAATGAGACAGAATGAAACTATCTTGAAACGGCCAAGGAGCTCTTCGAATTGCTGCCTGTCTCGCACGAGGCTGAGCATAAACTGGGGAACGCTACGGAGGAGTCACATGGAGGAGGAGGAGCATTCCTCAAAATTAAGCTCAGCCTACGAATGCAGAGACTGAAGCACCACCCACTTCTGGATGCTCCGAGCAGCTCTTAGGAGAACACACTCACTTTTATCTCCTGTGGGGTGTGTCTCAATGACTCAGCTTATTCTCTGATTTGCCCACGCCTCCTACGTTGCAGCTCACACTTCTTCCTACGACACTGCCTAGGATCAAGGCAACATTCGTCTACTTGATTCCCTGTCAGAGGCTGCTCCGATATGCCCTCCTCCTCCTCCTGATTAATCTCAGGCTGTTCCTCTCGGTTATCTGCTGAAACCTGAGGTATTATCAGGGGGAAAGGCATTGCCAAAGTGGAAGGTCCTGGGGAGGAAGGCATTCCCAATTCCTCCTCCTCATCTTCCGAGTCCTCTTCTTCTAACAGCACAGGCTCGGGAATCAGAGCCACAACGTTGGACTATATATGCAGATAGTGCTACAGTATGTTAGGAACCAAAACAAATTTTCAGCATTATTAAATACTAAAATACTTATCCTTCATCTATTCTTTAATGTCTGTCTATCTGTTTCTCCCTCTCTGTGTGTATATTTGGGTAGATTATTAAAAGTGGGGAAATGGATGAAAACACTTCAGAACACACAAATGTTGGTAGTAAGGTAATACGTATTATACAGTCTGCACCAAAGAATGAAAGTCAAAATAAGCAAAAACAGTTATATATAAGAATATGCTTCTATTAATTTTTTTGTATGAAAGAAAGAATTCATGCTGGGAAAAGCGTCAAAGTAAGTTGAATGCATCAGGAAAGGTTTGCTTCAGAAGTAATAGTGATAAACCAAGACATAGTGGGATTCAAAAATTTTTACTACCAGTTCTGTGGGCACGGCTTGGTGGGCATGACTCAGAGGTGTGATTCAACCAGTATAACAACTGATTTGGTGAGCGCACACTTTGGGTTTGCTACTGACCTCCTGCAATCTCCCTGTCTTCAACAGCTGATGCACAGCAATCTGCTGTGTAGCGCAAAGCAGCTGAGCTTGAAAAACAGGAAATAAATGTCAGAATAGAGCCTGGGTGGGTGGGCCCAGCAACTGATCATTGGAGCAAACCAATTCACTCACCATGATCCTTGGAGTTACCGGTTCGGCCAAACCCTGCTGAACCAGTAGAATACCACCACTGGATGAATGGGTTCTTAATAAAGATCAAACATAAAAATGAGTGACTTGTACAGAGAAAAACACTGAAGAGGTTGGCTCATATAGAATGAATGAGAATAGAACTGAAAAAAAGGATCGAGATAAAGGGTAAAGCTGAAAAAAATGTGCTTGGAGGAAGTATATGAAATAAGAAGCAAATTAAGCAAAAATAATTACATGCATGGAATATGGATGTAGTAGTAGCAACTAGTCTGCAAAGATTATAGGTGGTCCTCAACTTACAACCATTCCTTTAGTAACCATTCAAAGTTATAATGGCACTGAAAAAAGTGACTTATAACCATTGTTCACACTTATGACTTTTGTAGCATTCACATGGTCATATAATTAAAATCCGGATACTTAGCAACTGATTTGTATTTATGACAGGTGCAGTGTTTTGGGATCATGCAAGCAAAGCCTATGGGGAAGACAGATTCACTTAACAATTGTGTTATTAACAACATCTGTAGTGATTCATTTGACAATTGTGGCAAGAAACATCATAAAGTTGGGCAAAACTCAATGACTTGCTTACCAACAGAAATTTTGCACTCAATTGTGGTCATAAGTACTACCTGTACCCGCCTTTATTATTTTTTTATGCACAACTCAAGGCAGTGAATGTATATAATATTCCTTTTCACTTCTACTTTCACCACAACAACAAAGCTGAGAGGGGAGTTGACTAAGAGAGTATGACTGGCTCAAGGTCATCCAGCTGGCTTTCATAGCTAAGGTGAGAATAGAACTCACTGTTTCCCACTTACTAGCCTGCTGTCTTAACCACTAGATCAAACTGGTTCTGAAACATGAATGGTTTAAAGCGGATGTCGGCAACCAACGGGATGACACTGGCTTGACCTGGCCGCAACCGACGCCTGCCTTGGTGCTGATGGGGTGGGAATGGGATCCAGGAGGAAGGGATGTCAGAAAGGGGGACAGCTTGCAGTGCCCAGCCATGGCTTTAAGCTCAGGGCAGCAGGAAAAGGGGCTGGCCCTGCTGAACCTCACATGCCAACCCTGGTGGTCAGACTCGGAGAAAGCCGGAGCACCCTCGCCAAAGACGCTTGCTCATCAGCCAATTCCCCCCCCCCCGTGCATGTGTGCCTGTGCATGTGTATCTCTTTCTTGCATGCATGCTCTCACTGTCTCTGCATCTCTTCTCTCTCTCACACACAAAGCCGAAACTCGGCCAAACTGGCAAGCTCTCCTTGGGGCTCTTCGTTACTCCTTTTATTTCTTTTTGGAAATTTGGGCTGGCTGAAGAACATGTGACAGCTGCAGCAGAGGCTTCCCTTTGGATGACCCTCCTCTCCTTCTCACCCTCCTTCTCCTCTCACTGTGGCAGGGGTGGGAGGGTGCGCATGCATGGGAAGACCCCTCTCTCAAGTGAACAGCCAGGCTCCAACAAAGTGCAGCAGAGGCACCTGCAGGCTGGGCGGGTGCTCACTTAAGGAGGGTCCTCCTAATTTTGTACACCATCCTGGCCCTGCCACAACCGGTTAGGGGGTCACAAGAGGAGAAGGAGGGGAAGGAGGGTCGCCCAAAGGGGAGCCTCTACTGCGGCTGGAGCACATTCCTCAGCCAGCCCAGATTTCCAAAAAAGAAGAAATAAAAGGAGTAGCGAAGATCCCCAAGGAGACCTTGCTGGCTTGGCCCAGCTGCAGCTTTCCAAGAGAGAGAGAGACATATACAGACATATAGAGACAGATACTGTGATGACCCAAAGCATGGCACAAAAGCAACGAAGTCACAAAAATAGGTAAAGTCCCTTTAATACCTCCAACTTGGTCCTCCATATCCAGTTATCATCGGCTGGAGAAAACTCTCCCAAGAATAGTTTCTAAAGTGAAGAAATTCCATCCAAACCCAAAGTACATATAAATTATAAATAAAAACCAACACAAAACATGCTGCAGCAATTAACGAGACAGAGCAGGATAAAGAATTGAAGATTTCAAAAGATAATTAAACACACACAGTTGGGAGGACGCCAGAACTCAGATAAGACCCGACAAACCAAAATAATTCATGCTTTGCTTCCATCAAGGAGCAGTGTGCAAACACCCCCTTTATCCTGTTTTTTCAGCTGCAGCTAATGAAAGGAATCAGGGCCTTTTTCTCCCCCGGAACCCACGTTGCTCCCTGCATGCCCTAGGATGAAGAGGGGGTGGGCCTGGGTCTTCCTCTGAATGCCCAGATGGACTGTGCCCTTCCCCAGTTTCCTCCACAGCCACCAGAGCCACACTCCCACTCCCTGTCAGCCTTTCCAACCTCTCCCTTGGAATCAGATTCCAACAGGGGCATGACAGATACACATACACACAGAGGGAGGGGGAGACAGGGGGAGAGAGACAGAGAGAGAGAGAGAGAGAGAGAGAGAGAGTGAGTGAGAGGAAAGGAAGAGGGGGAGGAGAGAGAGATATAGAGTGGGAGAGAGAGAGAAATAGAGAGATACTGGGGGGGAGAGATAGAGAGAGGAGGAAGAAAGAGGGGAGGATAGGGAGGAGAGAAAGATATAGAGATACGGAGGGAGGGAGGAAGACACCAGAGGAGGAGAGGAGAAGGGGGGGAGAGATACAGAGGGAGATATACAGAAAGAGAGATACAGAGAGGGGGAGAGGGGAAGAGAGGGAGAGGGGGAGAGAGAGATACAGAGAGAAACAGAGAAGGAGAGAGAGAGAGACAGAGATAGAGAAAGGAGGAGGGGAAGAGAGATATAGAGAGAAGTGGGAGAGAGGATGGGAGATAGAGAGGGGGAGAGAGACATAGAGATACAGAGAAGGAAAGAGAGTCAGAGGTACAGGAGGGAGAGAGAGAGACAGAAGGGTTTTGTGGCTGGGTAGGCATGGCTAGGTGGTCATGTGACTGGGTCAGAGTGAGTGACATTGAGGTGGATATGCCCACCCAGGTTTTGTGGCTCCCAGTATTATTTTTTCCTGTGGGAAATGGGCAGGGGTGAGATTCAAAAATTTTAACAACTGGTTCTGTGAATGTGGCTTAGTTGGTGGGCATGGCTTGTTGGTCGTGTGACTGGATGGGCGTGGCCAACTCAACATCACTGATGTCAAAGGGCACTTCTCTTCGCCTGGCCTCTGGGGTTGCTGCAATGGTCGTAAGTGTGAAAAATGGTCATAAGACACTTTTTTCAGTGCAATTGTAACTTCGAATGGTCACTAAATGAACTGTTGTATGTCAAGGATTACCTGTACAAAAATACAAAAAGCTTCTTACCTTGCAAAAAGCTGTCTTAAATACCAATCTTTAGATTAAAAATACCTGCAAGCTGGAGTTATAAATCAGGCAGGGTGCCAGAGCACCTTGGGGAATTAAAATAGTTAAAATGGGCATTGGTAGAAGTTACCGTGAACGCCCTTTCTATCTATGCTGCGAGAGAGCCCAGGATGGGTTGACTCATTCCTATGATGTCATTTAACTGAGTCTGTACTAAGATATAAAAGCCAGCCCCCGGGAGAGACCCCAGCTATGGCGAAGATACTTGACAGAGTGAAAAATGTCTCTGAAAGCCCAAAATAAATACAGAAATAGTCTTACCTTCTCCGGAAGAATCAAGGGAGGGGCTGGGCTCTCTTGCAGCATAGATAGAAAGGACATTCACGGTAACTTCTACCAACGCTCATTCTCCTCCATGCTGCATTGAGAGCCCAGGATGGGACATACCAAAGCTTGCATGTCCGCGAGCGGGTCCTCGTCCTGCTCATCACACTGACCGTGGAACCACTCGTTGAAGCACCCGTCTGCCGAAGGCTGCAGTCACTGAGGCAAAGGCATCCAGACGGTAGTGTCTGATGAAAGGAGATGGGGATGTCCACATGGCCGCACGACAAATCTCCAAGGATGCTTGGATCGCCCAGGCAGAAGTGGCCGTGCTTCTAGTAGAGTGCACCATCAGACCTTGGGGAACCAGAAGGGCCACAGCTTTGTAGGCCTGCTCAATGCAAGACCTGACCCACCTGCTAATAGTAGAAGAGGCCTTGTGCCCCAAGTGAGAAGAGAAAAAGGAAACAAACATGGCTTCCGACTTCCTGAAGGAGGAAGTATGCTTAATGCATATTCTAAGAGCCCTTCTTGCGTCTAGCGTGTGCCACTGCTGCTCTAAGTCATGGTGCGGGAGGGGGCAGAAGTCAGGCAAAACAATGTCCTGGGACCTGTGAAACCAGGTGTTAACCTTCAGAATAAATAGGGGTCCAGATGAAGAACAACCCTATCATCGTGAAAGGAACAAAGGTCCTGTCTGATGGAAAGCGCAGCAAGCTCGGAAACCCTCCTGGCAGAAGTGATGGCAACAATGAACACTACCTTCAGTGTCAGGAAACAGAGAGACACTGTTCTAAGGGGTTCAAAGGGGGGCTTTGTAAGGGCATTAAGGACCATATGAAGGTCCCAAGAAGAATACCTGTGAACCACTGGAGGGTGCAGGTTGGAAGTCCCTTTCAAAAACCTCCTGACTGAAGTGTGATGGGATAAGGAAGGAAGCGAACCCCATGAAAGGACCAAGGAGAGGGCCACAACCTGCCTGCGTAAGGTGTTGGGGGCCAAACCTTTCTCCAGCCCATGCTAAAGGAAGCTAAGAACTTCTGCCAACTGGGCTGAAGCAGGAAAGACCCTCCCTGAGGCACCATCGGAAAAAAGCATTCCAGGTGGCATCATAGATGTGCCTTGTAGAAGGTTTGCGAGATGCCAGGATAGTGAGGATGACCCTTTCTGGAAGATCAGCCTCCTCTAGCCGCTGCCGCTCAAGTGCCACACGGTCAGCTTGAACCCCTGGGGCTCTGGGTAGAGCAGGGCCCCCTGGTGAAGGGAGATTAGATGGGCTGGGATCCTCCAAGGATAGGTTGACCAGGTCTGCAAACCAGGGCCTCCTTGGCCAATAGGGTGCCAGGAGGAGCTCCACACCTTCCTCCAACATCTTCCGAATTACTGCCGGAATGATGGGAAGCAGTGGAAAGGCATAGAGGAGACCCTTGGGCCATCTGCACTGAAGAGCATTGGTCACCTCCGCTTCCTGGCAAGGAAACCTGGTGAAGAATCTGGTGACTTGGGCGTTTTGAGGAATAGAGAAGAGATCCACCTCCGGTGTTCCAAATCTGAAGGAAAGATCCCTGAATAGAGACGGAGGAATGGACCATTCTGCCTGGTCAACTAGGTTCCTGCTGAGCCAGTCGGCCTGGGAGTTGTTGACCCCGGAGATGTGGTCGGCCGAGATCGACAACAGGTGTTTCTCTGCCCATAACCCCAACCGTAGAGCCTCTCTCATGAGGGCTTTGGACCTCATCCCCCCTTGCCGGTTGACATGAGCCTTTGCAGCCATGTTGTCCATAAGGACTAGAACATGAGAGCCGGTCACTGATTGCCTGAAATGCTTGAGAGCCAGAAAAATGGCTCTGAGCTCTAGCCAATTTATGGGAAGGGTCTGCTCTGACCTGGACCAAACGTCCTGCGCTATCTGGCCCTGCATATGGGAACCCCAACCCAGGAGGCTGGCATCGGTGGTTATCACTAGCCTGTCTGGGTCCCTGAACAGGAGTCCCCTCCAGATTGATGGGGAATGCCCCAATTGAGAGATCTACGGATTTGTGGCGGGAGTGGGACCTTGATGGAGGAGTGGCTGGCTCCTGCTCATTAGTAGGGAAGCAGGAACCATTGGAGGGGTCGGGAGTGGAGCCGAGCCCACGGGACAATGCCAATACAGGAGACCATCTTCCCCAGAAGTTTGGACAGCAGCGACAGGGGGACAAGTTGATGTTGCTGAATCTGATTGATGATGTTTGCAAGGCTCTTGCCACGAGCTGGAGACAGGAAAACCTGGCATGACATGGTATCGATGACTGCTCCCAAGTGTTGCAATTTGGTTGTGGGAGAGAGCTGGCTCTTTTTGGTGTTGATGTAAATCCGTGGCTCTGGAGACATGACGGGGTAATTTGCAGATCCTGATGGGCCGCATGGATGGAAGAGGATAATCAAAATGTCGTCCAGGTAGCATTGGATCCTCACTGGAACAGAACGCAGAGGTGCCATCAATGTTGCCAGAACCTTTGTGAAGACCCTTGGAGCCAATGAGAGGCCGAAGGGAAGTGCTCGATACTGGTAATGGGTATTCTGATAACAGAAACGGAGAAGCTGGTGATGATGAGGCCAAATTGGGATGCGGAGGTAAGCCTCAGTGAGATCAATGGAAGAGAGAAGGTCACCCTCCCGAACGCTCTCTAAAATAGAATGCAGAGTCTGCATTTTAAATTGCCTGTATTTTACAAATTGGTTGAGAAATTTGAAATCAAGGATGGCTCGCCACCCCCGAGGCTTTGGGAAAGATGAAAAGTCTAGAGTAAAGCCCACATTCCCATTGAGAGGGGGGAACAGGTTGAATAGCCCTGATTTCAAGAAGGTGCTGAATGGCCTGATTCATGAGGGCTTGCCTGGAAATGTCCTGAGAGACAGGACAGATGAAAAAAATTGGGGGGGGGGGTGGCGTTAGGAAGTCCAATTGTAACCCCGACCTAATAGTGCTGAGCACCCAGGCATCCGTCATTGACTCCTCCCATTTGGAGGCAAAGAAGGTTAGACGACCTCCGATGGGTGGGGAGAACGAGGGATTACTTAGAGCAACGGAAGGAACAACCCCCTCCCCCCCGAAATGGCCGTTTACTAGTAGAAGGTTGTTGCCTGCCAGAAGTTTCCGCCCATTGGTCTTGGCATTGGGAGTACGGCCTGTGAGAGCAGAGGAAGCGAGATGAGGTCTCCGCTTGGAAGGCAGAAGGGCGATAAGGAGCAGGGTGATAGTCGGCTTTCTTCCCAGAGGAAGAGAGAATTTTACATTTATCTCTGGTTTCGATGAGATAAGGTTCCAGAGCATCGCCAAAAAGCTTATTGCCTGCGAATGGAACTGAAGCCAGCTTCCATTTTTGGTGTGACTCTGCCTGCCAATTTCGGAGCCATAAAAGTCTTCTTGCTGCTACAGAAGATGCCATGGCCTTGGATGCAAATTTGGCAGAATTGAGAGTGGCATCTGCAGTGAATCCCGCCACTGCAATAATCTTATTAAGGTCTTGGTGAGACCGAAGGACAGAAGCAGGCAATCTATTCTGGAATTGGTGCAGCACCATATGGATACCCTTGTGAAAAAGGATGCTGCTGTTGAAGCTCGAACAGCCCAAGCAGTGGCCTGGTGATTGCACTTGAGGGTCTGTTCAGAGCGTTTATCATCCAGTTTCAGGATATCTTCTGGCTCCGTGGGAGTGCCAGAAGATGCGAATGAGGCCAGAACCGGAATGTCAACAGAAGGCACTGCCAGGGCATTGTTCAGAGCTGTGCTGACATTGTAGAAATGCTTATCCAGAGAAGATGGGCGAGGACCTGCCGAAGGAGAAGCCCACTGTTCTTTGACCATGTCCAGGAACAAAATGGGAGAAGGCAAAACCTCTATATGCACTACAGGCTTGGAGAAGAGCGAATCCCCTTGGCTAGAGGGATTTCCTTGTGGCTTGGGAGCCACTTCCTCTGGTGACAGCCTGGCAGCGACCAAGGCCTTGCTGAGTAATGGCCTGAAGAGAGTAGGTTTGAAGACCAATGCAGAGGATGTCTGCTCTGGGCGAAAATCCTCCTCCTCTGAAAGATTTTGGTCAAAAAGCTCACCCTCTTCACACTCTGAATGAGAAGAGTAACTGTGTTCAGATGGTGAAGGCCTTCCTTCCTTCCTCATCAACCTCCTCCCATTCTGGTAGAGAAGAATGGACCCTGAGGTCCTGGGGCCTGTGTAAATCAGGATGATGAGGCAAGGAACTTATAGATTGAGAAGGGAGAAGGGCCTGAACCCTTTCCAGAGGTTGAAGAATTTGCTTGAAGCCTTCAGCCAATCCTGCCTAATGGCTAATGAGACAACATCTTGGATATCCCCTGGTCAAAGATAGAGGCAGAAGGCCGAAAGCCCGTTGCTGTGGGAGTGAAGGTGGCTTCAGGCCTAGATTGAGGAAAGGTTCGGGGGGGGGGAAGGAGCATAGGGCACAGAAGCCTGTTGGAAATAAGGGCCAGATCTGCTTAGATCCTGAGGATCTGATTGTACTGCAAGAACCTCAGGAGACCAGGATGGAGGATGGAAAGGCTCATAGATAACTTCTCCTCCCCTGGGAGGGCTTGGTTGGGGCCCACAAGTATCACTTGAAACATGCTGTTGTTGCACTCCCTTCTGTTGAATAGTTCTGTTGAACTGCCTCTCTAGAGCTGCATGTCTGCGCTTCTCTGCTCTGAGTTGTCTTCTTAGGGGTTAGAGCCTTAGCTTTGATTTTAGCAGCCACCTCCCTCTGGACTGATTGGGTGCGTTGCCTATGTCTTTTTCCCTTATTGGGCTTAAGAGACTGTTCCACTGGGGGGGAAGCTCTGCCTGAGCCTTATCTTGCTCCTTTTATAGAATAAAGGCTCTTGCGTTAGAAAGAAGCTATTTTAGAAATTTTTCTATTAAGCCCCTTAGGGCATAAATGGCCCTGGGCTTATAAAATGGCTGCTCACCTCATGGTGGAAGGCTTGAATCCAAGATGGCCACTGACTACAGGAAACAGGCTCCAAGATCGAAGAATCGCTCCTTAGGCTGTACAGAGTCCCGAGCAAAATCAGCAAGGGAAAACAGAGCGACCAGCCACACAATCAGCTGGCTTGTGCTCTTATCAGTTTGCCGATCATTTTAACAATCACTCCAAAATGCAGGTGTGGGGGAGGTCTACAGATGCTGCCCAGCTTGCCTGCATAGAGCTCTGTAACACTGCTCCCAATGTTGCAGGAGAGAGAGCCCTGCTCTCCTGGAACAGCAGCTGCCCTGGGAGCTGCTTGAAGCGAGGAAAAAAGTACTGAAGATCGCTGGTGAGTGCTCTCTAACAGAAATGCTTTCAGAGACACAGCTACTGACTGAAAGGAGCTGAGTCAAAAGCTGGGGTCTCTCCCCGGGGCTGGCTTTTATATCTTAGTACAGACTCAGCTAAATGACTTCATAGGAAGGAGTCAACCCATCCTGGGCTCTCGATGCAGCATGGAGAAGAATGGAATGATAACTATCAGCAGTCAACTCTTGCTCATAAAGCAAAACCCTTTAGCAGAGAGATCATTTAAGCTCAAGATCATTTAAGCATTTCTCCAGGAGAAGCAATCCATAGATCCATTTGCATCATTAAAGACACCAGCTGGTCTCTCACCTCACAAGATATCCTAAGGAAATCGCCCAGATTTAAGGAAAGATCACATGCCCCCCAGAAAGGCAGTAAAAAAAATCAGTGCCTAGCTTACATCCTGCCTCTTGGAAGTACACCCCAAAAGGACAGTGCCAGGAACCACTAAAGCAGTGAAGGAAGACCCCCTCCCCAGATAGAAAAAAAAACCACGAGGCAGGAAAAAATTCAAACACAATAGAAATAATTAAATCACAACAGTAGCTGTTGCTTGTTAAACCAATTACCAGAACAAATAGACTAGGAACTAGCCAGATTTCTCAACCTAGTTTCTTTTCAGGAACAGAGATTAACTTTTCTCCTTCCAAATAAAGCTGAATATGAAAAATTATTCCATCAATAAACACAGGATTAAACATCACCAAGCACAGAATTAAACTTCACAAAAAAACATTTTTAGACCAAAACTCAAAAAGGGTATGTAAACTCGCATTTGAATGTCAATCTTTCTACCTAGCCAAGAAGTCTTGCTGAATGTCACTCATCTTGGTTCCTTGTCATCAAAAGTTTCTTTCTGACAGCTCTGCTTCATTATTCAATTATTTCTTCAAAGTGCTAAATCACTCCAACAGGGGAGTATTTCCTCCCAAAAGCAATGTAAAAAGCTTAAAACAACCCTTCCCCTTTAAGAAAGTTAAGCCCCAGAAGCTCCAGAGACAGAAAGTCTAGGCATACTGCCAAGAATGTAACAAGGGTCAATGGAGAGGCAGTTTCTGTAAACAGGGTGTTAGGAATTGATAGTCACCTAACAGTTGGGTTGGAAATATATAAACCAGGATAGACATTCAATACTGTTTCAGGGAATGTAGTAATTGTAATTGGGTGTGGTTCCTCAAACAGTCATAAGATGGAGCCAGAAACCTGGTTTCCTAGCTTTTCTGTTGTTAGTTGCTAGATGTTCTGTTGTTGCTTGATGTTCTGATGTTCGCTGTTTTTGGTTCCTGCATTTTCCCTACTGACTGTTGCTGATCGACGTTCTTCTTGGATTGTTGTAAATCTGTTAGTGAACTGTTTATGATACTGGACTTTTGTTATTTGGATTATCCCTGGACTGAATACTGACTGCTTTAACAATGTATGACTTGGACTGCTTGCTGGACTTTGCTTAACCGTTTACTGGAAGTAAAAACCTACATTTTACTATTCAGTGTATCTGTGTGTTGGCTGTGTGTTATTCAATACCATTCTCACTACGTCTCCCTGTGTGCACTCATTCTCCTAACGGGGAATTACCTCAACACTGGTTATGGGCCCAGACCATACCAGGCTCAAATAACTGAGAGTTAGTGTGAATACACAGTACTGTATACAGACAGCTGTTTAGTGTTTAATTGTGGGTTACTGTCCTGCTAAAGATGGCACAAGACGCTTCAACAAGTCTATCACTGATAACCTGGTTGGATGGAACAAACTATGTTTCCTGGTCTATGAAGTGCAGTCTACTTCTGCATAGAGAAGGGTTATGGGCTTCAGTTCAGGATCCAACGGATGTAAATGCTTGGGATCCAGATGATGAGGACAATGCCAAGAAGTTAGCTGACTTTAAACAAAACAACGAACAAGCTCTTTCTATCATTGGACTAACACTGAGTGACCAGCAGCTTGTCCATATTTGTGGAGAAGAGTCTGCTGCTAGGTGTTGGGAGTGCAGTGCATTATTAAAAATAGAGAGAGGTTTGTAATGATGTCCACGAGTAAGCAACATATATCATTGGCAAATGGATGGAAGATGAAAGCATCTGGTGAAGGTACTGCATATTTTTCATGTGTAAATGAGCATTTAACTATGTTGTATGTACCTAAACTGAAATTTAATTTGTTATCAGTAAGGGCTTTAGTTAATATTGGTTATGTAGTAACCTTTAGGGGAGATAACTGTATATTAGAGAAAGAGAGTAAAGTGTTACTGCTATTTTAGAGAATGATTTATATGTGACACATGATGACCAGTTGTAAATGGCTAACTCGGTTTATAACAATGTTAAGCCACATGACAAATGTATACATTTACTGAATAGATGTCTGGGGCACATTAATTTCAAAATGCTGAAACAAACTGTTAAATTGTCAGAGGGAGTAAAATTAAAAACCCTGTAGCAAATACTTAAGCTGTAATGCCTATTGTCAGGCAAAAAGCAAGGCTCCTGCAAACAGACTGAATGGGTTTAAGACCAAAGAACCTTTAGAGGTTGTGTTTGCTGACATAATTGGTCCAAAGAAACCCAGTTTGGGAGGTGCCTGCTATGTTTTGAGTATAATGGATCATTACTCACGATACGGTTTCTGCTATTTAATGAAAAACAAAACAGAAACATTCCAACATTTTTAATTGGCTGAGGTTTTCTGAGAGAAAAATGAAACATAGGGTAATTACATTAGTTACTGATAATGGGGTTGAGTTTATTAACAATAGATTCCAAACAATGTTAAAATTGGCTGGTGTTGAGCATAAACGTTCTGCACCTTACAGGCCAAAACATAATTCGATGGAAGAACAAAGAGGACAAACGTTACAAGCCATGGCTCACACTATGTTATCTGATTCAGGTTTGCCTGAAATACTGTGGGGTGAGGCCATAATGTGTAGTAACCATGTGTTGAACAATGCAGTGAACACAACAACTGGTGAATTGCCATTCACTTGGTGGCATGGCAAAAAACCAAATTTAAGTTATCTACACACATTTGGAGCTCCAGCATGAGTGCATATTCCCTCACAAGTAAGACTGAAAGGGAAACATAGAGCTAGGAAATTATTTTTCGTAGGTTACGAGGCCAACCATAGATCGTTTAGATTTTGGGATTCAGGCACAGCTCATGTTTACTGTAGTGCTAGTGCTAAATTTCTTGAGCACGTTGGGTGGAATAAACTGGAACAGGAATCCAATAATGTTATTGTTGACACCCAAGTAGTCCCTAATGACGAAATAGTTAAACCATCAATAGCCATTAAAGAGGAAGAACAGGAACAGGGTGAGGAAAAAAAACAGGCACAGGAGGAAGGAGAAGAACAGGAGCAGGTGGAACAGGAGAGTCCACCAGTAAGCCCTGTATTACCGAGACATTCAACCGAGTAACATGACCACCGGATAGATATCAGGCTAGTGTTGTATGCCAAGTAAATACAGTTCCTGGTAACTATAATGAATTGAAACTGTATCCTGCTAGGGATCAGGCTGCTTGGCAAGAAGCAATTGATAAGGAACTGAAATCCTTACAAAGGTTGGAAGTATATGAAATTGTCAGGTTATCACCAGGTGAACATGCCGTAGGGTGTAAATGGATTGATAAACTTAAGACCGGTGAGGATGGGACTGTTACCCATAAAACCAGGTTAGTAGCACAAGGGTTCAATCAGACAGCAAACGACTACGATGAGGTGTTTGAGCCTCATCTAAGGCTACTACATTACGAGCAGCATTAGTGTGGGCAGCTAAAGAGAAATACATTATAAATCATTTAGATGTAGAGACGGCATACCTGCATGCACCATTGCAACACACTATATACAATACTTAAAGAAGCCGTTAGGTATAAAAACAAATGATAATACAACTGATTGCTGGAGATTGAAAAAGAGTCTTTATGGCTTGAAGCAATTAGGATATGAGTGGATCCAGTGTATGGTGAAAGAATTAACTAAGATAGGGTTTGTAGCTGGCATGGCTGATCTTTGTTCAAAAGGGAAAGTCATGGTGTAGTTTCATTGTTGCTATTGTTTACTGGAGACATAGCATTAATCACCAAAACTGAGCAAGAAGCTACTGAGATTATTTCACTGTTAGAAAAGAAATTTAAGATAAAAGAGTTAGGTGAAATTAAGCAATATCTTGGTTTAAAGATAGGTGAAACTAGGGGAGGATACAAAATCTCACAGGGAGATAAAATTAACCAATTACTAAATAATTTTAAAATGGAACTTTGTAAACCGGCTAAAACACCAATGAGCCAGGAGTTTAGTCACAGTGATGTACAAAGTCCTGTTTTTGATAAAGAACATTTATCAGTCCTTGATTGGTAGCTTATCTTATCTCAGTAATTGGTCAAGGCCAGATATAGCATTCTGTGTTAACCAATTAGCCAGGTTTAATGCTGAGCCAGCTGAAAGGCACTGGCAAGCTGCTAAACATGTGTTAAGATATCTGAAACAAACAATGCATTATGCATTATATTTGGAGCCTAAGGATGAACTAAGTCTAACTGTATATGCTGATGCAAAATTCACAACAGACATAAATATATGTAAATCAATGTCGGGTACTGTAGTATTATTAGGAAAAGTGTTGATTGGATGGAGGTCTATTCGACAAAAACATCTAAGTTTATCAACAATGAAGGCAGAATTCTCATGTTTGTCTCTATTATGTACAGATTTAGTTTGTTATAAGCAACTATTGATTGACATGGGAATTGGTGTAACAGCTTCTATTGTTGTTTATGAAGACAACCAATCAGCAATACAGATGGCTTCCAATCTCGCTGTAAAGACAAGATCAAAACACACAGATCTAAGATACTTAAATGTGAGACAATGTGTGCAAAGTAAATGATTAAACTGGAGTACTGCATGTCAGAGAATAACATTGCAGATCATTTTACAAAAGCCCAAGGCTCTGCAAAGCATAAGGCTTGCTGTGTGGATTATGGACTTAAATTGTAAGGTGTTATATATTGTCCTACCCAAAAGGTAGAATGTTAGGAATTGACAGTTACCTAACAGTTGGGTTGGAAATATATAAATCAGGATAGACATGCAATACTGTCTCTTTAAGGGAATGCAGTAATGTAATTGGGTGTGGTTCCTCAAATGGCCATAAGATGGAGCCAGAAACCTGGGTTGTTATGTTCTGTTGTTGGTAGTTGCTTGTTGGATGTTTTTGGTTCCTTTATTTTTCCCTATTGACTGTTGCTGATCGTTGTTCTTCTTGGATTGATGTGAGTCTGATTACTGAACTGTTTATGATACTGGACTTTTGTTATTTGGATTATCCCTGGACTGAATACTGACTGCTTTAACCATGTATGACTTGGACTGCTTGCTGGACTTTGCTTAACTGTTTACTGGAAGTAAAAACCTACATTTTACTATTCAGTGTATCGGTATGCTGGTCATGTGTTATTCAATACCACTCTCACTACGTCTCCCTGTGTCCACTCATTCTCCTAACGGGGAATTACTTCAACACAGGGCAATAAAGATTAGCCTAAAAACAACACCAGAATGTTTCCTTCCTGCATTCCTTAGAGGATTAGGCCTGTAAAGTAGAAAAAAGGAGATTTCTTCCAACAACTGGTTCTCTGAACTGTTTAGAAAATTAACAACAGATTCTAGCGAATGGGTGAGAACCGATAGAATCCCACTCCTGGAAACACGTTGAAATGGCTTTTTGAGTGTTTAAGTTTGCAGACTCCTGGTTTAAAATAAACTAAATTCACTTACATGTCTTTTCTTACCTTTAATTTCCTATCCTTGCTATTTACTTTTTTTCTGTACTTTGTTTCGCTTTCTACAAAAACAAAGAATGATACAAATATTTCTCAACTTACAACTGTAATGGAGCCTGCCCATTATGATCACTAGTAGTGACAGCCATTAAGCAAAATGGTCTCACATAATGCTCTCTCTGATGCAGATGTTAAATGAACATATGGCTCATTAAACAGAATACAGAATGCTCTCAAGGTCTCTTACACTTCCTGGGGCACCATGTGCTCTGCTTTATTCCCTCAGGATCCCCACAGGCCGATGCCATGCAAGGTAATGCGAGGCTTAGCTTTCCTATAGAAGTTGCCAGTAAGGTATTACCATAGTGAGTCTGTCAGGAACTCTGTTTTTAAGGAGGTTCCTTTTTTTGTTGAATTTGCTGAGTGTTTTTTTTTTAAACAGGCTCCCACAGGTTTGTGGCAATAGTAGCTGCTTATAGAATAACATATGGTTGCCATGAGGTAGTCTCTGTAGGAAAGCTTTCATATTGGTGGGGTATCTGTCTGCAAAACAATAAAAAGTTGCATGCTGCATGCGACTATGGAGCTGGCTGAGAATCAGGCTAAGTCTTGCAAGTGCCTAAGTCGAGGCCTACAAGCTGTAACAGCCCCTCATGCACCAAGCTTTAATCTCCCTTGGGTGGCTAAGTGAAAACCAGACCAAGGTCTATAAGCTATCATTTCCCCATACACAGATTGCTTCTGTTGCATGGCTTTAGGCTCCCTTGGATGGCTGAGTGGCCAAGTTGGGAGAGGCCAAAATGGGATAGATGGTGGAGATGGGGGCACTGAAGCATTCCTGGGGTTGACTGTAAGAATGAACAACCATGGGAACACTGCAATTTTATGTAGCTTTTGGGAATGTCTGTCATAACTGAACAGTTACTAAGCAATGGGTCATAAGTCAAGGGCTAACTCTATGTGTATACATTGTAAACAGTAATATGAAGCAATGAGTAATTTTAAGGAGAATGAATATACGAGATTTCCATTACTTAGAAAGGTAGAAGTAAAAAAAAAAAGTAAGAGCAGGTTGCCTATGTAAGGATGTGAGTTAAACTTATGTATCGTGTTCATACTGTATTTGTTTTTCCTATAAAAATTCTCAAAGCAAGATATGATTTTTCCCACTTTCCCATCACAATTTACAAAAAGCACTCTTAGCTGAGAAATAAGACTGTTTTAAGATCCTGCAATGAACTTCAAAGCCAAGTACAATATACAAACATAAATCTCCCCAATCCAAATCCATAGCATTCTGTCCATTAATAAAATTGCTCCAGATCAGAGGTGGTATTCAGCAGGTTCTAACCAGTTCTGGAGAAATGTTGAGTAGTTC
The DNA here is from genome assembly GCF_900518735.1 of Pseudonaja textilis. The sequence continues at coordinate 4,766,239 of NW_020769326.1, forward strand.
AGAGAACCAGCAAATATCACCTCTGACTGGAGATTTTACAGTATCTTTCCCCTGCCACGCCCACCAAGCTACGCCCACAGAACTGGTAGTAAAAAAATTTGAATCCCATAATTGCTCCAGATGATGACCCATTTTCTCATTCAGACACAATCTTAAAGAGGCATTTTTCAATAACTATATGAAAATGCAGGTCAGCACCTTTCATAGATTACAACCTTTTGTGTAATTAAATAACTGTATCCTTGATTTCTGACAGCTAAGTATTATAAACCAGTTTTACAAACATTTTTTTTTTGCAATAATCTTGTATTCACAAGGACTTAATTTTTATAATTTAAAAAAAAAATCAGAATAATTTGAGGAAACTGTCATTTCTTAGGAAGTTCACTTACAATACGTATTCTGATGGTTTTGTAATTAAATGTAACTGTTGTGAACAGCAAAGAGATATAAACATTTTTGTTAAGATAGGAGGTTGCTATTATTTCAAAGAGGTTTAATAAATATTTTTCTTTCCCTTCTTATTTTATTAGCTCTAGAAACAAAATTTTCCAAAGTTGTAATTCTTCATGCACCAGGGTAATATTTAATTTAATTTTGCAAATAAATATCATAATTACAATGCCTGGATGGGAAGATAGCAACTCAAATTGTACCATTATTACTAAGGTTTGCAAACAAAATGGGCATTGGTATAATTACCTGAGAATACTCTTTCTATCTACACTGCAACATCTATCTACACTATTTTGCCTGGCCTGAGAATGTAAGGGCAACAGCAAAGGATAGAAAAGCAGCCAGGACTGATTCTCTGATGCCTCACTCTTTCTGGAACTTCTTCTGACCCTTTTTGGTGCTGGGTGTGTCTCAGTTGCTTGGGGAGGTGTGTAATCTTCCTTCCCTGCCAAGACACTGACCCGATCCAGCCACGACCAACGCCGGACTTGCTAACATGAGGGCTGGCAGGGTAGGAATTGAATCCGGGAGAAAGGGATGTCGGAAAGGAGGATGGGCCTCCAGTACCCAGCAACAGCTTTAAGAAGCTCAGGGCAGCAGGAAAAGGGGTCTGGCCCCGCCGAACCTCGCATGCCCACCTGAGGTCAGACTCGGAGAAAGCTGCAGCATCCTTGCCAAAGACACTCGCTCGTCAACCGGTTTCACCCTCTTTTTGTGTGTGTGTGTGTGTGTGTGTGTGTGTGTGTGTGTGTGTGTGTGTGTG
>NW_020769326.1:4767467-4869899 GCF_900518735.1 Pseudonaja textilis
GTGTGTGTGTGTGTGTGTGTGTGTGTGTGTGTGTGTGTGTGTGTGTGATGTGCACGCACTCTCTGTCTCTGTATCTCTCCTCTTTCTCTCGAAAAGCCAAAGCTAGGCAAGCTCTCTTTGGGGTTCTTCACTACTCCTTTTAATTCTTCTTTTTGGAAATCCGGGCTGGCTAAGAAACGCATACCAACCATGGCAGAGGGTTTCCTTCGAGTGGTCTTCTTCCTCCTCCTCCCCTCCTCCTCTCACGACCCCCTGGCCAGCTGTAGCGGGGCCGGGAGGGTGTGCAGGGAGATCCTCCTCAAGCGAGCTCCACCAAAGCACAGTGAAGTCATGTATGGGGCGGGCGGACGCTTGCTTAAGGAGGATCTCCCTGCTCGCACGCACCCTCTCGGCTCCACCACAGCTGGCCAGGGGTCATGAGCGGAAGAGGAGGGTCACCCAAAGGGAAGCCTCCGCCGTGGCTGATGTGCATTCCTCAGCCAAAAAGAAGAAATAAAAGCACTTTATCGTTGCACTTTTTCCATATGAGAAGGAACTCATTTCTCTAGACATCTTTCCCTCCTGTCCATATTTGCATACAGAGCTGAACAAATCAACTCAAACCATGTGTGTTTCATCACTGAAATAGCAAAAGTCACTGATTTTCAATCTAAACATATAGACTTTTCCTTCAAATCAATTTAAGGTTATTTTAATTGCATGTGTATATTGATTCTTAAAAGATAATAATTTTGTATCTGACATAATTAAATATTTCAAAACTATACCAAAGTTGAAAACAGGACAATAAACATGAGCTGTCTCTTGTGCCATGTCAAAGTTATATCACTATTTGTTCATTTATAGTTATTGAGACATACAAATTGACGTGGAGTGCCTAATCTTTGCATTTAACTATACAGTAACCTGCATCCTATCAACAATGAGCGTACAGGCACACTGAAGATGCCACAACTGCTTTAGCACATACACCAATTGCAGACAATCTTACCCAATTCCTACATAGTTTCAGCATACAGGTAGTCCTCGAGTTAGGAATGTAGTGGTGCCTGCCCATTCCATTCGTAACCCAAGGATTCATGAGAGTGAATCTTGTACCTTGAATGGGATCACTCCCTCCTTTCACTCACGCATTCGCTAATCGAATGTAAGGCTCATTAAATGCATACGAGATATTTCAGAGTGGGGAAGACCATGGGGGGGAGGGCTAGTGATGGAACAGGCCACCTGCCTAAGACCACCCAAGGCTTCCCCAACACACTGAAATACCTCATGTTCTTCACAATTGCTTCCCCCACCCCAACCTGCCATGCCGGGTCACTTACCTTGTGAAGATCTAGCAAGCAGTCTCCTCTCCAGCCTCTCAGCCATGTGCACCCTTCCAATGCTCTGGTCAGGCCTCTGCAGGCCTTGCTCAGCACATTGCCAGCCAAAATGGAGCTTCTGAGGGGTGGATCTACCCCTCAGAAACTCCATTCGGACCTCCAGAGACCTTGCCCGGCAGGTTGCCAGCCAAAATAGAGCTGTTCAGGCATCCAGAGGCCTTGCTCAGCACGTTGCAGATCCACCCTCACAAGCTCAATTTCAGCCACCAATGTGCTACATGAATGTTGCAGAGCCTCTGCAGTTGTTCATAAGGGCGAAAAACTGCTGTGGTGCTGATTCATAGTTCTGGAATTTGTTCGTAAATGTTTGTAAATACATGATGCTTATCATGTAACTTCAAACATTCACTAAGAGAAATGCTTATAATCCAGGGATTATCTATAGTGTTTTCTTACTGATCTATACCACTGACATCAATACAAGGGTGTTGTATTTCTAAACCATATTATCAAATGGTTTTGGTGATGATGTACAAAAGGTAAGAAAATAAATTTACTAGAAACTGCCATTAAAAGGAACTAAAGCTAAATCAGATTGGGATTAGGGAAAGAGAGGCACTCACTAGAACATAGCTTGAATGTTAGATATAAAGAGAAAAAGATGTTCCAGAGCACAAAACAAAAGGGAAAAGTAACTACATCATTCTGGAAAAAGTTGCAACTGCTTTCAAGCAATGCCAACAGGTTGTAATGGAACCTTACACAAACTCTGAAGCAGCTCTTTCTCTTTTTATATTTTCTCTTTCTGTGCATAGTCTTTCCTAAACTGGATGAATACATTTATCATTTTAATGCAATTTCATGGGTACAAAAGTTGTGAAACTAAAAAGATAAAATTGTTGAATTTATAAAGCCAGATAAATAAAAGATTCACAAATTAAATAAGTTGTGTCACACACAAAGTTTATTACTTAAGTCACAAATGGTTGGATTTGCATTATTCAGGTGTATATGTGTGTGTGTGTGTGTGTGTGTGTGTGTGTGTTGCTTTTGCATTAGTTATGAAAAGAAAACTTTCCATAAACTATGTATAGGATGCTATACTTCTAGCTAGGAAATGTGAATATTCATCAGGCACACCTGGAGAAACTAGAATACAAAAAAAGATAGTTCAGGATCCGAAATTAAATAAGGGAAGAATATTAACCTCAAATCTTAAATATACTAAAAATCAATATATGTTACAGGTCTATGAAACATTTGAACCTGTAGCTTAATATGTGTTGAACAGGTTGATCTAAACAGGTTGATCTAAAGCAAACAGAAATAACATTATTTCTATTATACAAATCAAATGTTATGGCAAAAAATAGTTCTGATTCTAAAAAGACTGAAAATGATTACGGTAAAAAGATTACTTGGCTAGTTGGACCAACGGTCTAACCTACTTTGGGAAATTTCGTAGGTTCAGATCCACAGCACTGTCACAAAGAAACTTATATTAACAATATGTAGTATGCTGAGCTTGGAATAGACACATCTGTGTCACAGAGAACAAATTGTAACATGATCAATGACTTCATCAATATATAAAGATATAATCTGCAAGTGCGTATGGGAACACAAAACATCCATCACATTTTCAACTGTTAACTCAGTAAGGCTTCTTTGAATTCATTGCATAAGCCATCTAATTAAAAAACAACTTTGATTACATTATTTTGTTCAAAATGTAGAACAGTTGTAAATAAAGATTGGCAGCCTACTCTAAAAGTCGAATAAAAGGAAGACCAATATGTACAGCCTATTAGCAGAAATTTAGAAGGATTCATTGGAGTGATCCTAATTACTAAAGGCTGGAATGGAACTGAATTTCCAGATTTCCCATTACTATTAATAGTTTTCTTATTCAGTAACATGAAAGGCTCTCAGAACACAAAGGACATGCTACTTTTAAGCAGTACAGCATAGATCTATCATCCCCAACAGTCAATATTATCATTTACAGACTTTTATGTTTTAAAAATAAGAACTAAAAGAGGGGGAAAGTGCATAATCCTTGATTGTCAATATGGAAAACATGAGATCACATCCTAAACTATTTTCAATAGTTTAAACATAATGGCAAAAAATCCTGCATGAATTCACATTTCACAATCCAAAAGATTTCAGTAAACAAAGAAAGGAAGGAAGGGTGGAGCAGCACCACATAAGCAAACATTTGCTTGATAGTTTGCTACAGGACACTGTCAGGAAGTGCCATTACACACACCGTTGTTTCAGCTACAAGCCCATAAGAGAATAAACAGCAGACCAAAAATGTAAAATGGAGAACAGAAATTATTATTATAAAGCATACATTGCTACTAGAAATATACATTTACAGAAGTTACAGACAGAACCCACATGCTCCAAGCGGTAACAAAATCTCCATGGAGTAAAGAAGCTACAGACTATAGCCAAACTAGAAAGTAATATGACTATTTTACACATATTGTCAAAAGTGTCTCCCACACCATTTTAGGAAATATATACCATAAATATACCATTCACATAGAACCAAGGAAGAAATCTTGAACACAGAAGATAAATAATATTACCCTTGCTAAGGTTAATGTTTATATAACATACCCAAATATAAAAATTACTTGTTAGGTATATTCTTGTAATTATTCACATGAGATTTTACTTGTTTACAGAGCATATCTAAGCAGATGTTGTCTCATGCCATTCAGTGCTAAATAATGTACAAATTAATAACTCTGATTTGCTAATTATATTGTTTTGTTCTGTAAGTTAAAATAGTCATATTGTCCCATATAATTTTGTTTTGACCCAAGCCCTACATGCTTAAAGCAGTTTTCAATAAAATGTGCAAAAATAGGATCTGAAATAAATAGGAAAGCTCAAATAAATGTGTAAGAAAGATTGCCAAGACATTGTAAAACCTTACCACTTAAATCTCCCCAATGGAATGAGTTTAGTTATTTACTTGGAATTACCATAAAATGGTATAATGAATTCAACAAAGAAATAGAATGATAGGGGAAGAGCGAGATTCCTTATAAAGTTCTGTATTTTAATCTTTTGCTGTCCATTTTAACCTCTTTCATTTTAACTCTATATATTGCTTAGCTAGGTGCAATAAAATTAACATACAGGATAATATCCCAGGACATCTTCCAGGCTTACAAATGTTACATTACTAAATTCAAAAATACAAACTTGCACAAAATACAGTTATTCTCAGTGTACTCTAATTTATAAAGCTCCCTACCCTGATGAGTTAATCTGACCCAAAGGAAACAAAAAATTTTATGGGAAAGAGGATTTTAAGTAACCAAAAAGTAGTCCTTCAGAGAACTCTTTAGAAGGCAAATCCAAGAAGACTGGTCAGTAAGAAATAAGGAAAGATTACAAAACAAGGAACTACAGAATAATGTCAGTGGTCTCAGTCATACATTAGCACATGGCACTTACAAAGATAAAACCTGAGCCAACCACTTGAATTACAGGTTGTTGCTTACAGACTGTTGACTTTTAAGTACAATTTATATTTAGGATTGGCCTTGGAGTAAAGTCCACATTTTGGACACAGGGGACCACTGGTTGAAAGAGGGGTTGAAGAGGTCATCTATATCAAAATTGAACAGCCCTCTCTCAACAGATGGGGAGGGTTACAACATCATCTATCTCTAGTCTACAACACAGTCCTTTCAAAAGTTCCAAGAAGGCTTCAGACCTATTTGCACTAGATGACCCTGATGACACAGATAAACCTCCAAGTTACCCCAAAGACTCTCTAAAATAATGCAAATGACCACCTGTCTGCAAGGAGTATAAATCCTTCCATTCCCCACCATCCAGTCAGGGCTGAAGAAGCTTCATAGATGAGAAGCAAAACATCTTCAAAGAAAAACTAAAAAGTCCAGTTGTGCCTTAAAAAGGCACCTAGATGACTAAGAATCTCTATAGACGATTGGCCTCATAATTACATTGGTATAGAGAGCCAAGTTGTCAGGTAACAAATAAGTCAATTATTTAGTTTATTATCCATGTTACTATATGGAAGATGAAGCTTAGATATTCAGCTCCACACACACAACCAAATGTTTTGAATACAACTTTTTGTTTACCTTTTATAAAATGTCGAAGTGGAACTTTTTAATTCAATCATTACCTCACAAAGAGTCGTTTACCTTTTTCACCTGCCAGTAGTATTCTAGCTATTTTGTTAATAAAAGGACAATTTGCTTTGGGGGTGGGAGGAGAGATCAGGCGTTTTCACACGTGCAGTATTAGGAGTCGAGTGCAGAAACAGAGGTTCTTGGTTAAAAAAAAAAGAAACGATGAAAGATTGACTGAGAAAGGAAGCACTTTCTTGGTTTCTTCTGAAGACAAACGTAAAGTGGCTTACAACAGCCAGAGGCCGCTATTTGGGGCAGCACCCTAAAGGCGGGAAGTTGGGAAATGACTCCCCTCCCCGCCAAGATGATTCTCGAAGTGAGCCAATTGAGGGCAAGTACCAGCCATCCCGAGGACCGGGGGAATTTGCGTTTCTTCTTCCACCAATGCAATCAGCAGCAATGTCCTAAGGTTGGGGCTTTTCCCCGCAACCACTACGAATCTTGCCATGTTTAACAGAACCTCCCTTCCCCATTATTTTTTTTTTTTTTTTTGCTGTTGCTAACGTTTTCGACCTACCTCTGGAGAAGGCGATCGTGGCAGAATTCAAGAACCAACCTTTCCCTTGCGATTTGTTCAGGTGTCTTACCAACAATGGGGAGAAGGCGGTACTGGAGATAACTCTACGATTGCAACCACCTCACATATTACCTCACAACGCCGGAACACCATCGGCGCAGCACTCCTTTGACGTTTTCATTCGCAGGAGCTATCGCACCCTGATCCCCTTCCCCGCCTCGCTTTCAGTGCTGCAATTAAGGGCGGAGGTCCATCTGTTGTCGCCATGCATTGCGTTTCCCACGCATGCCTTCAATACCAGCTAGAGTCCCGCCAGCGCAGGTGGCGTCATTCTTGTTACAATACCCGCACAGCATCATACTGCCTTGGGGCTTGCAAGCGTCCTTCACATGACAGTAGGCTACACTGAACTCAGAGGACTTGACGTTCTTCATAACCAATAACAGAATGCTGTAGCTCTTTCCCTTCCCCTTCCCCTTCCCCTTCCCCCATCCCCATACAAACACACGCCTCTGGCAAGCCACTCTCCTTCCTCCTCCCACTAACCAGAAATTAAAGTACCTTTTTCTAAAGTAGAAACAGTTTCACAAAGTGCAGCGCTAAACAATGAAGTTGGCTGCCCTGGGGCAGAAGGCGAGACCACAGCAGTACCTCCTACCGCCTCCACCACTGAAGTTCTCCTTTTGCCTCTGCTTGTTTTGATGTTTCTGATCCTCTTTCTATCCCATCCTCAGCCTCTCGAGCACTTATAAAGCTCCCAGCCGTCGTCTCTGCAGCCGCTACTGCTGTCGCTACTCTCACTTCCTCTTCCTCCCTCCTGCTGGCTGGAGGCACGATTTGCATTTCCAAGAAGCTGCTAAAAATTATCTAGATAGGCGCGAATCTCAGTGGGGGAGACGAATTAAGTCATTTAGGGACCGTGCTGTAAATCTTGAATCGCAATCCCATCCTTAACCACATTTATTGAGCAAAGAGCTCAGTAAAATTGGAACAGTATTGTCCAGGACTCGATACAATCAAATTCGCTGCATTTATATATTCTGAGTGTGTGTATGCACATATATATACATGTTTATGTATAAAAATTGTTGTATTGATCAAATTGTAATCTTGCAGTAAGATGTTCCGTGCTAGTAATGGAAAATCACTGTCAAATACTGGCTCAAGCAGTTTTTAGCTTCTGAACGTTATTGTGGTTAGAAAAATCTCCAAAAGAGAGTGGCAATAAATATAAACAATGAAATTAATTCCTCCCTTTTAACTCCAGGCTTAAATTTCTAATTAATGTTGCAATTACAAAATATATTTTGCCAGCTACTACCATAGATGATCCTGTAGTGCCTAAATCTATTGCATGTTATTTCTACGTTACAAAATTTCGGCTAATTCTCCAGATGCAAGTTATTCTCAATAGAATTTTAGGAGGTAGAGGACTTCTTTGAGGATGTACAGCAGCTTGTCAATTACAGATTTACAAACTGGGTCAGATTCCCAGCTGTACATTGAATTGTTCAAGTTAAGAGTGGCTGCTTTTATTATGATCAGCTCATTAAGCTGGCTGTTTCTGCCATAAACATTAGATGAGGAAGCCTAAAGGCATAAATTGCAAGCACTTTTGACATTTCAAGTCATGGATTACTTTATGTTCCATTGATCATTCATTCCTTAGAAATGAGTGAGTTTATTAAGTAGGGCCTAGAAATTAGAGGGGGTTTTGGAAGATGGAATCTTATTGCCTACTTGAATAACTTTATCAGACAGTTTTATAGATTACATATGATTAACTGAGAAATCTGCTTAGTAAAATAGTAAGCAGATATTTTTTAAGTACTCTTCAGTTCTCTTGCACTGTAGAAAGTTAGACTATAGTGAAATTTACATCTAGTCATCCTATGCAAGTAGACAACTGAAGAATGAACTTGGCTTTTTCCATCTGGCTGTTCAAAGGGAAATCTATTGGTGGTTGTTAGGAAAAGTTTGATATGTATAATTTCACTCAAGGTAAGCCTGCATTGATCATATTTTAATTTTCTTCCATTCTACTAGCTATCAATATCATTTCCTTATTGTGTGCTTTTAATTTTATGATTTAGTTTAGAAATGAAGCTCTACAGCATGAGGCACTTTAGTAGGAAGGTAATAGCAAGAGATGCAAAGGGATCATTAACAAATATGGGAAATAACAAGAATAGCAGGAATAGAATGAAAGAGGCCTTCTCGCTCATACTGTGGAAAATGATCCTATGTCTCTAGAGCTTTCTCCATTTTGTTTTTGGAAAGTAAATATTCCAGTCCAAGATTTGTTGCTGCATAAATAATATTAATAATGTATTAATATTGTTTAGACAGCTAATTTACTGTAGTGATTAAGACATCAAGTTAGAAATTGGGAAACCGGGAGTTTTAATGCTGCCATAGATATAAAGTACAGCTAATTATCTTGGGCTGGTCACTTTCTCTTAATCCAAGGAAAGAGCCAATGTAATACTACTTTTTGCCATGATTTTCTTGCCAAGAAAATTGCAGGGGTTTGTCCAGGCAGTTTCTGAGAATCAGACATGATTATACAGTAGAAAAAGAAGTATTTAATAATAATCTTCCACTGAAGCACTACCTTAATGAGGTTGTGGGCCTTGTATGGCATAGATCAGTGGTCGCCAACCAGTGGGCTGGGGAATCCATGAGAAATGTTGGTAGTCCACAGAGAAATGTCACCCCCAAAGCACCCCCGCAAAGCAATTAATAAAGGCTGCGTGGGAACACAAGGCTGCACCACCCACATGGCCCACAGGAACACAAGGCTTGCATCACTTGCACTGTGAACGACACAAGGTAGTGAGGGGAGGGAGGAAAGGGCGGAGGGGGGAAACTTGCCCCACTTGCCACATGCACCTCGCCTGGCCACCGGGCTGCTTCTTTCCGCTTCTTCTGTTTTTGGCTGCACGCAAAAGTCTTTCTTTCTCCCAAACTCTGCCAGAAATGAGTCTTTGGGACCTGCAAGGCATTCTTTTCCAAGAGGCTGTGTTGGCAAAGGCTAATTTCTGGTGGAATTTGGGGGAAAGAAAGAAAGACTTCTGCGGCTTTCCTTGCATGAAGCCAAAAGACTCTGTCTCTGTCTCTCTCTGTCTCTCTGTCTCTCTCCCTCCCTCGCTCCCTCTCTTCCTCTCTCTCTCTCTCCTGCAGACAGCTATAGCCCACAGCTATAGACAAAGAAATACAAACAATGACATATAGCAACAATGCCGCTGAATACAAACAATGACATATAGCAACAATGGTGCATTGGAATATCTTCAAGAAATAACCATGTGCCTACAAAGAAGAAAAGTTGGAGCCATAAAATCAGCAAGGTAATAAAAAATGAAGTTAAATTGCTCTAGGACAGGGGTGTCATTTGATTTCATTGAGGGACACATCAGGGTTGTGTTTGACCTTGGGAAGCCAGGGTGGGCATGGCCAATTTGACCAGTCATGTCGGTGTGTGTGTGCCTGTGATGGCTTGAACACTCTGTCAGCCAAAAACAGGCTCCTGAGCTCCACTTTCAGCTGCAGTGGTCCCCTGAGCTCCATTTTCACTGGCAGAGGGCTGCAGGAGATTGATGTGGCTGAAAATGGAGTTTGGGAAGGCTGCACATGGCCCTCCCAAGCTCTGTTTTCTCTCGCAGAGGCATGGTGGGCTGGTCCTTTGCTGTTTCCAAGGCGGCCCCATGGGCCAGATCTAAGCACCCCATGGGTTGGATCTGGCCCTTGGGCCTTGAGTTTGACACCCCTGCTCTAGAATTTTAGAGTTCAAGGAACCTGTCAGATAAATACTCCAAACTTAACAGCTATCAGTAAGAATGACAAAAAAGTTTGGACAGCAGACATTGCAATACCTGGAGACAGCAGAAGACAAGAGAAAAAAAGATGGGTGGGAATCACAAAATACAAATATCTGCAAACAGAAGTAGAACAAAAAGAAAACAAAGATAGTATCAATAATATTGGAGCACATGTGGAGAAAATGTGGATCACCAACAGCATTGACAAAAATCAGCATCAGTCTATTGTAATAGGCAGCTTTATTTGGAACAGCTTACCAACCATGATAATACTTATTAGATTCTTCCCACAGGTTGCTTAAGAGCACACATCATGTATACGTGATACTAAAAGTCTAGCTGAAAATTGAGCTTGGGAAAGATAATATTTCACATTATAGGAAATGGGCAGTTTTTAAATAGCATAATCTACAGTACCATTTTAATTGCATATCTTTACAGGTACCACTATATCTGCAAAATAAAGCTGAGTTGTTTGAGCGCAAACTGCAGATTTGAACAATGGGTATCCAGCCATGCCAAACCTTTCCTGCTAACTGAGGTTCCCATTTGGCTATGAAAATCTCCTGTTTTTGCTTTCAGCCTAAAGTTGTAATTGTTAGATTGTTGAGGGACCCACACAACAAGATCATGAAATAAATGTGAAGTCCACACATTGTGATAAATGTTATTCCAAATTCTAGTTTCCTGGGTTACTAAAATTTATATTTTGCACACAGTCTAATGTATACTACGACAAAATGAATACACTGTAATAAATATCTTCAAAATAAGCCAGTGAATGCATGTATTTTTCAATAAAACAATTAGAAAATAATCAGTATTACTGGTTATTAGATCACATTGACACTTGAAAATATTTTTTCTGAAAATACTTGTTATTGCATCACAACATTTGTGACTGCCTAAAAAATTGTGTGGCTCAATTTGCACTATTTTCTAATTTAATAAACAAATGCTCAAAGAGGAAAAACATAATAGGTTAGGCTGAATAGGAATGAGTCGAGTATCTGTTGTTACCTTTAAGTTTTCTGTTAAAATTGGAGTATGCTACAGTGATTTTTTTGAATAATAATACATTAATAAATTATTACCAAAATATATCATGTTCCTGTTAGTATCTTTATTGAAAGAAGAGACATGAATGTATGGATAAGCTTCTCATCAAAGAGGAAGGATTTTGAAATGATAAAATTGCCCCAAAGGTGCTTTTCAAAAAGCAACTAGACTTTGTTTTGGTTTTTTTTGAAGACCTTTTGTTTCTCAACCAAGAAGCTTCTTTAGTTCTAGCTGAATAGATGGGGAATGGGAGGATTTATATTCCTTAACAATCATCTGGTTATTAGCTCCCTGGGAGTCATTGAGGTCACTTGATGTTTGTATCCTCAGGACCACCTGAATCAGAGAGCAAATGGGTTTGAAACCTTGTGAAATCTTCTTAGGAGAGTGATGAAAAGACAATGTTGTGGACACGGATAGGTGGTATATCCCTCCCCCTATGATGAGAGAAGGCTGTTCAGTTTTCAAACCAGTGGTTCTTTCTGTCCAGAATATGAACTTTCTTGTCTTCTCAGCAGTCCAAAGAAGGTTCCATACGCATAATTCAGGTGACCCTGAGGATACAGCCACCCAAGTGGTCTCAATGACTCAGAGAGAGCAAATGACTAATCTTCAGAATGTTAATGACCAGATGCTTGCTAATGAATATAAATGCTTCCATTCCCCACCATTCAGCAAAACTGAAAAGGCTTGGATGAGAAGTAAAAGATCTTCAAGGGGGGGAAACGAAGTCCAGTTGCCTTTTAAAAAGCACCTTTGGGACAACCATGATCTGGATCAGGGGTCTCCAACCTTAGCAACTTTAAGACTTGTGGACTTCAGCTCCCAGAATTCCTTAGTCAGCAAAGCTGGCTGAGGAATTCTGGGAGTTGAAGTCCACAAGTCTTAAAGTTGCTAAGGTTGGAGACCCCTGATCTGCATGACTGAGAATCTCTACAGAAAAATAAAATGTTTATTAAAATTTGTTACATTTTAAGATGCTTACATACAATTTAACATAACTGTTAACTAAAAACATCACCGTCCCAAATTTACATTTTGTGAGAAAAATAGCAGAAGTGATAGCTTTTAATCCCTTTTAAAATGTTAATTGAATAAAAATTGCAAGGCACTAGTTCTAAAAAAAATTATTTTTCCAATGGACCACTTAAAAATTGCTAAGGGATTTCAAGAGACTAATGTTTTAATTTTACAAATTAAAGCACATATTTCAAGTTTTAAAAAAAAAGAAAATTAAATGTACTATGATAACAAATATGGTGTAATGAAAATTACAGCTTTAAATCAAGGGACTGAAAAGAACTCTCATTAAATATAAAAAGCTGAATGATGAAATCCTGTACCCAGGACATCCTGACTGATTCTGATCATAGAGTAAATGTTTTCAAAGTTCAGTGCTTTTGTATATACCTATACCATTTCAGAGAAATGGCTGTCCAGTCTTTTCTTAAAAACTTCCAGTGATTGAACACCCAGAACTTCTGGGGACAAGCAGGTCCACTGGTTAATTGTTCTCACTGTCAGGAAGTTTCTCCTTAGTTTTAGGTTGCTTCTCTCTTTGTTCAGTTTCCATCCATTGCTTCTTTTTTGCCTTCTGGTGCTTTGGAAAATACATTGTCCCCCTTCCTCTTTCTAACAGACCCTTAAAAGCCTGTTGCCTATCACTCTCTTGGGCAAAGCATGTGAGCCATTTCCTCCTTTCAGTGGTCCATGAAAGTATATCTATGGTATGTAGATAATAAAGTCAAAAAAGGTGAACATTTTTACAGAACTATAGATACATTTGAGGCTGGGTCTGATAAGGAATGGCTGGGAGGGGAGGGGCCAAGTGAGGCAGCCCTTGACATGAGTGACATAGAGTTGGTCACACCCACCCAGTCACATGATCACTAGACCACACCCACCCAGTCACATGACCACCCACCAAATAAGCCATGCCCACCAAATAAGCCACGCCCACAGAACCAGTAGTAAAAATATTTAAATCCCACCACTGCCCCAGTCACATTAGCCAATCCACCTCATTTCTGAACTACCGCCAATTCCAGTCACTCCCCTCCAAACTCCAGCAACTTGTCTGGCAAAAGAATGTTGTTTTGGCTATGCTCCCTTCAATGGTCTCTTGTTCCCACAGCTTGCCCATCCTCTGCTGTGGCAGCCCTGAATCTGAATCAAGATGGATCCAGGGTTGACACTGTTAATTCAAAATAGCATATCTACCCAAACTTTCAAATGGGGAAATTAACACGAATGTTTGAAAAATCATGGTTATTTTGGTTATTTTACATCAAGAGTGCTTTTTTAAAATGGCCCCCATATTTTTAGAAAAAACAGCTATAGGTACAGTTAAATCTCATTGATTCTTTCATGTGCTGGCTAAGAAAAGAGGTACATTTTTAAAACAACACAATGTACTGTTAGTTATGATGGCAATAAATATGTGCTTTCATGTATGGGGCTTGAATCAAAATGCCTGCTACTGGAACTTAATGAAATAATGTGGCCCCTTTAGCAAATAATATATACAATTATTTTCACCTTTGAGTACATATAAATAATCTGCATATGTTGAAGAAGACAAAGCATGCAGTTATTTGTCCTGCCATTTAGCAGGGAGATAAGGACCATAGATATGATAAGTAGGACATGATGATGCTTATTCACTGATCTAGAACTAGTAGGATCTGATTCAAATCTTTTTCTAGAATAGAGTCCAATATTTGAGCCCGTCACTGTCTCTTAACATTTTATTTCATAAGATGTTATAAGGTTATAACAGAGGCAAAATGTTTTTCTTAAGCCCCATGTAAAAAAAAAATCCCTAATTTTGTCATAACAGGGCCCCAAAACATCAGATAAGATTGAATTTTGTCATAACAGGATCTCAAAACATTAGATAAAATTGAATTCTATTATGCCTCTCCTATGTAATCTCACATATATATATATAATTGCACTGCTGTTGAAAATTAGCCTCCTAAGGATCACCACCATAACCTCACTAACTCCTAGATCAGTGGTTCTCAACCTTTTCTTCACCATGGACATCCTTTTTAAATATCTTTTTTAGCCAAGGACAATGGTCAAACACTACCGAGACTTAACTCAAGGTTTAAATCATAACATTTCTTCAACTTTCATGATGACATCACTGCTTCCCAGGAGTCCACAGACCACAGATTGAGAACCACTGTCCTAGTTAATTATTAATAGACTAACTAAAAAGGGGGCATCCGAAATGGAGCATTCTCCTTGATTGGGCAGAGCAACAGTCAGTCTCCTCAAAGAAGTTGGCTTTAATTATCTTGTACTTTTTTTTTGCTAAACAGTTTATAGTAAGAGAAAGAAGAGCAAGGACAGCTTGCCTTTCAGTCTGTAGAAAAGAGCCCCAGATGAATTCTTTTCAATGTATTCTTAGTGGTGAAGTGTGAATATGTGCTGATATCCAAAAGCTTTCTGAAACAAGTAGTATAGTTCAGCTAAACTGATTGTATTGATTTTATCTGGAATTTTCTATGTTCCTGTTTCTTTCCTTATTTTTCCTAAACTCCATTTTACATCTCAGGATTTAGCTTCATTTGCTTAATAAGAGAATATTTCATTAAAACTTTTTCTACCACACACAGTTGCAAGTTTGTGCAATTATTCCTTGAATTTTAGGACTAGAAAAAGGCTTGTTAAATTCTGTAAATCTAGGCTTAGGGTAGGTACCAAAGGACTTTCTTATTTGTTACCCTGCATAGAAGATCATTTATAGAAGCTCTCAGAAGTTTCCAACAGGCCAAACGGATGGTTTGGAGAAGTTTAACCTGGTGCAAATTTGTTTTGCATGATAGCTTTGGAAACAGGGATCTGCTAACGAAATTCTAAATTTTTCCCAGTTTAGAATAAAGTAGAATAGAATAAAATAAAATTATATTATACATTTACATACAAGAACAAATAAAATGTTTGTGATAGTATTCTGCTTAATTTAAAAGAAAGGGTATTTGTACTTGTAGATCTTGGGCATTTTGAAAACTCAGTCAAAAGCTTAAACTCATAATGCCAAGACTATAAATAAAATTCAGATCCCCAAAGCGACTGAAGTTCTCACATCATTGTCTCAATGTGATTTACAACACATCTCCGCCTCTGACTGAATAAACATCAGACTCTGTACACAAAAGCTTTATGCTATGAACTCATCTTTCTTCAATATATCTTTCCCTCTCATCTCTTATCAGAAGGATTTGTCTTTGTTCAAAACACTGAAGCTACTGAGAATAGACTACTCTGGAGCTTCAGTTTAAAAATTGTTACAAACCGAAGCTGAGAAAGTAGGCAAGTAGTATTTACTTATATATTTATTTACTTGTTATGACTCCCCTTCAAAATTCCAACGAACAAAACAGAAAGTAGCCGTTTCAAATTAAATCAAACAGAAAGAAGTCTTACAAGATAACGGCTGGCAAGAATCTCAATCCACAGCATAAATCTTTACTCTGTCCGGCAAACCAGTCCTGGCAATAAATCTCTAGTCTCAGAGCTTCTTGCTGTAACGTCCTCACTCAAATAAGTCACTTTGTTCCTGGCAAAATGTACCAGCCCAGCTGTGTCCTTTTATACTCATTGAGGCAATGTGCTAATTTACTGACTCGCTCTCCTCATTCGCTCCAGCTGATTTTGCCTTCTCAACCGTCTTCTGTTCTTTACATTTAACCACAAATTTTCCAAGTTCTCATCTCCACTAGAAGACTCTCTCAAAACTTCCCTGTCAGCCATTCCCGGCTGTTGATCAGATAAGGAACCAGAGGAGGTCAAAGGTCCTGACAATTCTAATACATCAGGTCTGTCGTCCTTTGTCACGTCCATTTCCTCATCCTGGTTACCAGTCCAATCACTGAGCCATGCCGGCTCATATTTTTCTGCCATGTCCCCCTCACTTGAACTCATATCAGTCACAGGAGCTGAATCCAAGCCCGGAGCCACAACACTATCCCTCACCGCAGGGCCCTTCCCCCGGGTCTGACGATCCGGATGCAGTTTTGAAGGGAAACATTCATGAAAGTCCCAAATGATGTCTGGAGCATGAACAGCAGACGCATCCGTCCATGAGCAAATTTCCGAGTCATCCACTCTCCTCCCGACTAAATACTGGAAACGACCCTTGAGCCAATGCGAATCAGTAACACTGACCACCGTGTCATCAACCTCCGCCTCCTCACGGGGCGTCGATGGGGAAGTCGTACCAACTGGAGCATGCAGAGGACAGTCCGGGGAGTCAGGAACCAAAAGAGAGCGATGGAATACAGGGTGAATACGCATGGAGCGCGGTAAGGTGAGCCGGTATGCCACAGGGTTGATAACCGCCTCAATTGGGAATGGACCGATGAAACGATGGTCAATCTGACCACACCTTGTCACCCACAGCTAACGGAGGTGGTGCTTGACGTGACCGGTCCACAAACCGTTTATAGTCCTCTTTCGCTCGTTCAAGTTGTTGCCTGACTAAACGGTGGACCACTTGTAGTTCCTCCAGAAAATCTTGTGTCTCAGGAACCAGTGAATCCATCCAAGTTAATGGGAAGAAGCGCGGATGATAACCTACATTCATGAAAAATGGCGTTACCCGAGTGGAGGTATGCTGCGAGTTATTAAAAGCGAATTCTGCCAATGGGAGGTATTTCACCCAATCGCTTTGTTGCTGATTAACAAAACACCTCAAATATTGAGTAAGAATGCCAATCACCTTCTCAGTCCCGCCATCAGTTTCCGGATGGTGCGCTGACGCTAAGCACACCTGAACTTGTAGCGCTGCCATTAACTGTTTCCAAAACTGCGCAGTAAACTGAACTCCACGATCAGAAACCACTCTATCTGGCAGTCCATGCAGACGAAAGATATGCTGTAAAAATAGCTGAGCCGTAGTGCGGGACGAAGGTAATCTCCGACAGGGAATGAAATGAGCCATTTTAGTCAGCATATCAACTACCACGAGCACCGTCGTGAAGCCCGACGAGGATGGTAAATGCGTGAGAAAGTCCATGGAGATCACTCCCCATGGTCTGCCCGGAGTCAGTAATGGTTGGAGGAGTCCAGGGGGTGCATCCGATGCCGCTTTCACTTGCCTACACTGGACGCAAGAAGCGACATAAGAGAACACATCGTGACGAACCCGAGGCCACCAAAAAGTCCGGGTGACCTAATGCAAGGTTTTATAAAATCCAAAATGGCCAGCAGCGGGGTTATCATGACATTGTGTCATGATGAGAGCTCTCAACGACCTGATAGGTACGTATAATAAACCCCGATGTTGGAGCAAGCCCTCTTCAAAGGACCATGGAGAATCAGGTCTGACGTCCCCCCGTCTCTGCTGCGTCCACGCATCCAATCGTTGCGCCTCTCGTATGTGAGCCCGCAAGTCTACTGGATCTTGCAGTACGGCCAAGGATTCTGGTGGTAACACCGTTCATAGAGGAAGAGGATCCTTGGGACCGATATACTCGGGCTTCCGAGACAACACGTCTGCCCTCCAATTCTGTCCACTTGGAACATAAGTAATGGAGAAATTGAACCTGGCAAAAAACAACGACCAACGAATCTGGCGTCGGTTCAATTTCTTAGCTGTGGTCAAATGTTCCAAGTTTTGGTGATCTGTCTGAACCTCTACCTTGTGCCGAGCCCCCTCTAAATGATGTCTCCAGGTCTCAAAAGCAGCCTTAATGGCCAACAACTCCTTTTCCCAGATGGTGTAGTTGCGCTCTGAAACTGTGAGCTTCCTAGAATAGTATGCGCATGGGAAAAGAGGTGCACCATCCTTCGAAGCTTGTAACAGTACTGCTCCGATAGCGACATTAGAGGCATCTGTCTCGACCACAAATGGATGATTCGGATCAGGATGCCTCAATATTGGCTCAGCCACAAACACTTTCTTTAAAGTTTCAAAAGCCTGTTGTTGTGGAGGCCCCACACAAACGAACCTTCTTACAGAGGAGCTGAGTTATGGGGTCCATTACTTTAGCAAAGTCCGGGATAAAAGTCCGATAGTAGTTGGCGAATCCCAAAAGACGTTGGACGTCCTTGACTCGACGAGGGGCTTCCCAACTACACAATGCCTCAACCTTTTTAGGGTCCATAGCAATGCCCTCGGGAGAAATGATGTGCCCTAAAAACTCTATTGACGACTGAAAAAAGAAACACTTCTCCAGTTTCGCATAGAGCTTATGCTCCCGAAGACGCTGCAGCACTTGACGGACCTGATGAAGGTGGTGATCCCTGGACCGAGAGTAGATTAAAATATCAACCAGATACACCACGACAAACCGATCCAGCATGTCCCGAAAAATGTTCATCAAATGCTGGAATACAGCGGGAGCGTTGGTTAGACCAAATGGCATGACGGTGTACTCGAAATGACCATAACGAGTGCCAAATGCCGTCTTCCACTCATCCCCCTTGCGCATCCGAACCAGGTTGTAGGCCCCACGCAGATCGAGTTTAGGGAAGATAGTAGCCTCTCGCAACCGCTCCATCAATTCCGGAATGAGCGGTAAGGGATAGCTATTCCTCACAGTGATAGTTTAGTCATCTATAATCACAGCAGAGACGCAGTTCTCCCGACTTCTTCTTAACAAAAAGAACGGGAGCCGAAAGAGGGGACGACGAGGGTCAAATAAATCCCTGAGCTAAGTTTTATCCAAAAACTCTCGGAGTGCAACCAACTCAGGCTCCGACATGGAGTATAATCTCCCCTTTGGCAATGGAGCATCCGGTATCAGGTCCATGGGACAATCATAAGCACAATGTGGGGGTAATCGGTCTGCCTCCTGTTCACTGAAAACATCGGAGAAGTCCGACAGCTCCGAAGGAATTGAGACAGCAGGAGCGGCGATATCTTGGCCAGCGCAAACATGCCTCAGGTGATCCACACACATTGTAGGCTTGGAAAAGAAATGGCGTTCTGCGACCAAGCCACCAACAGATCGTGCAAACGCAACCAGGACATTCTGAGCACCAAAGGGAGATGGAGGTTCAAGGTGACATAAAAACTTATCGCCGCCTCATGATCCCCAATAAGCATACGCACTGGCTGAGTAGCGCAGCGAATGGGTCCCGACTTGAGTTCACGCCCATCTACGGTTTCCACCTTAATGGGTGGATTCACAGGAATCAAAGGAATTCCAAAATGTGTAACAAAAGCACAGTCCATAAAGCTGGTTGTAGCCCCTGAATCCACCAGCGCAGCGGCAGGAATTCCTTCCTTCTGGGACTGTGAAAAGATACGAGTGTCCAAAAGTAAGTGCCGAGGAGGACCAGGATTTACTTCGGCAATTTGGGATGGGGGTGTAAGATGTGCCTGACCGAAGGTTTCCCTGAGGTCGGGCCTACCCCATTTCCTGACGGGCCAGGAGTGGGTTCAGGCACAGGTCTGTGAGTCCTTCTCCGAGTGCAGGAATTTGCAAAATGTCCCGGACCCCCGCAATAAAGGCACAAGCCTTCCTGGAACCTTCTCGAACGTTCTCGTACCGTTAACCAAGGGCGGAGTGCGCCTAACTCCATCGGCTCCTCAGCATTAACCGTGGGTTGGAAAACTCTCGGTGGTGTGGGTTGTGCACGAGAAAACGAAGATGGTTCCATAACGAGCCATTTGCGTCCACGTTGCTGTAAACGAGCTTCAATTCATAAGCACTGAACTATCAATGCATCCAAAGTTAAAGCCCGCTCTGCATGGACCAGCTCATCTTTGATGGCATCAGACAAGCCTTCCTGGAATGCAGCCATATGAGCTGGTTCGTTCCAGTTAGAGTCCATACACAGCAAACGAAATTCTGCAACGTATTCCTGCAGGGAACATTTCCCCTGATTAATGTCCCGTAACCGTCTGTCCACAGTTTGTATCTTAATTGAGTTCTCAAACATCACTCTCATTTGTTGGAGAAAACCCTGGAAATTGTTCAACAAAGGGCTATCTTGAACTAACAAGGGAGTAGCCCAATTAGCAGCCTGCCCAGTTAATAAACTGATTATAAATCCTACTTTAGACCGGTCGGTTGGGAAGTCTTCAGGCCTCAGAGAGATAAACAATTGGCATTGACCCATAAATGCCGGGAACCTGTCCATTTGCCCAGAAAATTTCTCCGGCATGGATACTGGGCTTTTCCTCACAGGAGGGGCAGGGGGAACAGCAGCAGGGCTTGGTAAGCTGGAAACATAATTCAGCAATTGTGTTACCTGATTCTGAAGCGTCACATTGCTTTGCAGTAGCTAATTAATTTGTTGTTGTTGCTGCTCTACCAAACGCTGCAGTTGATTTGAATCCATCTTGCTTTAAAGATGGTTTGTTTGTGGCCAGGAACAATAATGTTATGACTCCCCTTCAAAATTCCAACGAACAAAACAGAAAGCAGCCGTTTCAAATTAAATCAAACAGAAAGAAGTCTTACAAGATAACGGCTGGCAAGAATCTCAATCCACAGCATAAATCTTTACTCTGTCTGGCAAACCAGTCCTGGCAATAAATCTCTAGTCTCAGAGCTTCTTGCTGTAACGTCCTCACTCAAATAAGTCACTTTGTTCCTGGCAAATTGTACCAGCCCAGCTGTGTCCTTTTATACTCGTTGAGGCAACGTGCTAATTTACTGACTCACTCTCCTCATTCGCTCCAGCTGATTTTGCCTTCTCAACCGTCTTCTGTTCTTTACATTTAACCACAAATTTTCCAAGTTCTCATCTCCACTAGAAGACTCTCTCAAAACTTCCCTGTCAGCCATTCTCGGCTGTTGATCAGATAAGGAACCAGAGGAGGTCAAAGGTCCTGACAATTCTAATACATCAGGTCTGTCGTCCTTTGTCACGTCCATCTCCTCATCCTGGTTACCAGTCCAATCACTGAGCCATGCCGGCTCATATTTTTCTGCCATGACCTCCTCACTTGAACTCATATCAATCACAGGAGCTGAATCCAAGCCTGGAGCCACAACATTTACTTATTATTTATAAGATGCATCTGCATCTTAGATGAATGTCTACAAATTAAAATACACAGATTCATATAATTACATGTTAAAGAAATGGACAGATCATCAACTGTGCATGAATATATTCAAACTTTTCAAGAAATGTAGGAGGAAACTGTTCTTAAGTCATTCTTGGTAAATGTACTATGTTCTGTAGATGGCTCATAAACTCATAAAATGCTGACTATAATTTATTTATTTATTTTCTTTTTATTTATTTATTTTGTCAAGCAATTATTAGATAACAGGTATAAGTCTAAACATGGTTATGAATACATGAAATGGATACAAATAAGAAAAAAAAACAATAGGACAGGAATGGCAGGCACGTTGGTGTGCTTATGCACACCCGCTACAGACCTCTTAGGAAAGGAGTGAGGTCAATAGTAGACAGTCTTAGGTTAAAGTTTTTGGGGTTTGAGGAAGAAACCACAAAGTCAGGTATTCTAGACATTGACCACTCTGTTGCTGAAGTCGTATTTCCTGCAATCAAATTTGGTGCGGTTTACCTTGAGTTTGTATCTATTGTGTGCTCTTGTATTGTTGTGATTGAAGCTGAAGTATTCATTGACAGGTAAGACATTGCAATATATAATTTTATGTACTATACTTAGATCGAAATGAAGGCAGCATAGTTCAAGATTGTCTAGGTCTAAAATTTCAAGTCTGGTGGCATAAGGTATTCTGGTATGAGTCGAGGAGTGGAGAACTCTTCTTGTGAAATATTTCTGGACTTTCTCAATTGTATTAATATCAGATATGTAATGCGGGTTCCAGACTGATGAGCTGAATTCAATATTGGTCTAGCAAATGTTTTGTATGCTCTAGTTAGTAGAGTGATATTACCGGAGAAAAAGCTATGCGGGATTAGGTTTACAACTCTTAATGCCTTTTTGGCTATGTAGTTACAGTGGGCTCTAGCACTTAGATCATTTGAAATGAGTACTCTAAGGTCCTTAGCAAAGTTTGGGTCATCAACAAGGTCTTGACTATTCAACTTGTATTTTATTTTCTGATTTATTTATTTTTTGCCAATATGTAAGACAGAGCATTTATTTGTTGAGATTTGAAGTTGCCATTTGTTTGACCATTCTGACACATAGTCGAGGTCTTTTTGAATGGTAGCTGTATTGTCTGTGGTGTTGAATAGCTTTACATCAGCAGTGAAAAGAATGCAGTTGTTCTTAATATGATCACAGAGGTCATTTATGTAGAGTATGAAGAGAGTTGGTCCTAGAACGCTGCCTTGGGGGACACCACTGTTGACAGGTATAGGATTTGATAGGATGCTCCCAATTTTGACCATTTGTTGCCTGTTTGACAGGAATGCTTCTATCCAGTTATGCAGGTGTCCAGAGATACCATAAGATTTTAATTTTAGGAGTTTAGGAGTTTAATTTTAGTAGTTGGACTACAAAGTATGATTGCTTGCTTCAAGAATAGTTATTTATTAGTCTCCCCGCCTCACCTGAAATGGACGAAGCAAGCCAAAACTATACAGTCACGCTGTATCTATAGTTTCAGAGTTAGAATGCTTTTAAAGGATTTTCTTAGCTTCTTCTCCTGTACTTCCACAATCATCACAACATGAAAGAGAAAGGGAAACAGTTTTAATCACTGCTGGTGATACTAAAATGTTTAATTGTCTATTAATTGTTTTACTTACAATGAAATTATAAGAGACTGTATTCTTTATCTAAAAATATACTATATGAGGAAAAGAAAAGACTCTTTTAAAAGTAAGAATCTCAGATTTTTTTAAAAAGCCAAGCTGTTAACACAAATTCAATTTCAGTTCATTTCCTCATAATCTCATCTCACTGTACCGAGCCTTGATGAATCATCATGTCAAATACAAATACGTCACATCACACAAAACAGATTGGATCCGCATTGATCAAATACGAAGATTTACAGATTAGTCTTCAAATATCAAAAAGGACATGTAGGAGGACACTTTTCAAGAGAGGACAGAACTTACAAAAGGAGGACAGTCCTCCCTAAAGGAGGACGATTGGTCACCTTAGCTATACACATCTTTCATTTTGCTTTAGCATTTGCTTTTCTAAATTCAAAAGACTGGCTGAGGTGAGACTGGACATCAGCACTCCTGGAAAATGCCAGGGTATGGCTTAATAACCAGGCAGCTGCAACACTGGCTTTAGATGCCTTTGAGTACAATTATGAGGGAATAGATGAATGCCTGAAGTAAGGGAAGAGGAACTTGTCTGTATGACTCAGTCACTTTTTAAAAGATCAGACAGCAACTATAATTTCACTTCCTCACAGAGTCACATTCTCTGCCCTTGGAGGAAAGAATGGCAAACCACTTCCGAAATCTTGCTAAGAAAACTGAAAGAACTAATCTAAGCAGTTTCCAGGAGTCAATACTAACTCCAGACCAATAAATTCATAAACAAATAATTGGCAGCTAAAAAGACCAAAGGGATATATTTTTAGTTGACATTCTAATAAATCAATTTTATTTTCTTTGAGAGATGTGGCTAGAGATTTATTATTTGAATGGGGTGGATTTGTTGGAGCTCTGATAATATCATGCATTCAGTTGTAAGTGAAGGATGTTTATAGCTGGTTTATGTTACAGAAGTAATACTAGATTGTTTCTTCACTCATTTCTGTCCTTCTGCACTGAGGAAGCTAATTTTCAAAGAAAGGAACCAAGTTCAAATGAAAATGAGCAAAACTCTCCATATCTCATTAAATGCAGAGGAAATGGCATTATGGTAAGGTGTTGGATGAAGATTATGGAGAGCTAGGTTCAAATCTCTGCCAAAGAGGCAGATAGTGCTAGTCAAATAGTACAGCAAGACTTCAGACTAGTCTCTGTCAGCTCAGCTAAGTTGCTTCACCAGTAGTGATTATAAATGCATAGGATCTGTTAAAGAAAATATATCTTGTTTATTCATTTGTAAATTTTAATCAATTGTGACCATAACTTTATTTATATAGTTCCTACATCCCACCAACCTATGTTTTATCAGGGTTATTTCAATAAGCCACATCTTTTAACTTCCATGGCTTGAATTAATATTTTTTTTACCTTCTTATTTTGATTTTGTAGGGATCCTAGTAGCTTTAACGATCCAGTTTTAAGATTGGGAAAAGGCTATGTGAGGAAAATTGGTGCCTTGAAGGTCTTCAGCACTTAAGGAATTACTTTGCCTCTTAAATAACCTTAGGAAACCACCAAAGTAAATCAAGGCATAGTACCCTCAACCATGTTTCCTCATCTACGCCCTACATGAAGGCTCAAAATTACAGCCTTTCTCTATAAAAGAACTGCCTAGGCTGATATTTCTGCCTGTGTGTGCATTAAGTGCTTCCAGTGCTTTCCAACTTCCTCTGCATAAGGAAGGAGCCATGTGCTGGAGAGATATTCCTTAACTTCCCCACATAGAAAAGAGTTTCTTCTTTGGGTTATTTCCCCAAAGTTTTCCACACTGAAGTTTTGTGGATATCCCTCAAGGACTATCAGTTCTGATGTCATGGAAGAATAAGTTAAAGTAACAACTTTTGGGCAGAAATGAATCTCTGAGTCAATCTGGAAAACCTTAAAGAGATGTAAATTAAAAAATGACCTTATAGCTAAACAAATTGTGCAAACTATGTTTTCTATTTGCAAATAGCCAGATAAGATTTACAGGTAGCCCTCAAGTTTTTTTTTATATACAAATTTATTTATTTTTTACAACAAATATACAAACAAAACATAAAAACATAAAACCATCTTTCAATTATTTACATACAGTGTGTCAGTTGGTTACAATCTTTTGTGCTATTCTTTTTTTTTTTTGCCATTACTCAAAAGTTGTATAAATTCTCATCTTGTCAATCTAGCATGTGCTTATGTATTTATCAATCATTAATCATTCATTTGACAAAACTATTTTTCCATCATTTTATGCGAGATATTCTAAATTTCATTATAGTTTAATCTTATACATTCATCCAGTGGTTATATATTTTATATTATATTCCGTATCTATCTATTAATTTTTTATTGTAAAACTTCCTCATCTATTTCTTTACCATGTCTTTTTATCTAACCATTGATAAAATAACTCCCATATCATATAAAATTATTTATCTTCTTGTTCTCTGATTTCAAATGTCAATTTACTCATTTCAGCACAGTCCCTGATTTTCTTAATAATTTCCTCCTGCATAGGTATTTTTTCATTTTTCCAATTCTTAGCAAATACAATTCTAGCCACTGTTAAAACATTTACAATCAAATATTTCAATTCTTTATTGTATATTTCTGGTATAATTCCCAATAAAAATATCTCAGGTTTAAAATCTATGTGTTGTTTTATCATTTTTTTCCAACCACATGGGGATTATAGTCCAGTATCTTTTTGCATCCGAGCATGTCCACCACATATGGTAATATGAACCAGGTATTTGATGACATTTCCAACATTTATCCAATTTATTCTTGAACATTCTTGCAATTCTCGCTGGGGATAAGTGCCACCTGTAAAACATCTTATACAAATTTTCTTTATATGCAGTTGACATTGTCATTTTATAATTTTGAGACCACAATTTTTGCCATTTATCTGTCAATCCCATATCCAAATTTTTTCCCCAAGCAATCATTGTTTCTTTAACTTATTCTTCCTCTAATTTAAACTCCAGCAAATGTCCATAAAGTTTTTAAATTACTTTTGCATCAGTACCTATCAAAATTTTATCTAAATCATTCAACTTATCATAGATATCTTCTGTTTTAAAATCTTTATCAAATCTAGATTGTATTTACAAATATGAAAATCAATTCATTTTTACACCTTGTTCTTCCAACGCTTGCATAGATTTAAGTTCACCCTTTTCATTCAATATCTCACCATATCTAACTGTTTGTTCCTTTTTATATATTATTGGATAAGAAAAAGCTTCAATAGTAGATAACCATAGTGGAATTTTTAAATAATATTGCTTTTTTCTCCCAGTTTAAAAACAATGCTTCTCAAATGTAATGTCTTCTAAAATACCCTGCGTTTTAGTTATACCAGAGGGAGGCATGCCACCCTAACGGCAAGTCATGTCCATCGAAATTCAATAGTCTAGTATTCCTTAATATTATCCACTCCTTTACCCACATGAAACTCATCGCCTGGTAGTATAATTCCCAATTGGGCAAAGTGAATCCTCCTCTTATTCTTGCATCTTGTAACAGTTTAAGTTTTATTCTCGCTTTCTTCCCCGCCAAATGTATTTTAGCACTATTTTATTTAGATCTTCAAAAAATTCTTTCCCTAATCTGATTGGAATTGTCTGGAATAAATATAAGATCCCAGGCAATACATTCATCTTAATTGTAGATATTCTCCCAATCAATGATAATTGTAAATTTCCCCATTTTATCAAATCTGTTGCAATCTGTTGTTTGAGTTTAAGATAATTGTCCTCCTTGAGTGTGCTACATCTTGATGTTATATGTATCCCTAAATACTTAACCTTATTTGTGACCTGAATCCCCAAGACTTCCTCCAATTCTTTCTTTTGTCTTGCTAATATGTTCTGTGTTAAAATCTTTGTTTTATCTTTATTAATTTTCAAACCTGCTACTTTCCCATACTCTTCTATCTTTTCTATTAGCTTAGGTGCTGACTCCAATGGATCCTCTAATATAAATACCAGTTCATCTGCAAAGGCTTGCAATCTGTACTCTTCTTTTTTAATTTTCATTCCTTTTATTTCTTTTTCTTCTCTGATGTTCCTATTCAGCAGTTCCAGTGTTAACACAAACAACAGAGGTGACAGTGGACAGCCTTGTCTAGTCCCTTTTCTTATATCTATAAAATCTGTTAACTCTCCATTTATCATAACCTTTGCAGTTTGTTTAAAGTATATCATTTCTATAGCTTAAGTAATTTTTTTACCAAAGCCCATTTGTTCCAATTGTAATAGCATAAAATGCCAACTCACATTGTCAAAGGATTTTTGTGCATCTAAAAACATCAAAGCCATTTGTTTTTCGCTTTGTGCCTCATAGTATTCCAACGTGTGTAAAATTATTCTCATATTGTCTTCAATTTGTCTCTTAGGCAGAAATCCATTTTGATCAAAATGAATAAAATTATTTAAGTATCTTTTCAGTCTCTCTGTCAAAATTGAAGCAAAGATTTTATAATCTGAGTTTAATAGGGATATAGGTCTATAATTTTTTACTTGTTGTGCGTCTGTGTCCTCCTTCAAGTACAAGTGTAATATATGCTTCTGACCATGTTTTGGGTATTCTCTTCCTTGACATAACTTCATTCATAACTTCTAACAAGTGAAGATTCAATGTTTCCTGAAATGTCTTGTAAAATTCTGCTGGCAGTCCATCCGGACCTGGTGCTTTCCCAATATTTTGCTTTTTTAAAGCTTCTGTTAATTCCATCATCGTTATGTTACTTTCTAACATTATTTCAATATCTTTAGGTATCTGGGGCAGATTTGCTTCCTGTAGGTATTAATTCTTTCTTCCTGGACATTCTCTTGATGGTACAATTCTCCATAATAATCTCGAATAATTTTTTTCTTCTCTGCATTTCCATAGCATACATGTCCTTGTTCATTTATTGATTTATCCTTCTTGAGTCTCTTTTCTTTCTCAGTTTATAAGCTAACCATCTGCCTGGTTTATTTGCATCTTCAAAATAGTTCTGTTTAGCATTTTTAATTTTTTGTGCTATTTCCTCTTTTTCCATTAGCCCCATTTTATGTTTAGTTATGTCCATTTTAATTTTAATGTCTCTTTTATGTGAAAATTTCTGTAACTCTTTTTCCAGCCTCTTGTAGTCATCTTCCAATGTTTTAAAAGTTTTTTTCTGTTTTCTGTTTCTTTTTCTTGTGTAGTCCATTAACAAACCTCTTGTATAAGCCTTCATCGTGGCCCAGATATTCTGCAGTGATGTATCCTCTATTGTGTTTTGATCTGCCCAGGTACTTGTTTCTATTTCAATATCTTGTATGTTAGAGAGTAATTCTGTTGACATCCATATCATATCTATTCTGGACCATGATGCATATCTATTTGAATATAAAGTATATTGTTTTTTTCTGCATTTCTCTCTTTCCATGCATCTTTTAAGTTTATCTCATCTAACATATGAAAGAAGGTTTTTGGCAATGTCTTTCTAGCTTTCTTTGCTGTTTTCTGTGTCTTATAATCCAATTTGTCATTAATTATTCCATTAAGATCTCCCATCATACAAATATTAACATAGTCCAGTTCAATTTTTTTCATATGTAATTTCTTGTAAAAATCTTCTTGATTATCATTTGGAGCATAGATTGCTATTAAAAGTGTCTTTAGATTATTGTCCATTATCTCAACCATCAAGATCCTTCCATCATCATCTCTATATATTTGTTCCACTGAGATTGTATCTTTAATGTACAACACCTCTCATCTCTTTTTACATTGTGTCAACGCTGTAAATAATTTCCCTAATTTTTGTTGTTTCAATAAGTGTTCATGTTTTTTAATATGTACTTCTTGTAAGAAGATTATATCAAATTTTAATTTCTCTAGTTTATGGAATATTTTTCTTCTTTTAGTAGCTGAATTGAGTCCATTTATATTACTTGTAATCAGTATTTTCTCATCCATTTTAGACTTTATAAGGATTTGTTGCTCTAGTAGATCTTGGTTCTCATTGCTCTCTGGGTACACCACCTACGGCTCCTTCTTCTTTTTCAATTACTGCTATACATTCCTCTTGAAATTCAATTAATGACTCTTCTTTTCTTATATCTTCCTCCTTTCCTCTGAAATATTCTAGATAGAATAACTCAGCTTTTTCAACTGTATCAATTCTGTCTCTTTGTTCCTGCCAGGTAAACATGAGACATTCTGGTATCGGCCATCTGTAATTTATCCCTCTCTTAAGTAACTCTTTGGTCAAAAATAAATATTCTCTTCTTATCTCTCTTACTCTTCTCGGTACCTGTTTCAGTACCATTATTTCTTTATCTTTGTACTTTGGTGTTTTCTCTCTTGCTGCCCACAGTATTTGTGATTTGATTGTTTTCTTAGTAAATCTGATACAAACTTCTCTTGGTAGTTTATTTCTCATCGCATATCTTGTATAGACATGGAAAACCTCATCCATTCCATCCATCATCTTCTCTTTAGTTATCTCTAGTGCTTCTGCCAAGATTTCTGTCATCATTTCAGCAAGGTCTTCACCCTTTTCTTCTTCTATATTTTGAAATCTAAGACAAAATTCTGACCTATCGATTTCCTATCCCAGTGATCCCAATGATCTGCTTGTCTCTTTCAACTTCACTCAATCGGATATCCATATCTCAAATTTTCTTATCTCTGTACATCTTGTTCTTCAATTTTCTTAATTCTGTCCTCATATTGCATCATCATCTGTTGAATATTTTCAATTTTCTCATCTGTCTTTTTGGTTCTTTGCTTGATATTCTCCATTCTCTTTTCAATATTTTCCGTTCTCTTTTCAATATTATCTGTTTTTGCTTGTATCTTTTGAATTCCTTGCATAATCATCTGCAGTGTCACTTCCTTCTTCTCCTGCTGCAACATCATCTGTATTGATTATTGTCCTCCAAATGGTGAGGAAGAAGAAGTCAGAATTGAAGAAGCTGAGGCTGGTATCTTTCTGTTCATCTTTCAATGCTTGATAAGAAAAATGGAAAAAAGAAGCAAGAGCAGACAACTGCCACTCCAATAAGAAGTAAAAACAAAAAATAAAAAAGGGAAGGAAAAAGATCTTCAGGCACTTGTCTACCTTAATCCACTTGGTTCCAGCTATGTAAAAAGAAAAAGAAAAAATATATAAAATGAAGAAAGGATGAAAAAAAATAAAAAATAAAAAAGTTAAAAAGACAGAAATCTGTATATTCCACTTGCTAAAAAGATAGAGCATAAAGAGGAGGGGTGGGGGAGAATAAATGAAATCTAATCCCTGTATCAAAAGGCTAAAGTCCAAATATAAAAATCCAACTGGAGGGGAAGTAAAAAAGGAGGGATAAAATGCTATTCTGTCAGTAGGCAAAGCACTGCCACTAAATATCCAAGGCTCTTCACAGAATTTCCAGTTCTCTTTTCAACGTCACTTCAGACTTCTTTCTTTCAATTTCAACTCCAGACTCCGGCTATCAGTAGTTTCACAGAAGAGCACCTGCATAAACAATCTACATGCTCTTTCCCACTATCTTTTCGGTGAAAGACTCAGAGTCCTTGAATATAACACCAGATGTATTAACAAGTAAGCAAGAAAGAAAAACAATGTATCCAAGCCTCCAGATGGCAGTGTTACTTATTTCCCTTTGCTTTCACTTCCCCTGTAATATGTAAGCCAGGAATAAATGAAAAATAAATAAATAAAATAAAGTTGTTAAAAAGAAAAGAAAAAAAAGAATCTTAACCAAAAGTGACTTTCAAAGGAGTTATTTAAAAAAATAAAAATTAAAAACGAATAACCAGTCCAGTTTAAAAATTGAGAAGCTTTTATAAAAATCCAAGTTCCAATAAAAAGGGAAAAAAAACCTTCAGGTTTAATTTGTGCTTAATCTTGCCAATTAACCACTTTTATCTTCACTTTTAAATTTTACTTTTAGTCTTTTAAGGTGTTCTCTTCAAAAAATAGTAAGTAAAAATTTATCTCACCAAACTGACACACTTTCTTTACAGCTTTCTTCCATTCCGGAGCTGTCCCAGCCTCAGCAGCTTAAATGGTTGCCTCTCTGCTGCGGGAAAAAAGAGCTTCTCCTGGATCTACCAGGGACTTTGCAATGTCCCTGGGATTGACAGGATGTGCTCTTCTCAGTCACCATTTCTACGGGATGGTTTAGGTCTGGTGGGACTGTCCTGCAATGGAGATATCAGCGGCAATCTTGGAGCTTCAAGACCGCATGCTGTACCACCATGATGCCAGCTCCGCCCTCAGGTAGCCCTCAAGTTATGGCTGTAATGGAGCCTTCCCATTAAGGTAAGAAGTCAGGGCAGAATTTAAATGAATTGCCTTAAATAATGACCAGCCATCCCTGCTCTCAGCAGTGTAATCATTAAATGAATGTGTGGATTATTAAGAAAAGTAAGGGGTGCCTTGGGTGGGGAGGATTCTGGGAGGCCTAGTGCAGGTACACTTTCCTTGGGCCTCCCAAGACCTTCCATACTCTTGATATACCTCATCTCCCACTTCTCACCCCTTGGGGTCCCCAAAAAGGATAAACTAGTTGATTTTTCTCCCAATCTCCATTAGGTGATACAACTAAAGAACAAAGACAGAAAGGACGATGTGTTTCTTGTTTGTTTTCTTTACTGGAGAAATGTGACATTCTGCAGGAGGAAGGGGATTAAAGCAAGGGAAGGTTTTTGGAAATGAAGTTTCAGATAACTATCAATCCAATAACTCTGTTCCCTTCTTTAAGCAGTAAGAACAATTTGAGGAGGAATATACAGTACTATTAAACCAGCACTTCTATCAATTAGAAATATCACAATTAATAGAGAAAAATGGAGTTCACATAAAGCAATTCTAAATTATCTAACAATGCAATTATCTAGATTTATCCTGATTATTTGGGAATTACAGAATTTTTTGTAGCCCTTCCAATATATGTGCAAGAAAAAACAATATCTAAATTGGAAACATATAGAAATTTCTACTACAGTTTCTTCTATCACCAATGCTCTGTCATCATTGATATTATTGAACCCAAGGAAGCCACATTTGGCACAAGAACTAGTCCTATCTTTTGCTCATAAAAGGTCCAAAGATGCTGGAAAATGTAATGGAACTAAAATCACTAACTAATGAGAAAATTGGGGCAGGTTTGTTGTGACTAATACAAAGAGTGATTGTACCATCATGAACCCCATGGGCTATTTTGAACCAAAGGAAACGGAGGGATTCAGCATCTGGAATGAATCTAGCAAAGGATCATGTACCAAACTCAACAAGAATTAGGGATGAAGATTACTGAGGGAAGATTAAGAGAGAGTAACAAAACATGTAGTCTCCAAAGCAGAGGTGGTATTCAGTAGGTCCTGATCAGTTCTGGAGAACAGGTAGTGGAAATTTTAAGTAGTTCAGAGAACCGGCAAATACCACTTCTGACTGCAGATTTTACAGTATCCTTCCCCTGCCATGCCCACCAAGCCATGCCCACAGAACCAGTAGTAAAAAAATTTGAATCCCATCACTGCTTCAAAGGTATCCTATGTAATTAAAAAGATCCTTCCTTGTAGAAAATTGATTTAGTGTAACAATTACCAAAAGAAATGAAATACACCACCTATTCTAAGTAATATAACAAAGGAACAAAGACCAGCTGATACTAAGAAAAAAAATATTATCAGAAAAAAAGCAAGCTAATCCCTAAATTACAGAAGAGTGACTGCTGCATATACCTCAGTATCTTTCCTTGCTCTTCTAGAATATTGCAGGATGGAAAGCAAAGATAAACATCATGATTTTCTCAGTTTTATAACTAAAATTGACTATGTTTCCTCAGAAATATACATGACTGAAGAATCAACACGTGATATTTTTCAGGATCTTTATGAATCTGGAAGAACTTCTAAATGGCAGCATTCAATGCCAGCTTAAAAAACTGTAGTGTTGGGAGTAGATCACATTTTTAAACTGATTGTTAAACTGTTGATACTGGTTTATGTAAAAGGTAAGGTAAATGTTTCCTTATACAGTCATGCCTGATTATCAACAGTAGAGCCCTTCAAATTTCTAGGTCCTATTATATCACATGACCTAAAAGGACGCCTAACATCAAAAACGTCATGAAAAAAGCACAACAAAGAATGTTCTTTCTGCACCAACTCAGAAAGCTCAAACTGCCCAAGGAGCTGCTGATACAGTTCTACAGAGGAATTATTGAGTCTATCATCTGCACCTCTATAACTGTCTGGTTTGGTTCTGCAACCCAATAGGACAGACACAGAATTCAGAGGATAATTAGGACTGCAGAAAAAACAATTATTACCAACCTGCCTCCAATTGAGGATCTGTATACTGCACAAGTCAAAAAGAGGGCTCTAAAAATATTTACAGACCACTCACATCCCAGACATAAACTGTTTCAACTCTTTCCCTCAAAATGACGTTATAGAGCACTGCACATCAGAACTAGAAACAAGAACAGTTTTTTTCCTGAAAGCCATCACTCTGCTAAACAAATAATTCTCTCGACACTGTTCAACTATTACTAAGTCTGCACTATTATTACTGTTAATCTTCTCATCACTCCTTATCACCCATCCCCTCCCACTTGTGACTGTATGACTATAATTTTGTCGCTTGTATCTTTACAATCTATATTGACTGTTTCCTAGTATGATTTTATTGCTTATTGTACCCTATGACTATCATTAAGTGTTGTATCTTATGATTCGACTCTTGACGAATGTATCTTTTCTTTTATGTATACTGAGAGCATTTGCACCAAAACAAATTCCTTGTGTGTCCAATCACACTTGGCCAATAAAAGAATTCTAATTCTAATTCTAAGGTCTGGTGCTCATCTCCATTTCTTGGGTGCGGGAACGAGCATTATCCAAAGACATTTTCTGTGGTCATGTGGCCAGCATCGCTATATGTGAAAGGCACATGGAACATTACCTTCCCACAGAAGTGGTATCTATTAATCTACTCTTTTTTTTCTCCAAAAAAGCCTTTATTGAAATTAAAATATTAAAATACAAATATGTCTATTACAAGAAAAATAGATTGATGCAATTCACCATTATTCTCTGATAGTACAAAAAAAAATGTTGGCTATATTTATACATTCCAAATATTCATAAATTTCAACAAATTCTCATTAATCATATGGATATACAAAGCTTATAGTTTATTTTTAACCTATACCTTTCCTATTTCTACTGTCTATCCATTGATAGCAATTGTTGCAAGTAATCCAAGTCTTCCTTGTTATTCAGTTCTGTGGTGCGTCTATCCATTTCTGCACATTCAAATTTTTTTTCGAATTATTAAACAGTCTGACATTTTCCAAGCTTGTGCTAGTGCAATTTTTGCTGTCGTAATAATATGTATAATCAAATATTTAATCTTTTTGGAGTATTCACCTTTAATAATTCCCAGGAAAAACAATTCTATTCAACAATGGGTGATTTCATTTGGCCATTTTTGTATTTTGATCCAATATTTTGTTATTTCCTGGCATAACTATTAATCTGCTCTCATTTCCATAGTTTCAAACTGCTAGATAAGCAGGAGTTGAATGGGAGCTCACCCCATTGTGCATCATCTGGATCTCAAACCAGGGCTGTCAGTTTTCAAGTTGACAAGCTCAGTGTTTTTAATCACTGGGTCATCACACTCTCTCCTGGTTTATACATGCACATATAAATTAAAATGCTACTATCATTATTTTAGGCTTTGGGCCTCAGAATATTTATCTCACTCCTAGATAGTTTTATTTACTAAAAAATCACCTAGGAGTAATATTATAAGTATTTAATGTCAGGGTTCCAAATAACAGCCCCTAGGAAATCAAAACTCCAAGGCAGGGTTCCTCAAAGTATTGATTTATTAGGCATGTCATATTGGCATGGCTGGTGAAAACCTGAAGTCCCCTGGGTTTCCCCCCACCCCGTTCAAATCCAGAGTTCTTCCCCACATTACACACAACCATCAATGCCTCAGTCAGGTTTCTCTCTCCATCCCGAATGCTTCCCATCCACTCCCCTTCAGGTGCTGATGAGGGTGTCCTTGGTACACAGAAGAAAGAATGTAATTTTGATGACATATTCCCCTTAGCTGACTCTACTTCCTCTTCCCTTTCCTTTAGCTCCAGCCAACCTCACTGTGGCAACCCTGAAGATATTCAAAGATACCTTCAGGGTTGACAGGCTTCCCCTCCTCACGCAAAAAGTATGTCCTGGAAAAAACAAGAAAGACCACAGAGAATTAAACTGATCCCACTTAGCCTCCCTGAACTCCTTCAGGCAGCTCTTTAGGTTTCCTCAGGTACTTATTGTGAAACTGCTTGACTAATTTGTCTGCTTTCACATCCCAACTCTTAACCCAGGTGGCCTCAGACAGTGGGTAGCCTTTCCAATGGACTAAGTACTGAAGCTGACCCCAATGCAGGTGTGAATCCAAAATTCTTTTCACCTCATAGTGGGTCTTTCCCTTCACGACCATAGGCTTCGGGGCTGCCCAGTCAACTGGTCTTAGCTGTGAACCAACCACTGGCTTTAACAACCTGTTATGAAAAACTGGATGCACTTTCCCTAGCAGGTGAGGGAGGCTAAGCTGAATGGTTACAGGGTTTATTATTTTCACAATTGGAAATAGCCCCCAAAACGTAGGTCCTAGCTTTTTACTTAGCAATCTCAATCTCAAGTACTTAATTGACAGGTATACTTTATCCCCAACCTGGAAATGGGGTTGGGGGGAGCGGTACTTGTCATATTGAGCTTTATAGGTTCTTGCTGCTTCCACCAGGGCTTGCTTGGTATTTTCCCATCCCTGTTCAAAGACTCCATCCAGTCGTTCAGGGACATGGATGATGGAGGCTCTGTGGGTAGCTCTGGCATAGGGACAAACTCCATGCCACTGATAATTTGGAAGGGGGTCAGGCCAGTGCTACTATGCACTGCATTATTGTAAGCCACTTCCAAGAATGGCAGTAGGTCTGCCCAGTTAGACTGCTGATAGTCCACATAACATCTCAGGTACTGCTCCACTGTGGCGTTTGCTTGTTCCACCACCCCATTTGTGCTCAGATGGAAAGCTGAGCTGACATTCTGGAAGGACCTTATGGCTCTGAGGAACTCCCTCCAGAATTTTGCTGTGAACTGGACTCTCCTATCAGAGATAATCATAGGGGGACCCCATACAGTCTGTAGACCTGCTTCATAAACATCTGAGCCAACTTTTTGGCAGAGGGTAGTCCCTTGCAAATGGTGAAATGGGCTTGCTTTGAGAATAAGTCAATCACAGTCCAAATGACTGTGTTTCCGCCATGCTCCGGGAGCTCAAATATAAAATCCATAGCAATTTCTTCCCACAGAGGGATTGGTTCTGTCATTTGTGGAAGGAGACCAGGTTTTTTTCCCAATCTCTTTTTCATGGCTGTGTGAGTGGCACAAATTTTACATAGACCTCCATGTCTTCCTTCATTTTTGGCCAACAAAACTGCCATCTGGCTAGGTGCAAGGTTTTTAGGTAGCCAAAATGTCCCACTAGTTTAGCATCATGGCAGCGCTACAGGACTTGGGGTCTCAGAGTGGTGGGGACATACAGCTTTCTCCCTTTCCAGGCTAGTCCATCTTTAAGGGTCAGGGCATCCCTGTTGTCATTGAACCAAGGGTCTGTGGAGAGAGCAGTCTCTGTCATCTGGTCACATCCAGTGGGTGGTTGTTGCCAGGCTTGGCTGGTGGGTTGTGACTTTGGCTGCTGGTTGGGAGGTATGGATGACGGCAAGGATGACTTCCTCTCTGTGATTATTGAATTGTGGTTTTCTTGATAGCATGTCAGCTTCTTCACCCCTAGGATGCATTTTAGGTTGAAGTTGAATCTTTTGAAATATTTGTCAGAGCATTTGCAGAATGACTGCCATTATGAGATAACCCAGGAGCAAAATACAGCACATAGACACTTATACATTTAACAGTGGTTTATATACTTTTTAATTTTCATTCCGTTTATTTCACTATCATCTCTAATATTTCTATTTAAGACCTCCAAAGTCAAAACAAAGCAGAGGCGACAGCGGGCATCCTTGCCTAGTTTCTTTTTTAATATCATCTGTTAGGTCTCCATTTATCATTATTTTGTCAGGTTGCTTATAGTATATTGCTTCTATAGCTTTAGTAAATTTTTCACTAAAGCCCATTTGTTCCATTTCTGATATCATAAATTTCCAATTTACATTATCAAAGGCTTTTTGCACATCTAAAAATACCAAGGCTATTTGCTTTTCAGGATGTGTTTCATAATATTCCAAAGTATTCAAAATTATTCTCATATTGTCTTTGATTTGCCTCTTTGGCAGAAATCCATTTTAATCAGTATGTATAAAATATTCAAATATCTCTTAAGTATTTCTGCCATTATTGAGGCAAATATTTTATAATCTGGGTTCAGCAGGGAGATAGGTCTATAGTTTTTAATTTGTTGTGGTCAGTGTCCTATTTTGGTGTGAGAGTAATATAAGCCTCTATCCATGAGTTGTGTATTTTTAGTTTTTGACAAGACTTCATTCATCACTTCAAGCATTAGGATATGTTACAACTGATTACAATGAATGAATGATATTATGAACTAGGTTTTGTAAAAGTTGAGATTTGCTCAAAAAGGATGACATGAATTTATAATTAAAGTCTAATAAGGAGTTAACAATAATATAATATAATATGCATAGTTGATTTATATAATATTAATTTTAATAATGCATTTAGAAGGGAGACTGTTGATATTGTGCACAAAAGATATTGTACCAACCAACACACTATACAATGGAAAGATGGTTTTATTTGATGTTTTATGTTTGTATTTGTTAATGTTTGTTGTTAAAATAAATAAAAAACTTTTTTAAAAAACAGTGGTTTATATACAATTATATACAGTAACATAAGTGGTAGGTAAAATAACTTACAAGCAAGCAAACTTTCTTCTTCTTAACTCTAGGAGAACTCTGCAATGAATACTGGACACAAGGAGATAGGACACGCCCTCTAAAATGACTGCCTTATATAAACATTTCTTTTTTTAAACAAACTTTATTGATTATACAATTAAAATGTCAGACAAACACATACACAACACATAGAAAAAAAAGAAAAAGAAAAATGCTTTAAAAAAAGAATGAACAATTCTATTCTTGACAGTCTATGGTTCTTTATTTGTTATCATTATTGGTGACACATTTACAAAGACCTCTTATTGTGAGTTATAATACTGGGATGTGTTTGGAGAGATATACACATTCACATTTTTCATATCAAAATTTAACAGCTAGGAAATACGAATACCTGTCTTCATTGTATATTTTCTCCCCCTGCTGTTGCAGTTCTTGCTTTAAAAGAATGCATAACCCACCAGAGGGTCTCCCTTTGTTTTTTGGGCTGGGGAGGCCCATCCCTGAAAGCAATTGTATCAGTTCATTCACTTCAGTTAACCAGGTTTCCTGAATAGTTATTACATGGAATCTAGAAAGAAAGTTCATTAGTCCACTATCAACCAGCCCTTTCCAGCCCACCACATTCAAAGTCACCATCTGTATGGGATTCCCAGAGGCAAGGTGATCTGGCTTGGTTGGCTGGCTATGTGATAAGAATGCCAGATGTCAACTTGACATTGGACCTGGATTGATATTCATTATGCTTCCCATATAGACAGTTATTGTGAGGTTCAGTATTTCTCCTCATGAATTGCAAATCTTGTTGTTGTTGCTCTTTATTTTGATTGCCAGTGTTCCTCTGCTTTTGCTCTAAGAGTGACATTTCTTCAGGTGGGCAGGGACTCCAGCTTTCTTCCTCTTTGTCTAGTTGTCCTACTGGATGGTTAATTTGGACTTGTATTGTTTAATCCTGTTGGATGTCCCTTTCCCTTTCTTTTTTCTTTTTTTGGACTGGTATGCCTTCTCTTTTTATTTATTGGGACTTGAGTGCTTTCAGAAGCCAGACTTGATGGCAATTCCATGGAGGAGCTGCCAGAAGAAAGCAAAACATTCAAGTTTTCTGTTGCACTAGTTGCCGACCTCAACATTTGATTAATTATTTCAATCTTTTAAAATATCATCTCTTGGTCTCCTGGGCAAAGGGTAGCAAATTGGTGGACTAGCTCTTCCCTGTCATCCATGAACTGAAGCTTTCCATTGTATAGGTTTAAATATTCTTTGTTATTGTCCTCATCCTTTTCTCTTTTTTGTTATTTTTTTTATTTTTTTTAAATTTTTACACATCTCTTCACGTGAGCAACATGTTCCCGGATTATAACACTACATAGTCATACTTTCATTTCCATTAATCTTATATAATATTATCTCATATTATTATCCATTTCACTCATCTTTAAATAAATTTGCATTTCATATTTCAGTTCATTAATTCAATATCAATATCATTTCATTCACACCTAGGTTTTAAATTCTTTATCTCCTATTATTTCCATTTTCAGCTTACCACCTATTTTATTTTACATTACACATCATTATTATCCTTAATTTTCTTTAAGCCAATATATAATAAACAATCTAAAAAGAGTAAAAGTAGAATAAAGCCAATATATTTAGGATTCACATGGTATTTTTCATTCCCCTACTTTAATCCTAATAAAATATTCTCATATATACACTTCTAATATCCATTAAATAATCAACTGTATATTTTATTTTATTTTTTAAAATAAACTTTATTAATTTTACAATTAAAACAGACAAACAACACATACATAAGTGTGAAAGTTTTGCAATTGGTTTGTTGCTCAAGTGAGTGTGTGGGTGAAATGACAGCCGCTGTGCCAAAGGGCAGCTGTCAATAATCAAACATAAACACTGGCACGATGGGACTGGATTGGACGCTGTGCCATTCTGGAAGTCACATTTCTGGGACTGGATCCAACATCCTTGGCTGGGTGGACACAATGAGCTGGAATCCACAAAGGTCCTGTAGGAGCAAGCACAGCAGCACAGCCCCGCACCCAAATAGTTGAATTTGGAATAGAAACATTCAATTGACTTAAGGTAAATAATACTTTTTAACCTGTTGTGTTACCCACAACAAATTAAGGACCCTTTCCCTCCTTTTTTATTTGTTTGTGGAGACAGTCCTTAAAGGACCGATGAGCATATTCTACGATGGCTTGACCTGTGGAATTATAGGGAAGACCATGAATACTATTGCAGGTTATACAAAATTGCAAAAAAATCGACGAAGAATAGGCTGGCCCATTATCAGTTTTCAAAGACGAGGGCTCGCCTAGATCTGTAATAGCCAAAAAAAAGAGAGAGAGAGAGAAATAACATGCTTTGATGGAAAAAAGAGTGACTGAAAAAAGGATCTGAAAATAAAGTAGGTAAAATATGAACAGCAGCATCAGCATAAATATTGCCTTCAGAAAGAGGCCCAGGAAAGGGGGAGTGACTACATATGTGAGAAATGCTTTCAGTATTGTAGCAGCTGCTGCAAAGTTAGAAACAAGGCCATGAGATTAGGATCAATCCTGGGCGTGATATAAGCATCTGGAAAATTAAAAATAAGTTGACACATATAATGAGAGTCAGAGACTAAATGGAAAAGCTGTTGAGAAAAATTTGGAAAGTTAAAATTGCAGGAGATAATTCTGAACTTTGAGGTGAGGACTACATTACTGTGTAGGACACCTTCCAGGTATCATCATGAGGATCCTGGTAAGCAATTGCTCCTCTCGTTCGCCCGCCATCTGAAAAAACAGTAGGAGCTTGTGGCAATGGAGAAGGAGAAAGCAGTGGATGGACACAATGTTGCCAGTCAATCAAGACAAAAAATAATGATTCCACCAGACTGTCAATTATTTGGAAGCCTGCACTCACAAACAAAAAAATCTCCACATCACAAGCCAGGTAAACACTTGGGCACAAACAAATCCCCCCTGATACCTCCAGCTCAAACACACCCCAACCAGGCACCCAGATGAAACCTAGCTTCCTAACAAATGATAGCCATCCATTTACTCGGAGCTAAGCTGCACTAAAAGCCTCCAATACAGGAACACAATGTTGCCAGCCAACCAAGACAAAAAAAGCCACAAAACAGACAGAAGATATTAGAAACACCAATCAAGCAGAACACAGCGAACTCCAAGACCAATAAACACAGACCAAGACTCCCAACCAATCAGGATGAAGGAAAAACCATTCTGGCACAGCAGTAGGCTAGCCCCAAATTTAAAACTGAAACAACTGTAAAAGTCTGCCTCACAGATGAACACAATACAGAAGCCTGATGATGGCAGATGAGATTCTGCCGAAACGTTGCTACAACTTTAAAAGCACAACTACAATGATGTGGGAAAATACCCGAACAAAGCTGAATGCCAAACATGTAAGTACCCGCAAAAACTTAAGAAAACACACACACACACACACATACATATATATATATGTGGATCTTTGGTTATTCGGGTTTTCTCCCGCGTAAGATTGGAAGTATCTAGGCAACGTTTTGATGAAGTCTCATTCATCATCTTCAGGCTTGTGTCTTCGGCTCTATGCTTCTCAGGTATAACAGGTATAATGATTATGAATACATGAAATGGATACATATAAGAGAAATAAAAAGAAACAATAGGACAGGGATGGTAGGCACATTGGTGCGCTTATGCGCACCCCCTACAACCTCTTAGGAAAGAGGTGAGGTCAATAATAGACAGTCTAAGACAGGAGTGGGTTTCTACCGGTTCTGTCTACCTCTACACAACCAGTAGCTCTGAAGAGCAGCAGACATAGAACCAGTTCTATGTCTGCTGATGTTTTTGCCCACCCACCCACCCAGGCTCTTACTTGCCGTTATTTCCTGATTTTTCAACTTGAGCTGCCATGTGAGGCATGGCTGAAGTTTAAAAAGCAGGAAAAGAGGGCTGTTTCAAAGGCTGCTTCTCTGCACGCAGCATGCTGGTGACGATTTACAGGCACGCATGTGCAGCGTACATGGAAGCACATCACAAAACATCGAACCTTGTAAATCACTGCACCGATAGTTAACCTTGTCATATCCTAGCCCTGGTCTAAGGCTAAAGTTTTTGGGGTTAGGGAAAGAAACCACAGAGCCAGGTAGAATATTCCAGACATTAACCACTTTGTTGCTGAAATCGTGTTTCCTGCAATCAAGTTTGGTACGGTTTACCATGAGTTTGTATCTATTGTGTGTCTCAGCTGTTCAGCCGAATTCCAGAAAGAAAGGGAAAAAAACTCTCATGGTAACCACAAAATGAGTCTTTATTTATCCATATACTGTTCCGGATTTGGGTAACAACAAGCATCAAGATGATATTAAAGTCAGCTCTGGCGCACCTCGCAGCCAGAGGTGTATTTATACACCAGTTAATAACGTAATGAGTTTATCCACCATCCAGTGAATGCTACCGCTTAATATCCGGTCACTATGTAACACCCCAGATACCGTGCTTTCGTCCATTAATTATCCACCCTCCTTTACCATACCCTCGCAATGTTATATTCTCCATATCCCACCATCGTCCTTGTGCCTGCCAAATGAATATCCACCCCCGAGGTCATTAATTTAACATTCAGCATGTTCATCGCTCTGCCGATAGCCATTCACAATTTGTGATAATTCAGCGTCTGACGTGATAGTTCAGCATCTGATAGTTCA
The DNA here is from genome assembly GCF_900518735.1 of Pseudonaja textilis. The sequence goes on from NW_020769326.1 coordinate 4,809,724, forward strand.
GGGCTCGTCGTCAATCTTCATTGGCAATCCGAACCCCATGTTGATTGGCTAGCAGGTACTTCCTAACATGGTAACACATTCAGACACAGTAGAACGCTCGGTGTTACGGCTCCAGCATGCTGTGGGGATGTGACAGGTGGCCCCCTCTACCAGGAATCTGTCTGCAACCCAGGAAGAACATTATTATTAGTGACATCTATGATAGTTAACTTAATTATAATGTGGGACCAGGTTTGTCAGGGTATGTACTAGATCGCACTAAACAATCTGAACATACACCCGACGCCTTCACCCAGGACACCTGTGACAGCGGATATACTTTCCTAAATATTGGATATTATTCCTTCTTTTGCAGGAGTCAAGAATGCTATAGATTTCAATCTGATCTGTATTTGGTTGGTGATTTTTTTCTACTTCAGGTACTTCATTTTGTTGAAAGATATACTCTATCCCCAACCTGAAAAGCTTTATGATCCTGCTGCTTCTTGTCTGCATATGTTTTATAATCCATTGCTGTTTTATCCAGAGCTTTTCTAACATTTAACCAACTAGCCTGTTCCTGTTGTGCCCAATGTTGGACATTGATTGGGTCATTGGGGTGGCAAGTAAAATTCAGTAATGGACTAAATTCTAGGCCGTTCACCACGTAGAATGGACTGTATCCTGTACTGCTTTGTACTGCATAATTATACGCAACTTCTGCAAATGGTAACAACTTCACCCATTCCTGTTGTTGATAGGACACATATGATCTTAAGTATCTCTCCACCATAGCATTCACTTTTTCTAATGTGCCATTTGTGCTTGGATGATAGGCTGAACTTAATCCCTGGGATGACCCTAACAAGCGGAGGAATGCTCTCCAGAATTGTGCAGTGAATTGTACTCCTCTATCAGAAATTACTCATCAAGGGGTCCCATGTAATCTATAAACATGTTGTATAAACATATTGCCATTAGCTGATGGCAAACCCTTACAAGGTACAAAATGTGCCTTTTTCAAGAATAATTTGATGATCGTATATATAACTGTATAACCATTACTGTTTGGTAACTCCACAATAAAATCCATGGCAAGATCCTGCAATGGATGTTGTGGTTCGGAAACTGTTTGAAACAACCCTAATGACTTACCCAGTCTTGGTTTTGAAATCGTGCAGACATGACTTTTTTTTTTACATACTGTTCTATGTCAGATCTCATTTTTGGCCACAAAAATTGACGTCGAGCTAAATGCAAGGTTTTTAGAAACCCGAAATGTCTGGCCTGTTTGTCATCATGACACTTTTCCAAAATATAATTTCTCCAGGACATAAATCCTGTTTCCTTTCCATGCCAAATTATCTCTATAGGAAACTGAGTCAGCATTACTGCTAATCCATTTATCTGTTCGAGTGGCCTCTCGCAACATATCCTGCTTTACATCCTTTAACTGTGTGGCTTGCCCCATATTTTTGGGCATGGTATCTGAGATCAGAGGCTGAACAATCACATCTCAGGTCTCGTTGTATTGAAGTAAGCAAGACAAGGCATACGCCATGAAATTTTGGCCCCCTGGTATGTGGCGCAGATGAAAATTAAATCGCTTGAAATATATAGTCTATCTAACCTGTTTGGGAGATAAACGGCGGGGCTTTTGTAAAGCCTCCAAATTCTTGTGATCTGTCCAGGCTTCAAAAACTTATTTTGTGCCTTCTAACAAATGTGTCCATGTATGTAATGCCCACTTCACCACAAACACTTCCTTTTCCCAGATTGCCCATCCTCTCTCTGTTGGGGTGAATTTATGGGAAGTATAAGCACAAGGTTGCAACATTCCTTGTTCATTTATTTGGAAAAGGACAGAGCCCACAGCTGGCATCTGCTTGAACAACATATTGTTCATGGGTTCAGGATGTTTGAGAATTGGTGCCTGGGAAAATAATGTCTTTAGATTGTCAAATACTTGTTGACACTTTGTGGACCACTCAGTTTTTTGGCTGGGTGTTGGCTTTGTTTTCTGATTCTTTGTTTTTAGCAGTTCTGTTAATGGTAATGCAATGCTAGTGAATTGTGGGATAAATTGCTTATAAAAATTTGCAAAGCCAAGGAAACTCTGCAATTGTTTACATGTTTGTGGGATTTTCCATCCCAAGACAGCAGTCACTTTGTTGGGATCCATTTCCAATCCATCACTGGAAATCCTATACCCAAGATAGTCCAATTTATTACAGTGAAATTCACATTTCAACAATTTCATGTATAATTTGGCATCTAACAACTTTTTAAAGACACTTCGTACTAACTGTATATGTTCTTCCAAAGTCTGTGTGTAAATTAGGATGTCGTCTAAATACACGAGTACTCCCCGATATAAATGTTCATGCAGCACCTCATTGATTAGCTGCATGAATACCACGGGGGCACCCTGCAACCCAAAAGCCATCATCTTGAAATGAAAACTACCCAGGGGACAGTTGAAGTTAGTTTTCCATTCATCTCCTTGTTTAATATGTACCCTGTAATATGCTTCATGCAGGTCTAACTTCGTGAAGATTTTTCCGGTGACCAATGTGGTCAATAATTCACTAATTAATGGCAGAGGATATACATTTCCCACACATACAGCGTTAAGCCCTCTAAAATCCACACACAAACGCAAAGTTCCATCCTTCTTTTCCCTAAATAACACCGGGGCAGCGATATGTGATCTTCCAGGTTGTATGAAGCCATGAGCTAGGTTTTTATCTAAATAATTCCTCATCTCCTCCATCTCCTTGGGAGTCATTGCATACATACGGGGCTTAGGTAATTTCACTCCTGGGATTAATTCTATAGCACAGTCAGTTTTGCAGTGTGGGGGTAAAATCTCGTACTCCTCTTCACTGAACACCTTTGCTAGATTCTGATACTCAGTTGGGTAGGGGAAGTTTTGATGTTCAACTTTGGTGGTTGCTAACTCCTTCCGTGTATTCTGTCTGGATTCCCCTGGACCTGATTGAGGGGGTTCTAGTCCTACTAAAAGTTGCAAATGATGGCACCCACCTTCCCACCATATAGTGGGCTCCCACTTATCCAACCATATGAGTCCTAATATCAGTGCCTCGCATATATGCGGGACAACAATAAATCGTAGATATTCCCAATGAGTTTCAATTTCTAGTTTAATAGGAGTAGTCATCGTCATTGCTGGGACCCACCAAGCAGGGACCCATCCACCTGCTCAAAATTCACTGGTGTAGGCAACTGTTCCACCCTTAATTTCAATTCATCCACCACTCGTTGGCTAATAAGACACCTGGTACAGCCCTTGTCTATCAGTGCCCCATATCTACCCCTCAGTCCCATGTTCACAATTTCCAATACAACTGGTATCACAAAAGGGCATACTGGAGCACTCACCATAGTATCGTCATGGCTTTCCTCACCACTATCATCCAATCCTGAAACAACCCTGGGTTGACTTTGTTCATCCAATTGATGCTGTCTTGATGGTGATGTTTCCCCCATTGTTTTCTGAGTCAGTCCTTGTGAGCTTTCGGCACCAATTCCGTTTCCTAGAGCTGAATTTTGTCACTGCTTCAACAGGTGCCTTTGCTGTTTGTTTCATACATTCATTGGTAAGCTTGGGGCATTCCAACGCCCTATGCCCTATTAGGTTATATCTGAAACACCTAATAGCCGGTCAACCCCTACCACCTAGTGGACCATCTCCTTGCCTGCTCCAACCTCCCATAACACAAAGATCTGCTTTAGGTACTTTTCGGAATGGTCAGGCTTGGTTCTGAACTCCTTCAGTCCGACATCCAATTCAACCACAGTTCTGTACCATTCTGTCAATCGTTAAGGGACTCCTCTATATAGACAAGCCTGCCTTAAACTACGATCTAATCTGGCACGGAATTCCCACACCAGCAGACACTCAGGCCAGGATCTTAATTTCCCAGCTAAACATTGGAATTCCCGTACCTATTCAGTTGCTGGTCTCCCATCTTGCCTCAACGCCGTAATAGCTTCCTTGGTTTGGTGGATGCGAGACCTGTCTTCAAAATGAGTCCAAAAAAAGGCTTACATCTACCAACTTTCTGGCCCATTCACTGTGTAGTTCCGCAACCCAGTCCACTGCATCCCCAGTTAAAACCCCCGTGATAGCTACTACTATGGACCATTGTGACGGATAGCAAGAGGCATATAATTCTAGGTGATTGACCACTTGGCTTAGGAACAGTGTGATACAGTCTGGGTTACTGACAAATGTAGTTTGCAATGGTGGTGGTCCCTACACCATGCATTGTGGCCACTGGCCAGACATTCCCTGATGACCCCTCATGCTGTATATGGCAAGGTGGTGAATCCCTTGAGCAAAGCTTGATGACATATGCTTGGTACCTCCTGTCCTGGGTTCTGATGGCTCGACTACATCAGCTAATGATGCATGAAATCCAGGTGTAAAATCACTTCCAGTCCTTTTACTATTATGTTCTCTTCCTTCTCTAGAGATAGAACTGAAATATGAAGTATCATCAGTACGAGTCCCTGACCCGTCCTATCTATTCTTTGGGCTGGAATCCTGTATATTTAGATCTCCATACTTCATTCACAATAGTTCAAGCTGGAGGTGGAGGTACCCCAGGCATCTTCTTCAACTCCTTCTCAAACACTCCAGCATTGAGAAGTGCAAAGGCAGGGTTTTTTCCATGAACACCTTGCCCCCACACTCTTCCTGAAGCTCCAATTCACTCCTCCTTTCATCCCTTGACTTCGGCCGAACAGTCTTCTGTGCCTCCCCCTCCATGTGTCTGCGTAGTTTAGTAACCCTCTGTACATCCTTGGGAATATCACCAGCATCACCAGCAGATGGCAGTTCTCTGCTCATAAGCCCATCTGTAGACTCACGCACTCCACCATCCCCTAGAGAAATCTCTTCCTCATCCACCTCTGATACGAACAGCAAAGCCGAATCCACATTTGTGCCTTTCGCCATTGCTCCTCAATGCAGCAACACTGAACAGCCAACGGAGGGGAAGAGGGATGACAGGAGCAAAAAAGAATTTGAGGGGGAGTTGACTTTCTTCTCAGCTGTTCAGCTGAATTCCAGAAAGAAAGGGAAAAAAACCTCTTACAGTAACCACAAAATGGACATGGAGTGAGATCTTGTAGGTATTTGAGGCCCAGAGGCACAGCAGTGTGCTGCTTGTGCCCCCTCCAGGATCTACATCTCTACTACACTACTACAATATTGATGTATGTATGTATGTATGTATGTATGTATGTATGTATGTATGTATATATATTTGTATTTCCCCTGTCTTTCTTCTTTTTTCCTTCTAGTATTTCACCCATCTTCTCTCCCACCCTTTCCTGTTCTCTTTTTTGAAGTTTCTTCTTGTAAAATTTCTTCTTTTGTTTAATCCCGAGAGCATTTTCTCTTTTATTTATTAACACTGTCATCAATGTCATAGTTTTAATTCCTTTAATGTCTTTTGGCAATATCTCTTGTTCTCCATGTTCATCTGAGTCACTTTCCTCTTCCTTTAACTCCACTTCTTCTTCTACGGACTGCATCACCATTATTTTCTTTGCCAGTATGTCCAATAATTCCCTTCTTTCTTTCAGCATTCCTCTTACAATTTGCAATTCCAACTTTAGTTTATTTATTTATTTGTCAAGCAACTCTAAGATAACAGGTATAAGTATAAACATGGTTATGAATACATGAAATGGATACATATAAGAGAAATAAAAAGAAACAATAGGTCAGGGACGGTAAGCACATTGGTGCGCTTATGCACACCCCCTACAGACCTCTTAGGAAAGGGGTGAGGTCAATAGTAGACAGTCTAGGGGGTCTAAGGCAGGGGTGGGTTTCTACCAGTTCTGTACACCTCTATACAACCAGTAGCTCTGAAGAGCAGCAGACATAGAACCGGTTCTATGTCTGCTGATGTTTTTGCCCACCCGCCCACTGGGGCTCTTACCTGACCTTTATTTCCTGATTTTTCAACTTCAAACCACAGAGCCAGATAGAGTATTCCAGACATTGACCACTCTGTTGCTGAAGTTGTATTTCCTGCAATCAGGTTTGGTATGGTTTACCTGAGTTTGTATCTATTGTGTGTCTCAGCTGTTCAGCCGAATTCCAGAAAGAAAGGGGAAAAAACTCTCACGGTAACCACAAAATGAGTCTTTATTCATCCATATACTGTTCCGTATTTGGGTGACAACGAGCATCAAGATGATATTAAAGTCAGCTCTGGTGCCCCTCGTAGCCAGAGCTGTATTTATACACCAGTTAATAACGTAATGAGTTTATCCACCATCCAGTGAATGCTACCGCTTAATATCTGGTCACTATGTAACACCCCAGATACCGTGCTTTCGTCCATTAATTATCCACCCTCCTTGCAATGTTATAGTCTCCATATCCCACCATCGCCCTTGTGCCCACCTAGTGAATATCCACCCCGGAGGTCATTAATTTAACATTCAGCATGTTCATTGCTCTGCCAATAGCCGCTCACAATTCGTGAAACTTCAGCGTCTGACATCATCAGGGCTTGTCATCAATCTTCATCGGTAATCTGAAACCCTGTGTTGGTTGGCTAGCAGGTACTTCCTAACACGGTACACATTCGGATGCAGTAGAATGCTCGCAGTTCCAGCATGCTGCGGGGATGTGACAGTGTGCTCTTGTATTGTTATGGTTGAAGCTGAAGTATTCATTGACAGGTAGGACATTGCAATGTATGATTTTATATACTAGACTCAGATCAGACCGAAGGCGGTGTATTTCTAGGTTTTCTAGGTCTAGACTTAACTTAAAGTCTTTGCTTATTTCTTCCATTTTTAAAATCAGTTATTAAAATTCAAAATCCTTGCCAAAAGTCTCATTTCATCTTTGTTTCCCTTATTGATCCTTCTGTCTCTTTATCACAATCAACACCCAACAGTCCCAGGAGATTGCATTTGTATATCCTTTTAGTACAATTTCAATTACAATTTCAGGATCTCAACTATTAATACTCTTCCTTCTTCATCTTGGTAAATTAATTCCGTTTTTATGGTATCTTTTATATATAATGCTATTCTTCTTTTACTTTGTTGTGCCAATGTAGTATTTAGTTTCCCAATCTTAGAATATTCTAATATTTTCTCATGCTGTTTTTTTAATATGTAATTCTTGTAAGCAAATTATATCCATTTTTAATTTCTCTAATTTGATAAATATTCTGTTTCTTTTAATTGCCGAATTTCGTCCATTTATGTTAAGTGTCATTAATTTAATTTCTTCTTCCATGATTTTACTTGTTTTATGGTCTAGTTGATCTTATCACTCTCACTTCTCTTGTTCCTGGGCTTTTTCTTCTTTGATGATTCTTTCCTCCTCCTCTCTTTTTTCCACTCTCTGTTCTCTCTGTTCTCTCTCTACTACTTCCTCTCATTGTTTTATTGCTTCCATCTCTTTCCTCTTTTCTCCTTCATATTCTCTGAAGTATTGATCATAAAATAGTTCTGCTTTTTCAATTGTATCTATTCTATGCCTTAGTTCTTGCCGGGTCATCATTATTCCTTTTGGTATCAGCCATCTGAAATTTATTTCTCTTTTAATCAGACATTTGGTCAGGAATTGATATTCTCTTCTAAGATCTCTTACAGTTCTTGGTACTTGTTTCAACACTATTATTTATTTTCCTCTGTACTTTAATGGTTCATTTCTCACCACTTTCAGTATTTCTGTTCTTATAGCCTTCTTTGTGAATCTAATATGAACTGCTCTTGGCAACTGATTCCATATCGTGTTTGAATTCTGAATATTTCATCCATATCATATATCATTTTCTCCTTTGTTTCCTCCCTAGCAGCTACAAGTAGATCTGCCATTATATCTGCCAAATTTTCATCTTTTTCCTTTACTACTATTTTGAAATCCTAGATGATGGCTTTGGCAATTTCCAACATAATTTTCTTCTCCTTGGTTTGATCCGATACTGATAATCTATAATCTATTTCTCCTACTTTTTGTTCCATAATCAATGCTTTTTCTTCCATTTTTCCCTATTCGTTTTTCATTTTTTCCCATCATTTGTTGGATAGTCTCTATTTTGCCTTCTACAGTGTCTACTTTCCCTTCCATCTTCCCTACTTTTTCATCTAATCTCCCTATTTTATCATCCATCCTTGCCATTTGGTCTTGCATTGTTTGAAGTATTGTTTTAATTTCAGCTTGCATTGTCACTGCCTTCTCTTGTTGGGTAATCAACTCAATTGTGCTCTGACTTCTAGGGCTAGATGCCGCTGATGACAAGGCTGAGGTTGATGCAAATGCTACTGTTTTCTTCATCTTTAGGCTGTTATCTTTTCAGTTTGTAATCCATCAAGTCTTCCCCAAGCTCAAGGAGAGGGGACAAAAAGGAAAAGAGTTTTTTTTCTTCAGGTTCTTCACATTAATCCACATTAAGGAGACAGTCCTATTAAAATGAAAAGGGAAAAATCACCAGGAGAAGCGAGAAAAGCAACCACCCAAAAATTTTTATTAAAAAAGATAAAGGAGCCCCTAAAAATAAAAAGGAAGAATCCAAGTCCAATAGTTCCAATTAATCCAATAAAAAAAGGAAAGAAGAAAAAGGAAAGAGAAATTTCCCAATTATATTCCAAAAAAAGAAGGATAGTCCAAAATCCACAAGGAGTAAAAAATACATCCAATACCAGAGAAAAGAAAAAGGAGAAATAATAAAAATGATAAAAATAGTTCAGAATAAAATAGGAAACAAAAGAAAAATTTCTTAATATCCACTAGGAAGGAAGTGGAAACATCAAAGCTTTTATATTAACAGTGCTATTAGCCAGTCTATCCAAATAATTAAAACAGGTGGGGGAAGATTAAAAAAGGAAGAAAACAGTTCAGTGAAAGGAGCCTCTGCTTTGCTTCTTTATTTCTTGTTTCCCTTAGTGTCCAAGAGCTATACTATTTATAATATTAATTCTCACTTTAGCTTTCTATCTCTGTAAATAATTGTATCTTGTTTTGGCTTCTCTTGTATTCAAGGTCAGTTTAAAATTTCCCTTTTTTCACCTCTTTCCAATTTTCCCCTCTGATAGATGGCACAGTTACACTGTTTTCCTTTGATTTAAATAATTAAGATTCCCTATAGGTCTTGGTAAAAAATAAAATAAAAGATAGAAACAGAAGGCAATTTAAACAATTTAAAAATTTATAAAGTCAGAGAAGAAAGACAGTAATCAGTTCCAAATTAATATAGCCTAATTCTCTTCTTATTTCCTTCAATTAGTCAAGTTAGTCCAGCCCAGTCCAGTTAAAAATATTTGCAGAAAAAAAGGTTTGTCTTTTAACTTCGTAATTAATGGCTTCCTCTTCTATTTAACCCCTGGAACCACTCTCCTTGCTGCTTCCTTCTGGGAGGGGGGTTTATTACCACCCACCCTTTTAAAAGTTGGGTTTTTTCACCCTTTTTTCCTCAAGGGGCTCTTTTCTTTAGTTAATTAGTAAATAGAAAGTTCTCACCCAAGTATACCATGCTTTCACTTTTCCTCTTTCCGCTGGAGTCTGTCTCAGCCTTGTAGTGGTTTGCAATGACTGCTTTCCTTTCATGTTGGCTAGAGATGCTATCTCTCAATCTACCAGCGATATTGTGGTATCCCTGGGATCAGCAGAGTGTCCTCTCCTTGATCGTCATCTCTACAAGACGAATAGGTCCAAGGGACCACTGGCTTTCAGGATATCAACATCCTCCTTAGGAGCCCCTAGAGATTCCTGTTGTGCCACCGTGATGTCAGCTCTGCCCTTCCACGGTTAGTAGTATTCTTTTGCAGCCTTGTCTGTTGGGGAGCCAAAAAATCTCTATTAGCTCATTGGAAAGAAGCTTACAGTGTAAGAGTTGGGATACAGAGATAAAAATGTGTGCAAAGACCACAGTTGTCACATGTTCCTCAAACAGGAGCTGTGAGTCCAGGAAGACACTAAATTGTATACTGAGGCAGAATATCTACAGCATCACTTTGTTGGCCTGAGAAAGAGATATAAAACTAAGTAACATCCTCATACTGACAATACTTCATCCTCTGCTGATGAAATCTTCTCCAGTGGTTTCAGATTTATGTTAAATTGGAGTGGGAAGAATGTCAAATTCAGACGGAACCCACAACAAAGAATCCATGGGCTACATCTCTTTCCCTCATCAATACTGACTGGAACCAACTCTGGAGGAAGGGGAAGAACCTATGCATAGTGTACTTCACACTTTCAAGACTCAAAGCAAATCCAGAAAGATGCCATCATCAATGGTACTGAAAACCAATGACACATCAGGAAGATGTAAGATAATTGTGCTACCACCATAGAAGAACATCTACAACAACAATCATTGTTGTTTTAATAGCGTGCTTGAGCCTGATATTTGACTTGAAGGGTAGACTTAAGATTCTAATTTTAAGTGATGACTTTCTTTCAACCTGGTGTGAAGCTTTGATTTCTCACTTATTAATCCTCATGATAGGATATGAATGTTCCGGCATTCCTCAAATCAGGCTGCCAATATACAAAATGTATTCTTAAGCAATCATTCAACTTTTTTCAAAGTACTTAGATATCTCAGTTAAATAACTGTTCCCAAATTCAGAAGAACATTAACTCTAACTAGATTAAATGTCATCCCAATAACTCAAGGGGAATGCTCAGGGCATTCCTTTTGAGTAAATATTTGCTTAATATTTGATCTGTAGTGAAGGAATTCCTGAAACACTATCTTGCTATTTTTTATATTGCTTTTATTGCCAAAATATAGTTAATATGCATTTAATATGGAGGCATTTCATCAAGTTATATGTTAGCAGAGTGCCAGCTTTGTCACATTTGTGTACATGAACGTTTCTGTGGCCTTCATTTGCATATTTAGAAAATAAGATGTGGATGATCACATCTCAGTTCTTTATTTAGAAGTGAGATTTCCTACCACCCCTTCCTCTTCAAAAAACAGGACAAAGGACAGCTGGTGTAGCAGAAGATCTTTTAAGAGACTTCAGTAAGGATAGGGCTAGATCTCTGCTTTTTTTTAAAAAAAAGTTAATTTTAAAAGTATATTAGAGAACATAGGCCCATTGGGTCATTGTTTCAGATATTTCCTTACCAGATTCCTCTGTGCCTTCACAGCCACTCTGTCTTCAAAATATAGCCTACGTTGAATTTTAAAGCACAAATATCGGCACAAGAAATATTTTATGACATATTGCATTATGTCATAATTTATTTTACTTAGCTAAGGATTGTTGCTCGGTGTGCATCGTCATATGCCTTTGAATCTGAAGGTTACAAGCTGCCTTCAGGCTTATATAGCTAAAAGAGGGGTCACAACATAGGTATCAGATATTTCAGCCATCTCTATTTTGGTTCCTCTGGTCCACTTCTTTTTTCTTGCATATAACTGCCTTGAATATACTTTGAGATTTATTTTGTGAGCTGGAATGTTTCAGACAGATGTAATGGCTGGGAAGGAGAGACACTGACCACTATATAATTTAAGCAAAGATAACTTTCAAAGTCTCTTTGGTCCAGAGGTAGGAAATCTATTTCATTTCAAAAGTCCACCTCATTGTTGGGAAGCCAGGAAGACAGATAGAAAGGCAGCAGTAGATGGGCCCATTCCTTGGACATATGTGGCCTATGAATATTTCCCCAAACATTCTGGTACACCCCAAAATACGGTTCATTTGTGCTTTAGAGTATCATTTTCCTAGAACTCAAATAGGCCCCCTAGACTTCTAGTCTTTAGTAAGGGCTCACACTCTGTCAACAAAACTCGCCTAACAGGTTGGTTGTTGTGGTGAAAATAGGAAGGGAAAGGAATATTGGGTATGTTTGTCTCCTTAGTTATAAAAAGAATAAAGTTAGGATAAAAATATCTATTTAAAAAAAGGAGAGAGCTGAGGTGAATGAAAAGCAGAGTTTTCTTAGCATTCATTCTCCATTCATTTTACAATTAATCTGCATTTAATATTGAGGAGTTCCACCAAGTTCTATGCTACCCCTGATTTTGATGTAAAAAATAAATGAATGCAAAAAATGTAATGTACTATACACAAAAAATGTTGAGCTGCAAAGCAGAGTGCCAGCTCTGTCACTTTTATTTACATGAATGTTTCTGTAGCCTTCATTAGCATATTTAGAAAACAAGATGTGAGTGATTACATCTCAGTTCTTTAGAAGTGAGATTTCCTGCTACCCCTCCATCTCCGCCCCCCCTAAAAAGGACAAAGGGAAGATGGGTGTCAAACTGGAGGCACACGGGCTGGATGTGTCACATGTGGATCACCTACCCCAACTCTGTGAATGGGAAAAAAATGTCACAAATTGTCATGGGATGGCAATGTGATGTAGCTAGTTTGACACCTGTGATTGAGAGGTTAGAGATGGAGTTTGATCCCTGCTTTTTTTTCTTTTTTCTAAAGTTAATTTTAAAAGTATATTAAAGAACTCAGGCCTCATTGGGTCATTCTTTCAGAATGGTTCCTTAACAGATTCCTCAGTGCCTTCATAGTCACTCTGTCTTCAAAATATACTCTATGCTGAATTTTAAAGCACAAATATCAGCATAGGAAATGTTTTATGACATATTGTAGTGACATAAATTGTTTTACCTAGCTTTGGATCATTGTTAGGTGTGCACCCTTGTACAGTGGTGGGTTTCAAATAATTTAACAACTAGTTCTCTTCCCTAATGACTAGCTGGGTAGGCTGGGTGGGCATGTGACTGGGTGGGCATGGCCAACTCGACATCACTCACATGGGTGGTGCCTATATGGGCCAGGCAGGGTTGGAAGGGAATCCAGGGATCTCCGGTGGGTGGGGCAGGGTGTGCAGGAGGAAAAAAGAGTGAAAGCACCCCACTGGCCAGGCACTGAAGAACTGCCCCTGCTGCTGCAGTAAGACACACACACACAGAGAGACATAGCAAGAGAGTCATCCGATCCAACCTGTGTATGTGCATGTGTGTGTGAGAGAGAGGGGAGGAGAGGGAGAGAAAGAGCGAGCACACCACCACTAGCCCTGATATAACTCTCTGAGATTAGATCGGGTTAATTTTGGTTAGTGTTTTAAAAGTTGTCTTAATATTAATGAATAGATAACAGATAACAGATAATCAGAGTTGAAAAGGACCTTGTAGATCATCTAGTCCAACCCCCCTGCCCAAGCGGGAGGCCCTAGATCATTTCTGACAAATGGCAGTCCAACCTTTTCTTGAATGTCTCAACTGATGGTGCTCCCACAACTTCCGAGGGCAAGCTGTTCCATTGGTTGATTGTTCTCACTGTCAGAAAGTTTCTCCTTATTTCCAGGTTAAATCTCTCCTTGTTCAGTTTCAATCCATTATTCCTTGTCTGGCCTACAGGTGCTTTAGAAAACAACTTGGCCCCTTCCTCTCTGTGGCAGCCCCTCAAATATTGGAACACTGCTATCATGTCTCCCCTGGTCCTTCTCTTCATCAGACAAGCCAAGCCCAGTTTCTGTAACCGTTCTTCATAGATTGGGACCAGATGATAATACACTATATATGAAATATCATAATTATCCATCATCGGAGGTTCCCATAAGAACCAGCTCCTCCCTCACATGACTTTCTAAAGACAATAGAGCAAATTTCACTGGCCTCTGTTTTGCAAAGATGACAAATAAACTCAACCTTTTTATATCCAATGGCTCTTGGGCTGGCAACTATTTTGCGGGGATTATATTTATAGCAGAGTCCAAAAACAGCACCTTTGATTATATCCTAATTTCTATGGACTTACTACATTATGTAGAAAATTTTGAAGTCCTACCTTACCTGGAAAGTGATCATCTACCTTTGTGTATATACATGAAGCCCTTCATCTGGCAGATGTCCTTTGGGGACCAATTTATTCCTGCAATTTCTCTACCAGGCCCAACAAGATATAGGGTCAAATTTATTTATTTATTTTATTTATTATTTGTTTGTCAAGCATGTTTTAAATAACATATAATTGGAAACATGATTATGAGTACATGAAATGGGTATGGATAACAGAGACTAACCTTAAAACAGGGACGGTAGGCAGGTTGGTGCTCTTATGGATGTGCAAAAGGCTAAAACTTATTCATGGTATCTAAAGGAACACAAACTAGAGCAGGTAACCATCTTCAATATCTGGGGGTGGTCATTCAAACCAATGGTTTAAGAAAAGCACATGGAGAATATGCAGCTGCCTTGGGCCAAAGATCAGAGAGCACCATTCTTAAAATTTTCTGCATGTTCCTCCTGCAAAGAGAACGCAGTTGCTCTTAATATGATCACAGAGGTCATTTATGCAGAGTATGAAGAGAGTTGGTCCTGGAACTCCACTATTGACAGGTACAGAATTTGATAGGACACTCCCAATTTTGACCATTTATTGTCTGTTTGACAGGAATGCTTCTATCCAGTTATGCAGTTGTCCAGAGATACTGTAAGATTTTAGTTTTAGGAGTAGTTTGTTGTGTACCACTGAATCAAAGGCTTTACAGAAGTCTATGTAGATTGCATCTATTGATTTGCCCTGATCGAGTTGTGTAGTCCATATGTTTTTGCAATGTAAGAGTTGCAGATTACAGGATAGTTTTTTTCTGAAACCAAATTGTTTATTAGAGAGTAGGTTGTTTGTCTCTAAGTGGAGGATAATGGATTGAAAAAACAGGAAATAAAAGACAGCCAAGAGCCAAGGTGGGCAGCTGGGCCAAACAGAGCAGCAGACACCGGATCAGTTCAGTGTCTGCTGTTCTTCAGAACTACTAGTTCTATAGAATGGGCTGAACTGGTAGCATCCCACTCCTGGTCGACTCACTCTTCTTTGTGGCAGCCTCTTGAATACTGTTATCTTGTCGCCCTAGTCTTTCTTTTCTCTAGACTCGGCATACCCAATTCCTGCAATCGTTCTTCATATATTTTTGTCTTCAGGCCTTTAATCATTTTAGTTGGTCTTCTTTGCAACTTTTCCCAAAATCTCTACAAAGGTGTGTAAAACATCCTTCTTGAACCTATCACCTGCATGGATTGCTCCTGTGGGTCTTCAGGGCAGACTGGGAGAAAACTAACCACCAGATTGCAAGAACACAAGTGAGTGGCCAGAGGATATCCTAACTCATTAGTAACCTCACATTGCAATATACAAAGACGTTCATTTAATTTTGCAGCTGCTAAGACCATTAGAGGAACAGATACAAAGCCAGAGAAGTGATTGAAGCCTGGGCTTCAATCAGTCAACAGAACTGCTGATTAGGTGGAGCTCTCACATCACAATCAGGAGGCTGTGAGTTTGATCCTAGGTAGATGCTAATATTTGGAATAGACTCTCCTGCTCAAGCAGGGGGTTGGACTAGATGACCTCCAAGGTCCCTTCCAACTCTGTTATTCTACAATACTGTTAATATTTAGGAGATGAAGGCTAGGCAGTATAAGGAAACAACAGCCACCAACTTAATAGGCAGCCATCAACACCTCAAATCAACAACTAAGAAGCCAGGCACCACAGGCACCATATAAATGCCACACACAGAATAGCTCAAAGTGCATACTCTGCTTGAAAGAAGTTTCCCAAGAATGGGGTCCAGCACAAGTCAGAAAGCTTGAAAGACTAAACCTCTGGTCCTAGTGACCAACATAGGTTGGATCCTGCAACATCCTGGGATGCCTATATTCACTCTCTGTGATGTCTTTGGGCAACTCCTCTGCTTCCTCAGAGAGGGAATGAGATCATTCCTGACACATCAGGAATTACTGACCCTGAACTACCAGCAGAACAGGCTTTGGCTGGGGACACCTTAAAGGCCAGTGAAAAAGAGGGGGAGCAGCTGCCTGCTCTAGTAGATCTCAGAGCACACAGGGCAGAGGAGCAGAGGTCTGCCAGATTGCTCAGGAAAAGGCCCAGTTTCTCTTTTTTTAAAAAAAAATTAACACAAAGACAAACACAAAAAAGAAAAGAACATTAAAAACAATGAACATGATGCAATCCTCCTAACCCACATAGTTGTCTTACATTGCTAAGTCATATATAAAAATAGAACATATTTACATTCTATATACATAGAATGTAAATTATATGTATATATTGTATACATAGTATATAATATATACATATAATCATTTCTTATTATCTTGATCCTTCTTCTTTTCTAACCAACAATAAAACTTATCCCATACTTTGTAATAATTCAATTCATCCTTATTTTTTAATTCTTTTGTCAATTTGTCCATTTCTGCGCACATCCAAATTTTCCTAATTATTTCTATTTCACTTGGAGTTTCTTTACATTTCCACTATTGTGCAAAGCCAATCTTGCAACAGTAATTACATGAATTATTAGGTATATAATATCTTTTTCGTATTTTCCCATGTTAATTCCTAACAAGAAAATTTCAGGTCTGTATTCTATTTTAATCTTACACATCTCTTCTAACCATTTCTGAATTTTCTGCCAAAACTTTTGGGTTTCTTTACAATTCCACCATAATACGTTCCATTTTCCTTATTGCACTTCCAACATGTAGGGGAAAGATTTGGATACATTTTTGCCAATTTTGATGGCAGCATATGCCATCTATAAAACAATTTATATAAATGTTCTTTAAGCCACATGGCCAAAGTCATTTTTTTGTTTTGTCCCCATAAGATTTGCCAATCATCTAAATTTATACTATATCCAAAATTCTTCATCCATGTCACCATCATTTCTTTTACTTTCTCTTCCTCTAATTTACATTCCAATAGAACTTTATACATTTCAGGCCCAGCCTCTCTTGACGGACTGCACTGGGAGCTATTTAGCATGGCAGGCAGAGGGAGGCATTGCTGGAAGCAATGTGTGCGGGTTGTAGCTGTGTGCTCATTTGTATTTCCCGAGACTCTGACTTACTATAACCCGTGAGCTCACATGGATGTACTTTAAGTTGTGCCTGGGGCTTTATGTTTGTCATTGAACTTATTGTTTGAGCAGTTTGCTGTTTGGGTTATAGACTAATTGGCCATTGCCTGGGGAATTAATCTGGACTTCCTCATTTCTGGCTTTGGTTGGGACAATTATAAAGCTGGGTGAAGAGAACTACTGGGGGAATACAAATAAAATCCTCCATAAACCACACTGATGTGTGAGTGGGGCAACACACCTTCATTCATAGGAATATTTATTTTATTAATATGAGAATGCTGGCAATAAATTCTAGATAAATGTATGTTTTAATTAAAAAAGATGTGGATAAGCAAACTCTTTAAAGACCAAAGAATGCACATTGTTCATATAAAAGATAAATAAGATTTTAAAAGGAAGGTTATGTGTTTAACTTTATGGACAGTTGATTAATATAACAGCAAAATAAAATTTTGAAAAATATATTGATCTCTAATTTTGGAATGGCATATCATCTAAGCACTTCCACATATTAACAGTGGCTAAAACTAGATTTTCAAAAAAAAATTCTTCTTTCTCCTCTCCTGGAACAGGAAGAATTCAGATTATGTGGTCTTATATTAACTTCTTAATTAAAAGCCGATACAAAAATTTATGCCACCAGATAAAGACTGAATGAACCAATTATCACATTAAACAAGAGGAAAATCTTCTATGCACCAATTCCACCCGCACTTTTTACAATTTTGTAAACAACAAACTAAAAGACTCAAGGTCCATCCCATCCCTGATAGGACCTAATGGTAAAGACTGCAACGATGACACCACTAAAGCCAACACTGAAGGAGTGAGAGTAGTTCTCACTTCTGATGGCAGAATGTTCCATAAGGCAGGGTCACAGCAAAAACTAATCTTCTCTTTGACCCTGCCTGCCAACATTCTGTATGGGTCTGCAGCAGAACCTTTCCGTTGGAGTGATGGGGATGGGCTAATCTCACTAGGCAACATGGCTCCTCCATGCCATAGATACTATGGTCAATGATATCAAAAGCTACCAAAAGGTCAAGGAGATTAAGAATGGATATTCCATTCTCCCTAGAAATAACTCATGTTTCTGTCCCATTACTAGGCCTAAAACTTGATTAACAGGGTCAGATAATCTGTTTCATTTAGAACTCTTTAGAGCTGCAATACAACCACTTTTTTCATTACTTTCCTTAAAAATTAAGTGAAAAAGTGAAGGATAAAAAGAAAGTTAAAAAGTTAAAAAGAAGTTTTCTAAAGAAACCACTTTCACTCTTCTTTGCAGCAGTTACAAATATAATTATTACTATCTCACCCATTACACAGCATGCCCCCTTTCTTTCCATAAACAAACATTTTAAATTAATAAATCCCAAAACCACATTTTTTTTCAATTTTCAGGGTTTCTAGTCTTTTATAAAAGTAGTAGCTTTTTTTTCCTTAATCAAAGAATTCAGTTTAGCTGTGCCTGCAAGCTTTGGTATCTTCACCATATATTTCTGCATTATAGATTATTTCTGTAACAGAATAATAGAGTTGGAAGGGACCTTGGTGGGGTGGGTTTCTACCAGTTTGCACCTATTCGCTAGAACTGGTTGTTAACATTCTAAGCAGTTTGGAGAACCGGTTGTTAGAAGAAATTATTGGCCTAATCCTGTAAGGAAGGCAGGAAGGAAACATTCTGGTGTTGCTTACAGAAACTGCCTCTCCATTAACCCTTATTACATTCTTGGCAGGACTAGACTTCCTGTCTCAGGAATGTCTCTGGAGTTTTTTTCCCGTCCTTTGCTGGTACTTTGCTTGTGTGGAGTGACCATTCAAAGTTACCATGACACTGAAAAAAGTGACTTATGACCATTTTTCACACTTACGACTATTGCAGCATTCCCACAGTCATGAGAGACCAGGCAAGGATATGCGTGCCTCGATGTGAGTGATATTGAGTTGGCCACACCC
The DNA here is from genome assembly GCF_900518735.1 of Pseudonaja textilis. The sequence continues at coordinate 4,828,595 of NW_020769326.1, forward strand.
AGCCAATAACATGACCACCAAGCCACACCCACAACTTAAGCCATGCCCACAGAACTGGTTGTTAAAAATTTGAATCCCGCCCCAGACCTTGGTGGTCATCTAGTCCAACCTCTTTCACAACCAGAAGACTTTGTACCATTTCAGACAAATGGCAATCCAATCTCTTCTTAAAAATCTCCATTAATGGAGCACCCATAACTTCTGGAGGCAAGTTGTTCAACTGGTTAATTATTCTCCCTGTTAGGAAAATTCTCCTTATTTCCATGTTAGTTCCTTCTTTAGTTTCCATCCATTGGTTCTTGTCTTGCCTTCTGGTACTTTGGAAAATAATTTGCCCCCTTCATCTCTGTGGCAACCCATCAAATATTGGAACACTGCTATCATGTCTCTCCTAGTTCTTCTTTTCACTAGAGTAGATATAACTACTTCTTGCAACTATTTTTCATATGTTTTAGCCTCCAGTTGCCTAATCATCTTTGTTGCTCTTTTCTGTATTCTTTCTGTATCTCAACATTTTTTTTATATTGTGATGACATAGTATTCCAAGTGTGGCCACACTAAAGCTTTGTAAAGTGGTATTATTACTTCACATAATCTTGATTCTAGTCCTTTATTAATGCAGCCTCTATTTGGACTCCAAGATTGTCAGAATATTCTGAGCTGGCAGAGACATGGTTAACAAGCTCAGCAAAGGTGGGTGCTGAGACTAGAAGGAGTCTGGACATGGTTTAGCTCTGTGCTCAGCTCTGAAGAAGTGAAATCACTATCTATTCTGAGCTCCAAAGCTGCTGTTTTGCTTCTGTTTTGTTGGAAGAAATTACTGGTATTGTAAATTTTACTTCAATATGTTATTACGTATAAAGAAGTTAATGAATCCTGCTGAATCAGTCATCTGTGTGTTTTCTGGATTTGAATTTCTGCTGCAAAATCTAATAGGTCATGGGCCCAGAATCAGAACACACAAAAAGACTGAATTGTAATTTAAGCTGAGAGAGATTTTCTGTTTTTAAAAATGGAGAAACAAGGCAGGAGAAAGCTTGCACTATGGCTGAGAAAATTAAGGAGGCTTCTCTACCTTGTTTTGAAGCAGGACATAAAGAAGAAATGCATTACTTTTAAAGAGATATTAACATGATTGTTCTTGATAGTGAAATGTGTGTATTAAGAAGATGGAAAATGTCAGATCATAGGTTCATTTGTCAGTCACTCATATTTATCAAGCAGGAAGCTTTGCTACAAGCTAACCGCATGTCTTGCTTGCGACAAAACCACAAATGTACTGCTGGAAACTAAATGTTGGCAGGTCCCCTTTGACAAAGATTAGTGAAAGGGAAAAGGAATTTCATTACTATAGCCTAGCAACAGGGGGGTTGTAATTCAAAGTAACCAATGAATGATTAACAAGTTATATTTCCGTGGTTTACTGCTTATGAAATCTATATATATATGAGTGTCGGATCTACAAGAAGTTGTTCAGATGTTGCTTTAGCTAAATTGCTCTGAACCTTTGTGCAAATAAAACTATTTCTGATTCCAAGGTCTGAATCCTGTCATTTCCTGTAACAGTTTGGGTCAGAAAAATTATGTTATTTGGGCTGCAAAGATGGAATGTTTCATGAAAGCTAACAAACTGTGGGATATTGTTGAAAACCCACCCAGAGTGCCATTAGCTGCTGCAGATTAGAGGCAGCATGATAAAGCAATGGCTTAAATCATCTTAAGTTTAGAAGATGAACAATTTATCAATGTAGCTGATTTAAAGACTGCAAAGGAGGTCTGGCTGAAGTTAAGAAGTGTGCATGTGAGTGTGTCTGCATGCAATATTGTGCAATTATCAAGAAAGTTATACTGAGTCTGTCTGCAACCAGGACATTCTCTGGAGCAGCACCTTGTTAACATGCAAACTTTGTTTGTGGAGTTAGTACACCATGGAATGAAGATTTCTGAATCTCAGAAAGGGCTTCTGGTTTTGAACAGTTTAGATAACACTTGGAATATTGTTTCTGCAGTGTTTGAGTGCAAATCAGAGCAGGAGTTGCATTTGGAAGCCCTCAAAGCTTGTTTAATTCTGCTCTTATGCTGAAGAGCAGAAATACCATTTTAGAAAAAGCCATGAGGAGAAATCCCCAAGCAGGGGGCCCAAGGAGCAAAAAGATAAGTTGAATGGAAAATTCCACAAACTGGCTGTCTCCAAACATCAGATTACAGGCCAGCAACATAGGCAGTGCTTCATCTGTGAAGAAAAGACTAAACGGGACTGTTTGCACTAAATGGGACAGTTTGCAAAAGAAAAACTTTTTGCATGGAAGAAATTATTTGCAAAACAGAAGCAGTTTGCAAGGAAGACAATTAGCTGATGGACAAATTGTTGTTGCAAAAGTCAGCTATTATAATGAAAGAGATCAATGGTTAATTGACAGTGGAGCTAGTCAAACAATTGTTAATAATTCTAGATTGTTTTACAGGATGGATGCAGCTGCAGGAGATGCAGTAGCCTTGGCAAATGGCAAAAGAGCTAAAGTCATTGGAAGAGGCAGTGTGCAAATTCCATGTCTGGAAATAAGATTCAATTATGTTTTGTGTGTGCCTGAAATGGAGCATAATTTGCTGAGTGTCTCTAGTTTAGACAAGCAAGGATTTGAGACCGCATTGGTAGTGTATTATAAAGAGATATGGCAATGTATGTGCAAAGGGCATAAAGCAAGATAAACTTTATGTGTTTCAAGGACAAGATATTCAGTGTGCACAAACATTTGGCAATGTGGCAAAGCATGGTTCATGCGTTCATTTCTTGCACAGGAAGCTTGGCCATACCAGCTTCAGAATTGTTCAAAAAATGGAATAGTTTGCAGAAGGATTACCTGTAAAAAGAATGTAAGGTATTTTTGGATTGATGCAAATCATCAAAGCCCAAAGCATTCCCAGTAAGCAAAAATAGCACAAGGCAGATAACAAGAGCTCTAGAGATAGTAAATGCAGGTTTGGTATGAAAGCCAGTTTGGGAGAAGCAAAGTGCACTGGTCATTGTAGATGACTATAGCAGGTTTGGGTTCTGTTATTTATTAAAGAGTAAAATAGAGGTGCTACAGAAATTTAAACAATGGGTAAGCCTCATAGAAAGAAAGTATAAACAACAGGTATGTCAGCTGTAAACTGATAGAGGTTTAGAATTCATGTCAACAAGTTTTCAACAGTGGTTGGCATAGTTAGGAATAAAACACAGATGCATCAATCCACAGCAGCTGAGAATGGTGTTGCTGAGAGATGGAATGGAATCTTGCAAACCATGAAGGACTCACTGCTAGAGGATTCTGATCTAAAAAGGTCATATTGGGGTGAAGCCACGATGACTGCTAATTATTTAATGAATAGGTTGTGGAGTTCCTCCATTAATGATATTCCATATGAGTGCTATATGGGAGAAAGCCATCTATTGCACATATAAAGGTGTTTGGAAGCAATGCATGGGTGCATATTCCAAAAGCAATTAGAAGAAAGGGACAACCAAAGGCTAGAAAGCTCAGGTTTGTGGGCTATCACTTTAGCGATGGGAGCAAAAGAATAGTGATTTCCAGGACTGCTAGCTTTGTAGAGAAAAATTGGAACAAAATTGATGTAAATTTCTGGAATGATCCACTTAGAGATGGTGATCCACTTAGTGACGGTAACTCACTTAGTGATGGTAACTCACTTAGTGATGGGGTCAGCATTCAGGGAGGAGAAGCTGAAAAAGATATGAAACAAGACAAGGTTGAAGCATAGCAGCAAACAATACCATGCATGTCAGAGCAATGGAACAAAGGGATTTCACCTGACAGGTATTCTGCTAGTAAAGGTAAAGTGTGTAATGTATGTATGAATCAATGAACTATAAGGAAGTATTGGCATTACCTAAATTTGAACCTAAATTAACAACATATATGAAGATAAAGAACTACATACAGAGAAGCAAGCATATCCTTCTGAATAAGATGATCTGGTGGATGTTTTTAGTGAAAAGGGGACTGAATCTTTACCTCCACACTGAACAATGGACTGTGATATTGAGTTGGTTCCTGGGGCAAAATTGCCTAAACTACAAATGCACTCAATGACTCCCAAGGAAATGGAGAAAATAAGAAAATACAAAAAAATAATTGGAAAGGAGGTTTACACGTGGCAGCCCCGGTTCTCTTCCGTGAGAAAAAAGACAGAGGATTATGTTTATGTGTGGATTTTAGATGTCTTAATGCTATATGTATGGAACCCCTATATCAGTGGTCACCAACCAGTGGACCGGGGACCACTGGTGATCCACAAGAAAATTTTGATGCTTCACAGAGAAATGTCATTCCCAAAGCACCCCCCAAAGCAATTAATCCAGGCTGCATGGGAACACAAGACTGTGCCACCCACATGGCCCATGGGAACACAAGGCTTGCATTGCTTGCATTGCGAACAACCCAAGGTAGTGATGGAAGGGAGGAAATGGCAGAGGGGGGGACTTGCCCCACTCACCCCATGTGCATGTCCTGTCCACCTAATTGCTTCTTTCCCCTTCTTTCTTCTGCTTTTGGCTGCACGCAAGGAAAGCAGCAAAAGACCTTTCTTTCCCCCAAACTCTGCCAGAAATTAGTCTTTGGAACCCTGCAAGGCATCCTGACCCAAGAGGCTGCACCAGTGCAACAAGTCTTACAAAGACTAATTTCTGGCAGAGTTTGGGGAGAGAAAGAAAGACTTCTGCTGCTTCTGCTGCTTTCCTTGCATGAAGCCAAAAGTCTCTCTCTCCCCCTGAGAATGGATCTGGAGATGGTAGCCTGTGATCCCAAATAAAGAATGATTGATTGGTAGGAAAACAGGCTGGGGAATTTTCCTGCAGATTTTTTTGGATTTTCCTAGGGTCTCTGGTCCAAAAGATTTAAAATTATGAATTTTGTGGTCCCTGAAGTTCAAAAGATTGGCAACCCCTGCCCTATATCCTCTACCTCTAATAAAGGATCTGTTGGCCACCTTGGCAAAAGGAAGGATTTTCACCAAACTCAATTTATGTGAGGCATATTATTGTGTACCAATCCATCCTGGAGATGAGTGGAAGATGATGTTTAATTACCCTTTGGGGAGTTACCATTTTAATGTAATGCCATTTGGGTTACAGGGGGCTCCAGCTCTTTTTATGCAGTCAATAAATGGCATATTACACAAGCATTTGTGTAAAGGAGTATTGGTCTATCTTGTTGACATTTTAATAACGTCTAGTGGTAAACGTTCGTGAACTGCAACATAAACTGCAGGGAGGATTTTGGGGGTCCCCCAGAAGGACTGGCCACTGGGAACAGCATAGGGTATGGGGTCCACACCCACTTGATGGAAATCCCGAACTCATAGCTTTATTTCTCAGCCAAGTAGTAAATCATTTTATTTTTATTTATTTATTTTTTATTTTATTTATTTGTCAATTGTTTACAAGATAATAAGTAAAAGTGTATACAAAATTATGAATACATGAAATGGGTACATATAAGAAAAATAAAAGAAAAATAAAGAAACAATAGGACAGGGACGGTAGGCACGTTGGTGCGCTTATGCACGCCCCCTACAGACCTCTTAGGAAAGGGGTGAGGTCAATAGTAGACAGTCTAAGGTTAAAGTTTTTGGGGTTTGGGGAAGAAACTACAGAGTCGGGTAGAGTATTCCAGACATTGACCACTCTGTTGCTGAAGTCGTATTTCCTGCAATCAAGCTTGGTGCGGTTAACCTTGAGTTTGTATCTGTTGTGTGCTCTTGTGTTGTTATGGTTGAAGCTGAAGTATTCATTGACAGGTAGGACATTGCAATGTATGATTTTATATACCATGCTTAAATCAGACAGAAGACGGCGTAATTCAAGGTTTTCTAGTTCTAGAATTTCAAGTCTGGTGGCATAAGGTATTCTACAACGAGTAGAGGAGTGGAGAACTCTTCTTGTGAAATATTTCTGGACTTTCTCAATTGTGCTAATATCAGATACGTAATGTGGGTTCCAGACTGATGAGCTGTATTTGAGTATTGGTCTAGCAAATGTTTTGTATGCTCTAGTTAGTAGTGTGATATTACCAGAGAAAAAGCTACGTAAGATTAGGTTAACAACTCTTAATGCCTTTTTGGCTATGTAGTTGCAGTGGGCACTAGCACTTAGATCATTAGAGGTGAGTATTCCAAGGTCCTTTACAGAGCTTGGATCATCAACAAGATCTTGACTATTCAGCTTGTATTTTATTTTCGGATTTTTTTTGCCAATATGTAAGACAGAGCATTTATTTGTTGAGATTTGAAGTTGCCATTTGTTTGACCATTCTGATACACAGTCAAGATCTTTTTGAAGGGTAGCAGTATTGTCTGTGGTATTGAACAGCTTTACATCATCAGCGAAAAGAACGCAGTTGCTCTTAATATGATCACAGAGGTCATTTATGTAGAGTATGAAGAGAGTTGGTCCTAGAATACTGCCTTGGGGGACACCACTATTGACAGGTACAGAATTTGATAGGACACTCCCAATTTTGACCATTTGTTGTCTGTTTGACAGGAATGCTTCTATCCAGTTATGCAGTTGTCCAGAGATACCATAGGATTTTATTTTTAGTAGTAGTTTGTCATGTACCACTGAATCAAAGGCTTTACAGAAGTCTATGTAGATTGCATCTATTGTTTTGCCCTGATCAAGTTGTGTAGTCCATATGTTTTTGCAGTGTAAGAGTTGCAGATTACAGGATAGTTTTTTTTTTTTAAACCAAATTGTTTATTGGAGAGTAGGTTGTTTGTCTCTAAGTGGAGGATGATGGATTGGTTAATAATTGATTCCATGACTTTACAGGTGATGCAGCATAAGGAGATTGGTCTGTAATTTTCAACTAGGCAAGGGTCTCCCTTTTTGAAGATGGGGATGACTGTGGCTTGTGACCATAGGTTAGGCAAGGAACTGGTCCTGAAAGATTTTTCAAAGATTATGCTTAGAGGTTTGGCTATGGCAGTGGATAACTTTTTTAAGAAATAGGCACATATTCCATTCGGTCCAATAGATAGGGATGGTTTTAGATTGCGTAGTGCTTTTTCAACATTGTCTTCTGTAAAATCGATATGTATTAGATCACTGTAGTTATCTGTGGTTCGGCTAGGAAATTCTGGGCATGATCCATTGCTGTTTCCAAATACTGAGCCAAAAAATGTGTTAAAGATGTTGGCTTTAATGGTGTTATCGTTGCAGTCTTTACCATTAGGTCCTATCAGGGGTGGGATGGACCTTGAATCTTTTAGTTTGTTGTTTACAAAATTGTAAAAAGCATTGGTGGAATTGGTGCTTATAAGGTTTTCCTCTTGTTTAATGTGATAATTGGTGCATTCGGTCTTTATTTGTTAGCTTAAATTTTTGTATCGGCTTTTGAAATTGGCAACGTGACCAGATTTGTTTTTCCGCCAGAGTGATCTCTTTTTGGATTGAAGTTTCCTTATTGTTATGGGCAATATGTTTTTTTGTTTTGTTTTGGGAGTAGTTGTTGGTACATATAGTTTGATGACTCTTTTGACTTCAAGTAAAAATATGTTGTAATGGTCTTCAACAGTATTGCATCCAGTGAATAGAGATTGCCAATCAAGGGATGAGAGATCGTTGTTTATAAGATCATAGTTGCCTTTTTTGAAATTATAATTGGGGATCACATCATTGTGGTGGTTTTTGTGTGGACGTATGTTGAGACGAAAGTCAATCATATTGTGGTCACTGCTGGAAAAGGGTTCTTTAGTTTGTATTCCGTAAATTAAATTCAAATTATTGCAGAAGATGAGATCGAGGCAGTTGTTTAGTCTAGTGTTGTTGGATACTAGTTGTTCCAGTCCCAGATTTGTAACAGCATTGTAAAAGGTTGCATGTATGGTTTCAGTTGTACATTCATTTAGGGTCCAGTCAATATGAGGCAGATTGAAATCACCAAGAAAGATAAAAGGGTATGGGCAGGATGCTGCCCATATTAGTAGTGTATTTAGCTTGCTTACATGTTCGATGTCATAATCAGGTGCTCTGTAACATAGTAAGAATCGAATTGTGATATTTAAGGATAGTTCACAGATAATGGTCTCAGGAAGAGCAAGCTCCTGGGTAACTTGGATATTTTTTAGATGTAAGGACTTTTTGTAGAAGATAGCAACACCACCTCCTCTACGAATTTCATGATCTGATTGGTAAACATGATAGTCTCTTACTGTGGTAATGGAATCGGGGAGAGATGCATTGAGCCATGTTTCACAGACAAATATAATGTCGAATTTAGCCATATTTAGTAGGAGGAAAAATTCAGGTATTTTATTTACAAGGCTTCTTGCATTGAGTAGCTTGCATTTAAGGCCAGCAGTAGTTGGAATTGAAGTAGTTAGGGGCGTGCGTGCCTAGTGTTAGGGGCGTGCGTGCCTAGTTTGGAATTATATGCAACATATTACCCCTCCCAATGGTCAATAATAGTAGCAATTACTGGGATGTTAACCAGAGACGTAGCAGATTGAGTGGCAGAGCTGCATAGTGCCCATGCTAGAGAACTGATTGATGTAGGATTACTCTTGGATTGGCTTCGTAACCAATTTGAGGATAAGTCTAGAGTACACCAGACTGAGCAAGCAATAATGGCCTTAAAACAGAATGGAAGACCAGCTGTTGAATACGTCAGGGAGTTCAGATGATTGGCTGGGAAATTGAGGACTTGGCCAGAATGTCTATTGATTAGGGAATTCAGGGCTGGTTTAGATCAAGGATTATGACAGGCTTGTTTCTACAGGGGTGTGCCCCAACGAATAACAGACTGGTATAAAACTGTTGTCGAATTAGACGTGGGCTTGAAGGAATTTAGAGAGAAATCTGAAGTTCCATGAAAAACTGGTTTGGTTGGGACTAATGTGGGAATAGGAAGGAGTGTGTAAGGAATTGTGGCCAACAATACCAGGGGTTGTTTAAATCTTAGGTGTTTTCATTGTAATATAGTGGGATGTAGGGTGACATATCCTATGATGGATACAAGATGTATGAAGCAAACAGCGAGGGGTCCTTCTGGAACTGTTTCACAAATGAGATATAGTGGCAGGGGAGTTAGTAGTCGTGAAAAATCACAGGGTGTCACACAAAAAGAACCATCAATAGCTCTGGCCACATGAAAGATGAAGCAATACAGTGAGCAGTGTCAGCCGAGAGTTGCGTCGGGACTGTATGACAGTGGTGACAGCAGCCAAGAAGACACCATGGTAAGCTCTCCTGTTAGGCCATTTATAATACCTATAGCGTTAGATAATGTAGGACTTAAGAGGCTGATATGGAGCATTGATAGATACTGGATGTACCAGATGTCTGATTAGTCAATGTGTTGTGGATGAACTGCATGTGCCATTAGAATCCCTTCCTAGCCCCATGAAGTTCAAGCAGGTTGATGGGTGATTGTTAGGGGGGGTACTGGCTATGATGATGACCATTCCTATTTGATTAGAAATTGGAGCCCATTGGGAATGATTAAGATTCATTGTAGTATCGGAAATGTGAGAGGGAGTTATTTTAGGTTTAGTATGGTTGGATCGTTGGAAGCCCACCATTTGGTGGGAAGGTGGTTTTAGACGGTTGAGGCCTATTATAAGTCCAGAACTGCCACAGCAAGAACCAGAAGTACAACAACAGAGTTCAAGGTTGGAGCCCATCAGTTTGATAGTTGAACATAGTAGTTCCTCTTTTCCATCAGTATATCAGGATTTGGTGGAAGTATTTAGTGAGATGAAGTGTGAGATTCTACCACGGCACCGCCCAACAGACCACTATCAAACTGATTCCAGGGGCAAAATTGCCAAAATCCCAGATGTATGCAATGACACTGAAGGAAATGACAGAAATGCAGAACTTTCTAGAAAAGAATTTAACCCAGGGATTCATTAAAGCCAGACAATCGCACATAGCTGCCCCTGTACTATTCCAAGAAAAAAAGATGGTGGCCTACATTTGTGTGTTGATTTCAGAGGACTTAACGCGGTCTGTGTCAATAACCTGTACCTGTTACCATTAATCAGTGAGTTGTTGGCTACTTTATCAACTGGACGTTTCTTTACTAAATTAGACTTGCACAAGGCATATTATTGGATGAGAGTAAGACCTGAGGATGAATGTAAGACAACATTCAATTGGCCCCTTGGAAGCTATCAATTTCGAGTAATGCCTTTTGGATTACAAGGGCCCCCCGCGGTGTTCATGCAACTTATTAATGAGAACATTTATACTGTTGGGTGCTGGTATATTTGAATAATATACTTATTTACATAAAAACTATGGAAGAACATGTCCAATTGGTGAGGAGTGTATTAACTAAATTATTAAATGCCAAATTATATATAAAATTATATAAGTATGAGTTCCATTGAACAAAACTGGACTACCTGGGATACCGAATCTCTAATGCAGGATTGGAGATGGATCCAATGAAGGTAAAAGCTGTAATGGAATGGAAAATCCCCCAAACAAGAAAACAGGTACAAAGTTTTTTGGGCTTTGCAAATTTTTATTAACAATTTATACCTAAATTTGCCCACATTGCATTGCCATTAACTGAGTTGCTAAAAAAAAAAGAGAGACAAATAGAAAAACCAAAGCCAACCCGACCAGTTAAATGGTCTGAGCAATGTCAAGAAGTCTGTGAAACATTGAAATCATTATTTTCTCAAGCACCCATTTTACGACATCCTGATCCAACAAAGAAGTACATCGTGCAGGCGGATGCGAGTGATGTGGCCATAGGGGCTGTCCTGTTACAAGAGAATGAACCCAGAGCACTACAGCCATGCGCATATACATCATGGAAGTTTACTACTACAGAGAGAGGCTGGGCAATATGGGAGAAAGCGGCCTTTGCTGTAAAATGGGTACTAAGTACTCAGAGACATTTCCTGGAAGGGACACAGGAGGTTTTTGAAGTGTCAACAGTTGTCTTAATATCAATCAACATGAGATATTATTATTCAACCCCTAATTGTTGATAACTCATCCAAAAATGTTGGTCAAGTGACTCATTTAAAGGAAACAACTCATGACACCATATGAAATGATACTGCACAGGATGATTGGCTTAAAAAAATTCCCATTTGTGTTCATTTAAAGATGGGATAGCTTGGAGAGGAAATAAAGTGTATGTACCAGCCAAGTGTAGGGATGAAATACCTACAAATTGTCATGATGTAAAACAGGCAAGACATTTTGGATTTTTAAAAACATTACATCTAGTTTTGGTGGACCTAAATGAGGGTTGATATTGAACACTATGTAAAGAGATGCCACGTATGCACAACATCTAAACCTAGAGTAGGCAAACCAATGGGACTATTGCAAACAGTATCAGAGCCAACATGTCCATAGCAAGATATAGCCATGGATTTTATTGATGAATTGCCAAACTGCAAGGGATACAATGTAATATGGACCATAGTTGACTTATTTTCAAAACAGGTGCACTTTGTCCCCTGTAAAGGCCTACCATCAGCAGGACGATTGGCAGACGTTTGTGACACAAGTATATAGATTACATGGGGCACCCAGAAGAAGAATATCCGACAGGGGGGTGCAGTTCATGGCACAATTTTGGAAGGTGGTTCCTTGTTTTGCTGGGTTCTTCTCAGGGACTCAGCTCAGCAATACCACCCAAGCATAAACGGAGCCACAGAAAGAGCGAATGCCATGGTCGAACGATATTTAAGATTGTATATCTCACATCAACAAAGAGACTGGGTAGATTTATTACCATTCGCTGATTACCATTCGCTACAATAACACACTGCATAGCAGTACTGGGTACAGTCCTTTCTATATAGTACATGGTATGGAATTTAGCCCAATTCCAGAGTTCACCTGTCAAAAAGAAGACCCACCTGGTGTTAAAGAATGGTCAGAAAAAATACAAGTTTGTTGGAGTAATGTACAAAAAGCCTTAGAAAAAGCTTCCAGAGAATATAAAATTCAAACAAACAAAAAATGACAGGATACTAAATCCTTCCAGGTGGGAGATAAAGTGTATCTTTCTACCAAATATATCAAATTAAAACTGAGCAACCGGAAACTGGGTCCAAAATATTTAGGCCCTTTAGATATAATAAGAGTAATCAACCCTGTGAGAGTTAAACTCCAATTGCCGTCATGGTTAGGGCAGATTCATCCTGTTTTTCATACAAATTTACTAAAAACAAGTGTCAATAGAAATGACGAGATACCTATGAAACCAGTACATGGAGAACCAGAACAATTCAAAATAGATAAAATACTAGATTCTAGAATATGAAGACATACTATTCAATACCTAGTGTGATGGAAAGGGTATCCCAAATCAGAGGCATCTTGGGTGAATGAGTCAGATCTGTGTGCAGATAGACTGAGGCAAAGATTCCACAACCTTCATCCCGGTAAGCCAGGGCCTGTTGTATAACCCCTATTCACCATTATCCCTTTGTCTAATGTGTTCTTGTATTCTAGGCAGAATCTTGGTAGAGGGGGCCACATGTCACAACTCCAATGACAAATGGACTGTAGCCGAGACAACCTAGATGCGATATGACCATAGTCACTTACTTACCTTACATTGACTGTGTTACCACGTTGGCATTACGATGAGAATTCCTCAAAAGACTGACATCAACTTCCTGGCAAGGAGTGGTGCAATAATGATGATTCATGGTGGACATCAAGAGGGTGGTGGTGTAATAATGGTGCAGGGTGAATGGGGAATGGGGTGGATTGTCACGGGGGTGTATTGAATCACTGTTCACCCCCTCAATATCGGATGAACAGCTGACAGATAGAAGAACAGGTGGGACCAATAATGGTGGATTTATATAATGAGATATTATTATCTGCTAAAATGCCAGACACTTGGAGAGAATCATTAATTTCACTAATCCCAAAGAGGAACTCAGATGCCAGAAAGATACAAAACTATAGACCAATTTCTTTGCTGAATGTAGATTATAAAATATTTACTACCATTATTGCTACTAGATTAAAGAAAATTCTGAATGATTACATCCAGACCAAGATGGATTTCTCCCAAATAGACAAATTAGGAACAATTTAAGAATAATAATGGATAGTCTGGAATATTATGAAGCCCCCCCCCCCCCCGGAGAAACAGGTAGCTCTTGTTTTCTTGGATGCTCAAAATGCTTTTGACAACTTTAATTGGTAATTTATGATTCAGCAAATTTATGACATGAATTTTGGCACCAAATTTGAGAATATTATAACAGCAATTTATTCAGCACAAAAAGCAAATCTCATAATAAATGGAGAAAATACCCAAACTTTAAATATAGAGAAAGGAGTCCAAAAAGGTTGTCTGCTGTCCCCTCTGCTCTTCATATTATCATTAGAAATACTATTAGAACGAATGAGGCAAAATCCTGAAACAAAAGGATTGAAAACTAGAAATGAATATAAGCTGCAAGTATTTGCAGATGATATGGCTTTTATTATTGAAAACCCAATAGAAAAAGGACAAATATTTATTAAGGGATTAGAAAGATATGGAGTGGTGGCAGGATTGAAAATTAATAGACAGAAAACAAAACTTTTAGCAAAAATTTAACAGATCTACGAACAATAGAATTAGAAAGAGTACTTGGACTTCAAACAGCAAGAAAAATTAAATACCTGGGAATATGGCTGACAGCACACTGTAAGGCAATAAAGGAGAATAATTATAATAAGCTATTACAACAAACAAAAAAAGACTTAGAATTATGGATGAAAATGCAACTGTCATTACTAGGAAGAATAGCAGCCATAAAAATGTCTATATTACCCTCCCAAAAATTATCTATTCCAAACCATTCCAGTTAAATTAGAAAAGACCTTTTTTGATAATCTTAATAAAATGACAGCAAAATTTATTTGGCAGGGTAAAAAACCCAGAATAAAAATGAAACTACTGCAAGATATGAAGAGCAGAGGACGCTTTGGATTGCCAAATTGGGAATTATATTATACTGCAGCAACATTAGTTTTGCTAAAAGATTGGATTAATTTAAAGAATAAAAGAATATTAGCTATAAAAGGTCACGATCTTCAGAGAGGATGGCATGCTTTTCTTTGGGACACAGGACCAACCGAACAAAAATATTTCCACAGACATCTGATTAGAGATTCATTGATATACAACTGGATCAAAGTTAAAAAAGAAACACTATATAAAATTCCCAATCTGGCTATCTACAATGGAAGCAATGATCCACCCAAATAATTTAGACCTGAACAAAATGTTAAAGTATAAAGACTTATGGAATACACAGGAAAACTTAAAAAACAATACAGGAGCTCCAAGAACAAGGGCTACGAGTAGGCTGGTGGGCTTATCTCCAAATACAAAGCTGATATAAAAAGGACTTAAAGGAGTACAGAATATACTTGAAACTTCAACAATCAGACAAAATCTTATTAGGCCCAGATAAAAAAAATATTATCAAAATTTACAAGTATCTCCTAGAAGTAGAAGTAGTGAAAGGATGTATGATCGCATGGTGTCAAAATATTGATCATAACATAAAGTTATTAGACTGGGAGACCGTATGGAATAGAAACCACAAATTAACAAAATCAGCAGCATACAAAGAAAACGCATATAAAATGTTCTATAGGTGTACTTACCCACTTTGAAATTAGCGAAAATGTACCCTAAAATGAGTCCTATATGTTGGAAATGTAAAAAAAAGAGGGAACATATTATATGTGGTGGTCTTGCCCAGGGGCTCGAAAATATTGGCTCAAAATCCAAAATTGGCTATAGGAAATCACCAATGAACAATTAGACCCAGAACCAGAACTCTTCCTATTGGGGATCTTAAAAAAAAACACGTGAAGAGCACAAAATACTTATTATTACACATATTGACTGCTGCCAGGACCGCCTTTGCCCAATGTTGGAAACAGCCATATACATCCGTAGAGGAATTGGTTCTACAAAAAGTTATGAATTATGCTGAAATGGATAAATTAACACTGAATTTAAAAGATAAGGAAGCTTCAATATTTTATAAGGTATGGGAACCATGGTATAGCTTGATAGATCGGAGACAGATTAAGGATAGGTAATTATTAAATATAGAATATAGTTAGAATAAGAATATAATTATGCACAAATTAATACCTGTAAATATTGCACAAATGATTGTTGTATGATAAGCACCACAAAGAGTTATTGAGTAATATATTTTTTATCTTTTTAATGTAATAAAAATTCAATAAAGTTTGCTTAAAAAAAAGAAATAGGGAAACAAAATAAAGAAGATACGTTAAAAGAGATAAGTAAATATTATGACTAGTATGTTGAATATTATTAAGTTAATATTGTAGAATTAATATGTGGAATATTATGTTAAAGACTGCAGAATTAATATTAATTTAACAAAGGTTGTTAAACAAACATTTGTTTTTATTAAATTTAGATAAAGACTGTCTCAGATGGGTGACACAGAAGCCCATAAATGTATAAATGAATATAAATGAAATATAATTCTTTTTATGAATATAAAGAAAAGGAAAACAAGCCTTTTCCAATGTGGTGCTTTCCAGATGGGTTAGGGTGACAATCCCCAAATTCTTAGAAAAGATGGGATTTTAAGCCAGTAGTGAGCAGGGTTATGGCCCAAATGAGCAAGCCAACTCTACTGTTGGTGATGCATTTACATATCTCCCTCATGTGCTTCTCCAGCAATACACCTAGCCCAGCAGGAGCCATAACTCTTAATAAGAATAGTCCTCAATTTATAAACATTTATTTAGTGACTGTTTGAAGTTACAAGTATATTTTAAAAAGTGATTTACAACCAGTACTCATACTTATAACTACTGCAGCATCCTCTTGGTCCCATGATCAACTGGCATATATTTACAACAGTTGTACAGTAGCATTTGATATGATAAACAGAGAAGTACAACAGTTGTGGTGTCCCAGGGTGATTGATCCCAATCTGTTACCATCCAATGGGCTTCTGATTTAAATTCAATGGGGGAATTCACTTCATGATCATGTGATTTGTTTAACAACCATGGCAGAAATTGGGCATGATTCACTTAACAATGCCTTGTTTAGTATTAGAAATTCTAGTGCCAATTGTAGCCACAAGTTGAGGAGTACTTGTACTTTGACAACTGTTGTTTCTTCTTTCAAGCAAATATTACAATAGCCTTGTTTTCCTTTCTTCAATTTCACAAAGAGGTGCGACATTCAAAGTTGAGTTTTTTCAGCCGTTAGATTTTTCCTGAGTTTTAATTCTTCTGTTACTAGTTTTCCAGAAGCCCATCATTTCCCATCTCTGAACCCAAGATATCTGACTTGAGATCCATTCTGCTATGTATATCCTCACCTAACTGTTTCTTACAGTTGGGATCTATCTAGATGTTCTTTGGTGACCATAGTAACAGCAGTAAAAACCTGCCCACTCCTGCTCATATTACCTCCTGCCAACAGTTTTACCTTCTGGAAGGAGATATTTTGGATTAATTAATAAGGAGGTATAATGGAAGAAAGATAGTTGTACTGTGATTTGTGTCATAATACATGGCTGTGAAGTACATGAATATGAGAATTTCTATGGAAATGGCAGAGATAATCTATTTGTATGAATAAGTGTTTCCACCTCCTTCACTTATCTTCATGTTATTATTGTAAGATCTTTGTCAATCTGGTACAAATCCAACATTAAAGCATAGCAATTTCTCAATAATTTCTATTTGCTTTATTTCAGAGAATAACAATGGCAAGTAAGAAGAAAGAAATTCAGCTACAGGTATCTTGTTATTCTGTTAGTTCAGTTACCAAACTGTTCTTTAGATAAGCAAATAAACTGAGGAAATAATGTTCTCTGTATGTTTTTACTAAAGGCTGTAATACTCAATCAAACACAATGGGATGAGATGCTGCTAAATAAAGGTCTAACAGGTACTTTTTATCTGTCTCTGTATTTCTTACATATTGTTTACATGGCACATGTTTACATGGCACATATTGGCACATGTGTGTTTCATTTTGTGTACCAAATGCAGGCCATTTGCAAGTACATGCTTGTTATAAACTTGGAATGGAACCTCCCCCACCATCACCACTACCACTTTTGGTAATTTAAAATTAGCCAAAGCCATCCCTGCACTCCCAGCCATTTAAATGCTAAAGAGAAATTTCTGCCCAACTCAAAGAGAATTTTTCTAAACTTAATTATCAACAGATCTAGAACAAGAAAAGAAAGGGATACAGTCCCCCCCCCTCATTATTACAATCTCCTGGAGTTGGTTATTTTAATTTTAAACAGATTATATACCAATATATATTTAAGAAAGCTCACATGTACTTCATATGTCAAGTATCTACAGTGCACATAGAATAAAAAAGGTAGCATAGACAGGACAAAATAAAACAAAATACAATTCCTGAACTCACAAGGGACCTGAAAATTTAATATATTTACGTGCTTTTTAAACGAGTATTTAAATCGAAATTCCCTGTCAACAAATGGCCTTACTATGCTCCTAATTAACTCTCTGCAACTTTGTCCATTTTCAATTTTCCCTCCCTTTAATACTGATTGACTTCTCCTTTTGGAATTAAATTAAGAAACTCTGGCATAATGTGTAATTTTTCAAATCAATGTGATGCTGGAGAAAGCAATTGTTGCAGATTTCATCATTTATTTTCACTAGTGAGCTGTTTTGACAACTAGGGAAATGATGAGAAACAGGTGAGAGGAAGGGTCTTCACACACCTTGCTTGATTTTGCCTGGCCTGTTTTTACAGTAGTTATATGCACCTCTTACTTAACAAATGAGAAAATCTTGTTCCAGTCTCTCTTATTCTTAGGCTTCCCTCTTTTCAAGTCCTAGATTAGATAGAAATTATTTCTTAATATATCTTAAGAAATATTTTAATTCAAACAGAATGAATTCTTCCGGCATTCATTGACAATGGGGCTAAATCCATGCTGTGCATCCAGGACAATATTATGAGCATTTGATTTGTTTTACAATCTTGGTATCCTCTCCATGTTCTATATATGCTCAAAAACCCACCTTCTAAGAAAGGCTTCTGCTGATTTCAAATCACCAAACCCATCACTACAGCCCCAACCCCTTCATTGTCAAAGAGAAATTTCTGCCTGACACAAAGGAGAACTAGAACAAGAAGAGAGAACATAAGGTCTCCCCACCATCATTATTACAATCTCCTGGAGTTGATTAATTTTAAACAGATTAGATACAAATATATATTTAACCTCTAATCTGAGCATTAAACCTCTTATGCAGCTGCCAGTGCCTAATCTAGTTTAGACCTGACAGTGTTGATTAATTGCATAAGACAAAATGTCAAGATCCTAGTGAGTACTTGATAGAATTCTGTGAGATTCTCTGATAGTGCTTGACAACTTGATAACTTTGAGATATGTGGACTTCAACCACAGAATTCACCAACAAACATGCTGGCTGGGAATTCTAGGAGTTAAAAATCTACAAATCTTAAAGTTGCCAAAGTTGAAAAATACTATTCTAGAGCAACCTCAAGATGTATCAAATCTGTTAATCTTTTTTTCATTTCTTATCTTGGAGAAAATAATCAAGTGATATGATTGTAGGAAATTCTGGGAGTTGAAGACTACACATCATAAGTTGTGAAGACTGAAAAACACCAACCTAAAGACAAAAATAAGATAAAATTTAAATCAATTAACCTCAGCCAATCTTCTCTCACTTGAATTTTGTCTTTTGATTGGGACTTCTGAGTATTTTTTCTTTTTTCCTTGTTTAATTTCCAGGTTCTGCAGACTAAAAAAGTTATAAAGACCATGCTCTAGATATATTGGATTATTTAGTCCAACATATCCTGAGATATCCATTTTTAAAAGAAGATATTCTGGACATAATAAAGCAGGAAAAGTTTTAATCTCCACTAAAATATGCATTGCCTTATGTTAAGGAGGAAATGTGCAATAAACAGTTGCATTTATTAGAAGATCATTATTAAGCCTAAAGCACTTGCTGATCCTTGGTGTAGGGCTTTGAAGAATTGCAAATGGATCCTTTCTGTCCATTATTGATGTATGATTTTTGTTTTCTGGAAATCTTAATGCATTATTTTAATTTGAGATCATATCCATATTTTGTGTATAAGTAAGGGTTCCAGCAAATATATCTGTATTATTAATTTTAAAAAATAGGGATTTATATTGTGTCTCTCTTTTATCAGTGGTAGATATTTATCAGGCATGGTGCGGACCTTGCAAAGCTGTAGTAAACTTGTTCAGGAGGCTAAAAAATGAATATGGTGAAGATAATCTTCTACATTTTGCTGTGGTAAGAATCTGGTTAACCAGCTAGCTTTTTTGAAACTAGCACCCTCCCTAAAAATTGGATTTCACTTCCCATACCTCTAAGCAAGTGCATCCAAGAGCCAATACATCAAAGATGACTAGTTTGTGGGAAGCTACTAAGTACTTTCTCATGCTAAATATTTTAGAGAAGCACAGTTTGTGATATTAATACCTCAACTGACCAATGTAGTCTCATTTTGACAGAGAGATTATTGAAAATATTGTCATTAAAAATCCCATAACAAGATGAAATTGGGAAAAGAAATTTAGATGTCATCATGATGATCGAGTGACAAAGATATCGATTAAACATCCAAATTTAATAAATTTAGTCCATCTATTGAGTAACACTAAAAGCTATTCTTTATGATTTGGACAAACAAGAAATAGACTAAAACATGGCTTCTTATTGATATATAGATTTTGAAACTTGAGAAAGCTGAAAGAGTGAGATGTACAGAAGAAAGTGAATGGTTTTAAAGAAAGAAATATTAGGGGTTAGCCTAGATTTACAAGGATTTCAATGGATGTATCATAATCATACATATATTATCCAATCTATAATGATTTAAAGCATTTAGAAATACGTGGAATTCTGATTTACCCATAATTAAGTTGTTTTACTATGATTAGGATAGCAAAATTAAATAGCAAAAGAGCAGATTGCTTATTCTTGGGTAGTTCAACTATACCCATTTCTTTAGCTTTGTATTTTTAGTGGCAATTACAATGGGATTAATTTTCATTGGGATCTGCAATAGAAATAAGAAAAAGAAGCAGCAGACTAAACCAAAACTCAGTATATAGGACTAACAAATATTGACTGCAAAAAATTAAGGTAATCGATAGATAGTTCAAATAATGATTTTATATATCTTTACTTCCATCTACTGGGCTAGATATTGCAGCCCAAGTTCTAGTAAAGCTATAATAAACCACAATAGAAAATCATATGGTAATTGTTACTGTGCAATCTGATTTAGGAGAAAAATATAGCAGATATATTTGTGTGTTATTCATTTAAGGCAGAGGCTGATAGTGTGATGACCCTGCTCCCGTTTAAAGATAAATGTGAACCTGCTTTTGTCTTCTGTCTGGTAAGTGCACCATGATGGGGATTGGAAAAGAGCTTTGCATAGGGTTAAATGTGCGTAATAACACAAGTTTTTTGGAGTCATGATGAAATATACCAAAGGAGGACAATAATTCAAAATGGCTGGAATCTTCTGAATCACGTATTTCTAAAACTCTATATGAGAATATTTGTGCATACAAATCCTTTTCTATTGTTATACCCAGTGGTTTCACAATTCTTATAAACCATGTCATCCCAGCCCTTATTCCATTGCCTTTGGCATAATAATTCCAATAAGAAAAAGATTTCAGAGAAAAAAAATCCTGAAATAATCAACAAAGAATAATTTCATGTATAATTCAGGGTGGTAGATATCATCTTTAGAATAGAATAGAATAGAATAGAATAGAATAGAATAGAATAGAATAGAAATACCTTTATTGTCATTTCATTCTACAAACACAATGAAATTTGAAAGCTACTCCAGCAGTGTCCCAAACACCACATCACAATCACACTACAGAGTATTTAAAAATTAAAATAATTAAAATAATAATTAAAAACCTAGTCTAAAACCTATCTAAAACATATAGTAAGTTAGATAGTTTAAAAATGCCACTATGTACATAGGGCTAAATCACATATACATTGTTTGATTCAAGACAATTATTGCCTTGGAAAAGAAACTGTTTCTCAGTCTATTAGTCCTCATTTTAAGACACCTATAATGCCTCCCTGATGGTAACAGTTCAAAATATGAATGTCCAGGATGAGAATGGTCTCTGGAGATTTTTAGTGCTCTAGAGAAGAGTCTGGTCTTCGCAATCTCTTCCAAAAAAGAAAGAGAGCAACCAATGATTTTTTTGTGCTGTGTTTATAACTCTCTGGAGCATCATCTTATCCACTGCAGAGCATCCAGCATACCACACCGTTACACAGTATGCCAAAATGCTCTCGAGGTAGAACAGCAAAAAGTAACCAGCAACTTCTCACCCAAACCACTCTTTTTCAGCAGCTTCAGAAAGTGCAGGCACTTCTTTGTGGTGGCCATTTCTGACCACCGCTACAACCACCTTCGGGAAAGGGAGTAATGGCCAGTTGAGGAGGAGAGATGCGGCTCTCCTCAACCCTGCAGGCAGTCTCCCCCTTCTTCACCACCTCTACGGGTGGCTTAGCCCTGAAACCAGCTGGCTCAAGGCGCTCCAGCAGCGAGCATGGATTGAAGCCTCGCAGAGATGAGGTTTCGGTCTGTCACCGAAGAAGCTCGACCGGAAAAGAATGTGCAGGAGGAAGATAAGAAGGGAAAGTTTTGGTTGACCAGGTCAAACAGCAAAAGTAACAAATAAGGTACCCTGGAATTTAAAGTTAATAACATTGTTCCCAAAGAAGATTTTGAAGCTGCGAAGAAGAGAAAGAAGGGAAAGGATTAGGCTTTTTTTTTCTTCCCTTCCTTATACTGACAGCTAAGAGACTTAAGCAAGAAATTGAAAAAAATCCACTTTGACATTAATAAGCATCTAAGCTGAAAATAAAAATCAAAGGGATAATAAAGATTTCTGGATATTTAAAAGTTTTTAAAAGCAGGAAAGGAGAAAAAAAAAAGAATAAAAGGGCAGGATCTAGAAAAATGGAGGAGACTGCCTGGAACTAAGGAATGGAACTGTAACTAAAAGGAACTTACAGTGAAATTTCAACAAGATTCCTCAAAGATACATTTTAATTGAAACTTGGTAACAAAATAATAGAACCCCAGGAAGAGAAAGTGGAAAGAAGAAGCAGAAAGAAACAGCCCTGGATTATTTGGATTACTTGGTAATTTTTAGTTTTTGCATCTGGATGACTAAAATTAATCGGGTGGTTGTTTAAAAGTCTTTAAAACGGTATCACTCTTAGAAGAACTGAAAATGGAACTAAAAATGGAAAGAAGATGCACAAGAAGGGAGAGGTTCTTTTAGCTTCGTATTTCAATTCTTAGAAATGGAGATCTGGAACTATGAGAAACAACAAGAAACGCTTGCAGAACAAGAAGATTGGGACAAAGAAGAAGCCATCTTTAATGATCAAATAATTTTAAGTGGGGGGAAAAAAGAAAAGGGGGGAAAGAGAGTGAAAGGTTTAAGACTAGAAAAAACAACCAAAAAGAAGAAGAATAATTTGAAAGATAAGTATAATATTAGAAAGCAACAGAAGAGGGGATTACAGATGATAGAGTTAGAAGTAGAGAGACGAGGGGGTAAAAAGAGGGAGAAGAAGAGGGGGAAGAAGGCAAGGAAAAGAAGTTGTAAAAGACAGAAACAAGAAATGGAGAAACGGGGAAAAGATATAAGAATTGTAACCATAAGCTTGTTTAGAGATAATGGGTGAAAAATTAATTGCAAAAGGGATTCTGCAAAGGTACATAAGATAGCATTGTTGTATTATAAACAGAAATAATTTTAGAAAATATGATTAAAATGATGGATAAAATATTTACTGTAATGTAGTTGAATGTTTGGTAATAAATAAATGAATTAAAATGATTGAGAGAATTAAATGGGAACATTTTTAATTATTAGTAATGATTTATAAAAATATAAGTGAGAAATATGGGGAAAAAAGAATTAACTATGGAAAGTTTATAAGTGTTCCCAAGGAAATATGATATTTAATTGAAAAGAAATGTTAAAGATGTTAAGATTTTAATGAATATTAATGATAGAATTGAATCGGAATGGAATGTGTGCTTTATTTACACACCCACACACCCACACCCACACACCCACACATATATATATATAATTTTTTCTTTTTAAGAATATAGTCTCTATTTTAAGAATGTACCAAGCAGAATTCGATTGGAAGTTATGTATTATATTGAATGCTATAATCTTAAAGGTATACATTGAAGCTTAAATAAGAGTTTGAATGGATAAAATTAAAAGATATAAAGGTGTCATACTCCAATTGGTAACTACAGGGAAAAATTTGTTTAATAAGAAAAGGTAATATGAAATTGAAACAGGACAGACAAAAGTATAAATATAATGATTTGATTGAGATGAGATAATTAAAATAAAGTTGAGAAAATTAAAAGAGAGGAAAAATTATGTAGAAAATATAAAACGGTAATAAGATATGGAATAGAATATAAAAATGAGCATGAAATTGAGTTTGGTGCCTGTATGAAGAAGTGATAACCTGGGACCATGCTATTTTCAAAAAAGATGTTTTATTTGTATTTTGTTTTTGTGAAAACCCAAATAAAACTTTCAAAAAAAAAGAAAAGAAAGTGCAGGCGCTGTTGGGCCTTCTTTGCAGTGGCTATAGTGTGGACTGACCAAGTAAGGTTGTCAGAAATGTGAGTTCCTAGAAATTTAAAATGGTGAACTCTTTCCACACAATCTCCATGGCCTTGATATATAGTGGGAGGGGCTCTGCTTTGCATCTTCTGAAGTCTAAAATCAATTCTTTGGTCATTTTGATGTTCAGGGCAAGGTTATGACTCTTGCACCACAAGACCAGTCTGAGAACCTCTGACCTATAGGCTGTCTCGTCTTCTCCTGATATGAGTCCCACCAACATGGTGTTGTCTGCAAATTTTATTATAAGGTGCTTTTATCATCTTCATGGCTTGGGATGAGTTTTTTTTAAAAAGTTTTATTGGATTTTTATTTTTGAATATACATCAATATCAATACATGAACAGTGTGGCCTCTGGGTATAATTTATTTTAATACAAGTAGCAATAATAATATTAATAATATTTGTTACAGTAATCAAACTTATGTAATTCAAGCATTAATATATATGTTTGCTTTAAAGTAGCTATTCAATATTTCAACATTCCATTTTAATGTCAATGGTAATATTATTTAAGCATACATAGTAATACCATATTTCAACCTCTAATCTATCCATCTAGTTATTGCTTATATTCTATTATATAAAAATTATATATGCTAATATTTCCCCTATTTCTTATTTCTACTTCTGTTCTAGCTTCTAGTCAGGCCACCATAATCCTAGTGTTAATACACATGTTTATATTAAGACATAGTCCTTCATTATTTGGTTGTTCAAAGTCACAATACTACCAGTCATTCTATTATTTAAACATATCTAATAATACCATCTTTAAACCTCCAATCATTCCATCTAACTATTGCTTTATACAAAGGTGTGTATTCTTATTTCTACCTCTATTCTGTCTTAACCAGGCCATCATTATATTAGAAAAACAAAAAAAAAATTCCTTCCTATCCATCATCTCTTGTCCGTTTTAACACTTCAATTCTTATTCATTTTTTTAAGCTTGCCTCCCATACTCCTCTCTTGTATCTTTGTCTCTATCAATATCTGTGTCTTCACCATTCAGTCTGAACATTTTTCCCATCTCTATCTTCCTAAGCTGCCAGGTCTTCAGAGTGTCTACACAGGCCACTATCTCCCTTTCAAAAGTAGCTTCCAGCTTATCCAATTCCATTTTAAAATTTCTTAAAATACTTTTTCCTTGGTTTATTTCATCAGTCATTATTATCTTTATCACCTTCTCCTTCTCATCTCTTTGCTTTATTTGTTGATTTGTCTGTTCTATCTTTTCCCCCATTTTTCCTGTTATCTCCTCTTTTTCCTGGACTCTTTGATCTTCATTCATGTTATGTATTTTATATAGTTGTCAGTTATTCTCATTCTCACCCTCTGCTGGAGGGGGAAAATACTCTTTCCTGATGTTTCCTCATTGATGGACTGGAGATTGCGATCATCCACAGCTTTGATCCCTGCTCTCCTGTTGGAGGGCACCGATCATTTCATTTAGGGCCAGAACCACCCTGTAGGAGTGGTGAAGAAGGGGGAGACTGCCAGCTGGGTCAAGGGGAGCAGCATTTCCCCTCCCTGGCTAGGCATTCCACTCCCCTCTGAAGACAGCTGTAGTGGTGGTCAAATATGGCCACCCTGAAGAGGAAGAACTAACCTGGACAAGATTGTGCAGGAGCAGTGAAGAAGAGGACAGCCTGAAAACCGGGCTAATTAGGAGCAACATTTAAATACAAGGTATCCCAGAATTAAAATTTTAAGGAATTTTTAAGAGAGATAATTAAAGTGGCGGCCAGAGAAAGTGACGAAAAGGAGGAAAGTGACCTTGAAAGGAGGAACCTACAAGAAGGTATCTGCTTAAATTGGATCTTGACACTAAACAGGCATAATTAAAGCTGAACTTGAATGTGTCAAAGAAAAAAAATAAAAAACAGTAATTGATATTTGGATTTATTGGAACTTTGAATTTTAAAAGCCCTAAATAGAGAGCAAAAGTGAGGGTGGGGGAGAGTGGAATTTAGACATATCTAGTGGTGAAAAAATTATTCGTGACTTTGTATATCCTGGCTCTTCTAAAAGTTGAATTTGATACAAAATATATTTTATCAAGCTCCATTTTAAATAGTATTTTATCAAATTTCATTTTGAATTGCTTTTATTAAATTTTAGTAACAAATTGTTGCTGGAACTTTGCACTTTGATATGGCCCAAGGGCTAATCAATAAAGACTTATTGTATATTGATATAAAATAAGTGAAATTTTGATATGATAAAATAGAGACCCTGGAAAATGAAAGTGGAATATTGAACATTAAAACAAAGAACACACACACACACACACCAGAAGTGTTTAAAAATGGCAGATCTTTTTTTGGAATTAAAAATGGAACTAAGAAATATGAAAGAAATGCTACAAGAAATAGGCAAGTCGTTTGGTTTTGCCTTACAATTTTTAGAAATGGTGATTTTAGAATATGAAGAACAACAAGGAGTGCCAGAGGAGGAGGAGCTGACTAAAGAAGAGGCTATCAGTTGGAGCAATGAATATTAAAGCAAAGGAGGAGAAGAATGGAAATCAAAAACTGGAGATTTGAGGAGGCAACCCAACAGGGGAATATTTTAAAAACCAAACAAAGTAAAAGGAAACAGCAGAAAAGGGAATTACAGAAGGAAGCTTTAAAGAGGGAGCGGGATAAAAACTGGAGTAAGAAAAATGAAGGGAAAAAGAAGTAAAAAGAAACGGAACCAAGAAATATAGAAATATGGAAATCGAACAAAAATGAAAAGAAATTGTTTATTCAAAAGACATAGAGACAATGGTTAATTAAGAATTAAGAAAAGGGATTCTGCATGGTGATGAGGTGTATAATAAATGTATTAGTAGTAACGAATTACTTAGATAGTAGGAAAATATAGATTAAAATGAAAGATTGGAACTGATACTTTTTTGTTGTTGGAATACTTGTTTTTGTTAAACCATATATAGAGATAAATGGAATAAATGTGAAAAAAGAGAAATTATGACAAGTTTAATAACTATGTTTAAGGAACCTATAGAATATAGTTGAAATGAATTATGAGGATTGTTATAATGAGATTAATATCAGTTTCTATGATGAATTGAATAATTAATTTTTCTTTTTGAAATTATAAATGTTTTTGATTTAATTGAAGGAGAAAATGCCTTGCGGAATCTGACTTAAAAGGTATATATGTTATGTAGTTTTTAGGAGATTATTGTTATTAATTTTTAAGGTGATATTTAAAAAGTTAAATTATCACTGGGACTTAAAGGGGAACTAACTAAATGTGTCACACTCTAATTGGTAATAGGGGAAACTTTTTTGGGAAATGTTTGAACTGAGATGGAATTTTTGAAATGACGAAATAAGAATATGCAATGAACATTGGATTTTGGAAGATTTGTACATTGAACTAAAAGTGGGAAGGGAAAGAAGGAAGAAGAATTAAGAGGAAGTAGGAAGAGACTAACGGAAGGCTGAGAAAGACGGATTTTGGACTGAGATTAGTCAGCACACCATACCATTTTCTGATTGGAGTGCTGGAAAGAATCTTCTAGCTGGAAGACTGATTACCAATCTACTCAATTCATTTCTTTTATTAAGTGGTACTATTTAATATTACTATTTTGGCACTATTTTCTTTTTAAGATGAATTCCTTGCTTTTTGATTGTTGATTTTCTGACCTTGAGGCAATCTTTCTCTTACCTTTCCACTCATTATTTTGTCCCCTTCCTTTCTATTGTATTCTCTTAATAGCTTATATAAACTTATTTACTTTTTTTAAAAAAGAGGGGAGTATATTGTCCTTATAGAGTTAAGTGATAACTGATTTGACTGATTTAAGTATTAATAGTAAAGAGTGAAAAATATTGTTGATTTAGACTATTTAGACTACTCAAGATATTTAAGATTAATTCTTTAAAGTGTTAATTGATGTACTATTGTTGACTAATTTTGATGTCTAGGATATAAACTTATTAAATAGATTATTATACTGTAGTAGATACCCACTTATAATATAGGAGAAAAGATCGTTGAGCGAGATATCTAATTGAAATAGGAGAATAGGCTCTTAAATACAGGACCCAAACACTGAATGGTGATCTGGGACAATATATCTAATATTGTGCAACAACAGAAACAAATACTTAGAGAGATGACATCCATGACAACTACGGCCCTAAAAACAGGAAGGAAGGCTACTCCGACCCTATCGACTACGTTGACATCTACCCCAACAACAACTCAAAAAACCATCGAAGAATCCCTAATAGGGGAAAAGCAGTCTAATGTCTCCAACATCAATATACAAACCACCCTATTATCATTGCAGGAAGCTATGTCTAAAATGCAAGAAATGATGATCAAAAATCATAATGAAACTAGAGCAGATATTAGCGAATTGAAAGATGAGATGGGGAAGCTGAAAGCTGAAATGAAAGCAGATATATCGAAGGTGGAGGGAAAGATAGGGTCCCTACAGCAGGCCATGGAGAAAAATGAAGTGAAAATAAAAGATATAGAGAGTAGAACAACACGTATGGAGACCAATTTTGAAAGGATGGATGAGGAATTTAAAAACGCACTTAGAGAAATGGAAGACTCCCTGGTTCATCTCGAAATGGACAAAGCAATGGCATATTTAAGGCTCCAAAATGTGACTGAAGCAAAAAATGAAGAATTAGAACATTTAATGGCAGAAATATTGGCTGAATGGTTAGGAAAAGAAAAAGATGACTTAATTAAAGAGTTTGATGAGGTGTACAGGGTTAGCACAAGCTATGCCAGACGCCATAACTTATATTATTCGGCAGCCATCTTACTATGGTTAAAAGACTGGGTGAATCTACTCAATAAAAGAACTTTAGCACTAGAAGGGCATGACCTTCAGAGAGGGTGGCACGCATTTCTATGGGAAGTGGGGAAAACTAAACAGTCGTATTTTCATAGACACCTTATTAGAGACTCATTACTAATTAATTGGAAAAAAATATGCAAAAAACACTATCTAAAAATTCCGATCTGGCTTTCAACAATGGAGGCAATGGTACATCCTAACAACTTGGATATAGCAAAAATGATTAAATATAAAGATTTATTAGATCCACTAGGAAAATTAAAAACTCGACAGGATTTACAGGAACAGGGATTCAAAATAGACCAGTGGTTATACATACAAATCCATAGCAGATACAAACAAGATATTAAAGAGTTTGGAATCTATAGCAAATTGCAATATTTAGACAAAATCTTATTAGGATCAAATAAAAAGATTCTAAATTTTATAAATACTTACTGGAGGTAGAATTAGAGCAAGAGATAGTGAAAGGGAACATGATAGCGTGGAGTAGGAATATTGGAAGAAGCATTACACTAACAGAATGGGAAAAGATTTGGAATAGAAATATCAAGATTACGAAATCGGCGGCATACAAAGAAAATATATATAAAATGTTATATAGATGGCACTTGCCTCCTTCAAGGCTGGCGAAGATGAACCCCAATATGAGCCCAAAGTGTTGGAAATGTAAAAGCACAGAAGGAACTTTCTTCCACACATGGTGGTCCTGTAAAGCTACTCAAAAATTTTGGCAAAAAATTAGAAAATGGTTGGAGGAGATAACTAAAGAACAAATAGACTATAAACCAGAGTTCTTCCTGTTAGGGATCTCTGACAGATATCTATCCAAAAAGACAAAATATGTACTAATTCATATCTTAACTGCAGCTAGACTAGCGTTTGCTCAATGTTGGAAATCACCTCATACACCTACAGAGCAAATGGTTATTCAGAAAATATGTGAGTGTGCTGAAATGGATAAACTAACTATAGCCTTAAAAAACAAAGAGTCTTCAATATTTTAAAGCAATTGGGATTCTTGGTACAATTGGCTTACTCAGAGACAAATTGTGTAAAAGAAATAGGGTAACTTAAATATAGTGGAAAAGAAGAGTAGATTTGATCTAACGTAGAGAAACAAACCTTACAGACTGTCACAAAAAGATATTGTTTGCTTTTAAATGTACTTTTTTATTCTATTCCCCCCCTCCCATCCTTTCCCTTTTTCCCTTCATATTCTTTCTCTTCCCTCCCAACCGGTCCCTATCTGGTTTGTTAGGCCGGGTGTTTTCTTTTTTCTCTTTTCTTTATTTTTTTCTATTTTGTGTATGTATTGTTGGTACGTTTTTAAATTGTAAATTCAATAAAATTTATTAAAAAAAAAAAAAGAAATTGCAAACCTGACAGATAAAAGTATAAAACATAATGAATATGAAAATATGAGAATTATTTAAAGTTAAAAGAAATAGGTTAAGAAATGAATTGAAAATCTATAAAATAAACTTGAGGAAAGTATTTGAGAAAATTAATAGGAAATATGTAAAGTAATGATAAGATATGAACCAAAGTCATGTTTGTATGGAAATGTGAAAACCTGGAATCATGCTGTTCACTAAAAAAAGATGTTTTTAAAATGTGGAAAACTGAAATAAAATTTATATGTATGTATGTATGTATGTATGTATGTATGTATGTATGTATGTATGACATTTAGCTTTGTTTGGGTATTTTCCCACGTCATTATAGTTGTGCTTTTAAAGTTGTATATATATACATGCATACATAAAGAGCTTTTAGAAACCACTCTGGCCTCACCTCTATTCTTTGCCCAGGACTTAACAATTCATTATCAGTTGTAGGATATTTTCTATTTTCCCATTTATGCCTTGTAATAGGTTCCTTATCTCTCTGTGATTCTTTGCCATAGTATTCCCAATGCTTTGAAACATCAATGCCATTTCTTTTGAAATTTCACTTATTTCCTCCTGATGGAGCATCTCATCTTATTTTAGTAAGTCCCGCTCTTACTCAATAGTCCAAAAACAATATATTGAAGCATAACGTTGCTCCTCAGAAAGTTCAATAATCATAGTTCTTTACATCTCAGGGTTATTAATCAGTTCCATTTAGGTAGTCCAGGCAACTCTTCAAAAATCAAAAGTCACCTTACTTTACTTAAGAGTCTTCCTTATTCTCACAATAGAGTCCCCAATAATCATAAAGTAGATAGTTATAGAACAGTAAGTATCACCAAAGTCCTCCAGATGAATGTTATTTATTTCTCTTATCAGAAAATTGTAGGGATGTCATGCTCCTGGTGGAGACTGACTCTGAGGGAGAGGAGGAACAGCTGACAGGGAGTGGAAGTGTGGCTCCAGAGGTTGTGAAGGAGGCTGGGGAAAGGCAGAGGCCGGCTGAGCAATCACAGGAGGATCCAGACCCATCCCCTCTCCTTCCTAGGGCACACAGGGAGGAGAGGATAAGGGAGATACATGGTCTACTGGGGAGGAGGGGGCCTTGATCCTCTTCATGGGCTGCAGCTGTGACAACTGGATAAGAGGATGGACATGCATACAGGCAAGTGCTGGAAACAAAGCATGGAATATCTCTAGTTTATTGTTGCTCTCTGAATTTGACGTCCTTCCCAGTGTGTGTTCTGATATCTGTGGACGTCTTCAAGCCCTTATCTTGCCTGGTTTGTGTTGTTTTTTACTTTTTATAATTTAAATGGCATTTCCTCCTTCTTGTAACTGCTTGTGTGGGAGTTTTGTTTATCTTCAGTCAAGGATATTTGGAGCTTGGAAGCAAAGTGAAGAAATAAAAGGGGCTTCACCTGTTTTTTTGTGACTGTGTTTATTTTGTATCCCACCCTGGGTCATCACAAGGGGCATAGTATATTTTCCATTCACCAGTATATGGCACCCTCAGCTTAGGTTTCAGCATTGTTTCAAGTCTGACAGATTGATTAATCCAATTTTAATTCCATTTATGGAAACAAAATTCAAGTAGCTATTCAAGTAGAAAGTTCCAGCATTTTATAATGCCTTTCCAAAACAACACCTACCCAGTTTGAAAGTCCAATTTCCTATGTTTTTAAAAGTTTTTAGCTTTTCTTAGTTCCTTTCCTTTGAGTCTAGGATTTTTCTCTCTATGATTTAACAAGTAGTTCTAAGAATTTGTTTTTTAGGATTTTCTTCTTTGTCTTTTAAAGTTAGGGTCTAAATGGAAAAGGAATCTTCTCACCCAGCCCCAATCACTGTTCATCTACACCGCTCCTGCACATTTCTTTGTTGCCTCAGCTGTCCCAGCTTCATGGCAGCCATGATGGCTGTCTCTTCTCCTCATCATGGATGAGAGAGAAGAAGCCCCGAGTCAAGCGGAAGACTTGCTGCTTTCCACAACCTGCAGGGCGCCACTCTTTTCTTTTCCTCACCACACCTACAGGGGATGAAGGGTTATTTATTTGAGAAGGCAGCACTCAGATAGAGATTGTGCGAAGTACCGACAGACATATATGAATATATACAGGCTTAAATTAGTTGATTAACCTTAAGACTGAAACATAATACATGATGAATATATTTGTTTTTCAGGATGGCAAGATGATAGATATTGTAAGAGGAGCAAATGGACCTCTTCTAAATAGAAAAGTAATAGAACTAATTGAACTAGAAAGAAAAATTGTAGCCGGAGACATGAAAAGACCAGAGGTAACTCTTCTTATTTGGCTGTTTTATTTTACACACACACACACACAGACACACACACACACACACAAATGTTTCTCCTCAAATTTGGGCCCTTTACCAGAAGCCTGCAAATTTAAAGGTTCTGTGCAGTATTTTAGCTATTGCAAACACTGTACTCTTCTGGACACAGAATTATCATGTTGTTCTTGGGTTCTCAGTTTAGGAATCACAGCCTCAAGTGCTCCTACTGTAACTGGGACCATTTTATACTCTACTGGGAGTATCAATTATATGCCAAACTAGAGAAATGCCAATTTTATCAATTGACCACCGACTTCCTAGGACATGTCATTTCTACTGAGGGCATTGCTATGGAGCTGAGAAAGGTTGAGTTCCTGCATAATTAGCAATTCCCATGTCAAGTCAAGGATGTCCAGTGACTCCTTGGATTTGCCAACTGCTATATGACTTTTATCTCCAGCTTTTCTTCCCTGACTGCACCCTTTACTCAGTGTCTTCAGAAGACCCTGTTTCAATAGAGCACCCCAGAGCAATAAGCTTTCCAGGCCTTGAAACAAGCCTTTATGTAGAAACCCATCCTGAAACACCCTGACCTCCACCATCAATTTATCATGGAAGACGATGTGTCTGACATTGCCATTGGAATGGTGTCACTGCAGGCTGACACTCCCGGTAGTACCCCTTTCCTTTGAGCATATTACTCATGGACAGTCAATCCAGCCAAGCACAATTACACCATCTGGGAGAAGGAGTTACTAGCCATTAAGGTGGAGACATCATGTGGAGGGGGATCGGCATCAGACTGAAGTCTGGACGCACCATTAAAATCTAGAATTCCTGTAGACCGCCCAGAAATTGAACTAATGGAAGATTTGTTGTCTCTATACTTTGCCAGATTCAATTTCTGCATTGTGTATATTTATTCGTTTATTATTTGTTTATTTATTTTGTCAAATGCTTACAATATAATAGAAATAAGAATAAACATAGGTTTAAATACATGAAATAGGAACCAATAATTGGGGATAATAGGACAGGGACGGTAGGCACGATTGTGCGCTTATGCCGACCCTTACAGACCTCTTAGGAATGGGGTGAGGTCAATAGAGGTTAGTTTGAGGGTAAAGGAGTGGGGGTTTGAGCATGTGACAACAGAATTAGGTAGTGGGTTCCAGTCATTAACCACTCTGTTGCTGAAATCGTACTTCCTGCAATCAAGTTTGGAGTGGTTTACATTTAGTTTATATCTGTTGTATGCTCTTGTGTTGTTGTGGTTAAAGCTGAAATATTTATTAACTGGTAAGACATTGTAACATATGATTGTATGTATTATGCTTAAGTCCAATCTTAGCCAGAGTAGTTCAAGGTTGTCTAACCTTAGAATCTCAAGTCTGGTGGTGTAGGATATTCTGTTGTGAACAGAGGAGTGTAGTACTCTTCTTGTAAAATACTTCTGGACTCGCTCAATTGTATTAATGTCTGATATTCAGTGTGGATTCCAGACAGTGGAGCTGTATTCAAGTATTGGTCTAGCAAAGGTTGTGTATGCCCTAGTTTGTAAATCAGTATTACCAGAGAAGTTTAATAAGATCAGATTGACAACTCTTAAAGCCTTTTTTGCAATGTTGTTGCAGTGAGTTCTGGTGCTTAGGTCATTCGATATGAGAACTCCAAGGTCTTTGGAGGTATATTGTCAATGAGGTTATATCCACCTAGCTTGTATTTGGTGTATTGATTTTTTTTTTACCAATGTATAGGACATCGCATTTGTTAGTTGAGATTTGGAGTTTCCAACTGTTTGACCATTCAGACACATAATCAAGGTCGCTTTGAAGGATGGTAGCATTGTGTTGAATAGTTTTACATCATCAGTGAAGAGGATGCAATTACTTATAAGGTAATCACAAAGGTCATTTATATAGAGTGTAAAGAGTGTGGGTCCTAGAACACTCCCTTGGGGGACACCACTGTTAACTGGTGCAGGGTTTGATAAGGCATTTCCTAGTTTTACTAATTGTTGCCTGCTTGACAGGAAGGCAGTAATCCACTCATGAAGGGATCCAGAAATACCATAAGATTTTAATTTTAATAGTAGTTTGTCATGTACCACTGTGTCAGTCTGTGCTCCATTCAAAATCCAAGAAAGAAATACTCAGACTCCATAGATTTGAGCAAAGTTTTTCTTTTACTGAAATTCAAAGTGGAAGCTACAGGTAGAATTCTGAATCTAAGGAATTTGGTGCGCAGATCACATATACAAAGGGATGGAATTGTTCCCACCCCCCAAAGTCCAAAAGACTCTACCAATTAAAAGTTCTGAATATGATCATGTGGGCATCTTCAGGTGGTGGTGAGGCCTCTGTCCGTTGACCTTGACATATTTTGATAAAACTTCGCAGCTGCGCAAAGGAAAGAAAGCTAAGCAAGGAAATAGAAACTTAAGAGCAGGAATTTATACTCCCCCCTCCCGACTCCTCATTTATACAAGACAAGAATGTAACACCTCCAGTTCTCTTCCCACAAGATGCAACCCCTCCTCCCCCCGTTACTCATGGCAGCCGAAAGATGCAAAGCAGTAGAAAGCAATAGAAAAGTAGAAAAGATCTTGAAGGCTGACACACTGAGTCAAAGGCTTTGCAGAAGTCTGTGTAAATTACATCTATTGCTTTGCCCTGGTCAAGTAATATAGTCCATGTTTTTGCAGTGTAGAAGTTGAAAATTGCAGGACAATTTTTTTCTGAAACTAAATTGTTTGTTGGAGAATAGGTTGTTTGACTATAGGTGGAAGGTAAAGCATTGCTTAATAATTGATTCCATACTTTGCACGTGACACAACACTATGAGATTGGTCTATAGTTTTCAACCAGGCAGGGGTCACCTTTTTTGAAGATAGGGATGACCGTTGCTAAAGACCATCGGCTTGGTAATGAGCTGGTTCTGAATGATATCTCATATATTATGCTTAGGGGTTCTCTATGGCAGTGGAGAGCTTTTTAAAGAAGTTTCCACATAAGCCATTAGGGCCAATAGATAAGGATGGTTTTAGGTGCATTTTCTACATTATCTTCATTAAAGTAAATATCATTGCAGATAGTTGTGGTACGAGTAGGAAATGTGGGGCACGAGCCATTACTGTTTACAAAGACTGAACTGAAGAATGTGTTGAAGAGGTTTGCCTTAATGGCTTCATCACTATAGTCTTTCCCATTTGGTCCTTTTAGGGTTGGAATGATTGTTGAGTCTTTAAGTTTGGTGTTTACAAAGTTATAGAAGGCGTGGGTGGATTTTGTGCGTAGAAGGTTTTCCTCTTGCTCGCAGTGGTAATTGGTGCATTCTGCCTTTATCTGTTGGCATAAGGTGTTGTATCAGTTTTTAAAGTTAGTTACATATTTAGTTTTGTTTTCACACCATAAGGATTTTTTTTAGACTGAAGTTTTCTTATTATTTTGGGTAAATTGTTTTTTTTGGGGGGGGGGGTTATTAATGGAACATATAGTTTAATGAATCTTTCAAGTTCAAGCAAGAAAGCGTTATAATGTTCTTCTGTAGTATTACAGCCAGAGAACAGAATGTGCCAATCATGAGAGGATAAGTCGGCAGCTATGAGTTCATAATTGGTTTTTTTTTTTTAATTGTGTTTTGGGGATCCATCATTATGATCCTCTTTGAGATGGTGTAAATTTAGACAAAAGTCAGTCATACTATGTTTAAAAATGGTTCCTGTATTTGTACGTCATAAACTGAGTTTGAGCTGTTGAGGTCAAGGCAGTTGTTTAGTCTAGTATTGTTATATACTAACTGATCCAGTCCAAGTGTGGTAACAGCATTATACAGGGTTGCATGAATGAGTTCATGTACATTCATTTAGTGTCCAATTTATAAGAGGTAAGTTGAAATCACCAAGAAAAATAAGACGGTGAGGGCAAGAGGCAGCCCATGTCAGTAGTGAAGTTAGCTTGTTTGCATGAATTATGTCATAGTCAGGGGCTCGATAGCATAGTAAGAAGTGGATTGAGGTATTTAAGGACAGTTCACAGATGATGGTATCAGGAAGAGCAAGTTCTTGTATAATTTGAATCTTTTTTAGATTTAGATACTTTTTATAGAATTTAGCAACTCCACCTCCTCTTCAGTTTTCACAATCAGACTAATAAACATGATATTCTCTTACAGTGGTAATGGAGTCAGGAAAAGATGCATTCAACCATGTCTCACAGACAAATATAATGTTGAATGTGGCTGTTCTTAATAAGATGAGGAATTCATGCATTTTATTTGCATTGAGTAGTTTGCGTTTAAGATATGAAGTAGTGGATCTGGATGAAGTAAGGGGCATGCATCCCTAATGTTGGATGTTTGGGTGATGGTTATTGGGATGTAGGTTGCTTTTGATACAATCTGCATGGTAGTCAATGTATAGATTAGTATTACCTAATTAATGTAGTCTTTTGAGATCAGAGTGTAGTTCATGGGATCGTATACATTGCTGTAAGGTTAGATCAGGGCAAGAATGAAGGTTCTTATGGTTGTTATATCTTGAGCTGTCACAACCAAAGAGCAGACACTCTCGAGAGAAAACCAGAATGCTCCTGCATAGAAGACAAGCTCCTGCCCAGGAGGCTTCTGCCCATAAAGTCTTTCAGGAGGCAATTGCAGTTGAAAATGAAGCCTGGGAGGGCCATGCACAGCATTCCTAAACTCCATTTTTGCTCGCAGGGATGCAGGAGACCATCACAACTGAAAATGGAGCCAGGAGGGCCACATGCAGCCCTCCTGAACTCCATTTTCATTGACAGAGGGCTTCAGGAGGCCATCACATCCAAAAATGGAACCCAGGAGGGATGCATGTGGTCCTCCCAGGCTTTGCTTTTGTTGGCAGAATGCTAACAAAACAAACTACTAACAAAAGTGGCATTTGATCACAAGGCAAGGAGGCATCAAGAAATGTTTCCTCTTTTACATTTGAGCATCCAAAAAAGGACAGGAAAGGGGAAACACAAAGGAAAAGAAGGAAATATGGGAGGAGATCAAGAAAAGAAAAAGAAGGAAAGAGGGAAAGGAAGAAGAAAGAGGGAAGGGAAAAGAAGAAAAGGGAAAAAGGAAGGAAGGAGATTATAAGGAGAGGCAGGGAAAGCCTGAGGGAACTCCTGCTTTAGCACTTGGCTACCAGCAGCCCTGCTGCCTTTTGCCATTCCTTTGTCTCCTTCCCCTGATCTGTACTGGTGTTCTCCCATCCTATCACTGAGGATGCTTTGGTTACAAAGCTGGGTCTTCTTGTGTGGAGAGGGAATGGGCTTCCCTCTGACCCACACTTTGCCCTCTCACACACACCATGAACAACTTGGCCAAGGAGAGCAAGAACAGCAGCAGCAGTGGAGGAGATAAGGGCAGCCGGGTACCCGCTCTGGGAAGCGAGGCTTGGCAGGGCTGTGGTGTCCCAGTGCTCTGGGAGCTCAGGGGCTGAGCTGAGCACTTGCTCTCCACTGCCTAAGGGTCTGGACAGCCTCTACCACTGTCCAGTGGTTCTTCACATGGCCTGAGAGGGATGGCAAGGCTCCTCTGAAGGACAAGGGTTTGGTGCTCTCCCTGGTTTTATCTTCCTCCACTGGAAACAATAGATCACCCCCAGCCCCATCCAGGCCGCTACATGTGCCCCCAACATGACTGATGTCGAGATGGCCATGCCCACCCTGGCTACACCCACCCAGCCTCTCAAGGTCAAACACAACCCTGATACGGCCCTCAATTAAATTGAGTTTGACACCCCTGATCTAAAGCTATCGATTTGTAATTATGACCATATAGTAGAAGAGAATATATGTAGCATAGGGTTGAAATGTGAAGTCTTGGTGCTCTCTGAGCTTGTTTGTTACTTTGTAGGCATTTCTAATCAAGACATGAAGCAATTGCAAATGAACAACCAAGTTTAAAGAGCACCAGGGCCTCCACAGCTCCATACAAATTAACAACAGCAGGCTAAGCTTACAATTAAAGATAATATCTCTCTGGATAATGATATGTAAATATCTATAGCAAGTTATTTGCCATTGACTTTTTCCAAAATGTTTGCTAGTTTCATTTTAGTTCCCAATTTAGCCTATAATCTGAGATTCCCTGCTGATTTCTCCCTAACCAGGCTTTAGCTTTTTCAAGATGAGCTAAAGTCAAGAGACAAATTCATAATTAGCACAATTCTAATAACATTAAATACATTCAGATTCTTTGCAAGGTGCAATACTAAATTAGGCATATTTTTCATGGAATTGCTCTGATGGCAATGAAGCTTAGTCAGATCAAATCAATCTTTAATATTGTCAAAGACCAGCCTATGGAGGGTGGCATACAAGGACTTTAAAAACATAAAAATACAAAATTCAAAAATAAAATTACATAAAAAGCTAAAAGTACTTTCAAAAAAATCTAATAAGCGTCTAAAGAAGTGCAAGAATAAATGAGCACAAAAAAGCATAACAAATCAAATCTATCATAATATAGCAATATTCCATAATGATAATCTAGGTGTCCATTAAAACTATTGGTTTTAATGAACACCTACAGTATCATTATGGAGAGATTTGATTTGTCATGCTTTTTATGCTCATTTATTGCTCTTGTACATAATTAATACCTTAGTCCCCACTCTCTAGTTAATAGCATTTATTGGAACTTTTCACTAAATTGTGAAAAGAGGAAAGCTCCCCAGAAACTCTCATCTAATGTATTTTCATCCCTATTGCTTTTTCAGTTTGAAAAAAAAAATGGTTGGTCCTCCAATGTCAAATATCCTCTGGTCCTAAATTCAATAATTTAAATTGTTTTGTTGCTTATATTGTATGAGTTATAAAATGATTAGCTTTTGCCTTAGGAACTTTAAAGTTGTGAACTTCAAACAGGCTTAGGAATTCTTTTTTTAATATTATTATCTCTTTTATTCATTAAACATGAAACTCAATCAACTGAACATTTAAAAATGTATCACAAATACCAGGGACTGGTGCTAATGGTTGATACGGGTTGCTGCCCGCGTCCTAGGTATCAACCAAGTATCTTCTTAAAATATATGATGTTCCGAGTAGCACAGATTTTTGCAGTTTTGCTAGTGTTATTGCAGGAAGCTGCAATTTCTTGATGTGTTTTGTAAAATTCTTGGACATGGTACCAAGTGCCCCAATGACAATGGGTATCACTGTTACATGATTGTGTAGTTTCAATGGCCAGGTCGCAATATTTTGTGATTTTTTCCAGTTCTTTTTCTTGGACTCTGGCGTCTCCTGGTACAGCAATATCAATAAATTGTACACTTTGGTCCTCGACAACCATAATATCTGGCATGTTGTATTCCAAATGATGATCCGTCTATATTTGAAAGTCTTCACTGACTCATATTTGACAACTTTTTCCACTTTATGTCCCCATGACTTTTCATACAGCTAGGGCGTATTTTTTACATAATGACCAATGGATTAATTTAGCAACTTGATCATGTCTAGCTTTGCAGTCAGTTTGTGCAATTTTGCTACATTAAGTGTGAAATACTTAATAGTTTCAACTTTATCATTGCAAATTGGACAGTTTGGATTGTCAGTGTTTTTTTGTATCTTCGTTTTCATGGCATTAGTTTGTAGGACTTGTTCTTGAGCAGAAAGTATTAAAATGTTATTGTTATTGTTATGCAATTTCCGTTGTTATATATAAATTTTCCATATCCACAATGGCAGAGAACTGTTTGGGTACAATCTCTTTTAGATACAAATAACAAATCTTATATGCATATTGATTATAACCATTTTTCTCTAAATTTATTAACCCTAGTGTTCACTTATCCTTATTGAACAATTTCCATTATTTAATTAAACACTCTGTTCAGTTTTATCATATAATTAATTAATATCAAATCTGATAAAGATCACATTTATCACAATTATCCTCTAAATCTAATAATCATAATATTTCCTTGTCTTATTTATTCAACATTCATTATTTAATTACATGTATACTTCTTTTTTATTTACATATTCTCCTTAATTTTTAATTTCTCAAAATTTCCGCTACTGGTTCTCCAGAACTGGTCAGAACCTGCTGAATACCATCTCCACTTTGCATGCTTTGTTGAGAAAGGCAGGGGTTAAAATCATACATCTTTTTCTCTTGTTGGCAGAGTCAGCTTGCCTCTGATGAGGTAATGATTCTCCTTGATGTTCCTTTGGCTCACCAATAGTCTCTTAACTGCGCTGACAGAAGTGTAGCCTACTTCTCATTTTTACCTTTCCTGTTGATAAAATTTTGCTGGTGGCATACCATTTCTGCTATTACAATCCTTGGAAGTTCATATAAAAAAATATCCCAGTTGATTTTATTTTATAGTTTGAAAACTGGGTTGAAAACCTCATCCCCATAGAATGCTTTTAAAATTAAAATATATTGTCAGATTAGATGTAGACATTAGTAACTACCATATAAACCTTTTAAATAAAACCTAGAGTTTGACAATGTAAACATTTAATTTTAGATGCCAGAGCTCTTGTTTATAGAAGAGAAAGAATCAGAAGAAGAACATGAAGAAGAAGAAGCTGGAGGTGAGTCAAAGTATGAGATTCACTCCTATGAATCCTCAAGTTATGAATGGAATAGGCTCCATTACATTCATAATTCAAGGACTACCTGTACTAGTTCTTTAATGTTATTTTTTGTAAACATAAGTGGAGCAAACAGTATGAAACCCCCAATATGTTGGTATAGCAACCACGAATCTTGATAGAGGTTCTCAATCACATACATACAAAATTATAGGTATAGGTATAAAATTAGCAGCAGTTTAGGATGTGGATCAAAAAGCAACTTTTCATTTAAAAAAAATAATGAGCATTTTTCATATAGAGTAAGCACTTCAATTGTAAGTATACACTTCATGACATGTAACAGAAATGAATATAGCTAGCCTTGCTTAATTATGGTCATTTAGCATCTGTTTGAACTTACAAAAGACCTTCCCAGATT
>NW_020769326.1:4885774-4982538 GCF_900518735.1 Pseudonaja textilis
GTGTGTGTGTGTGTGTGTGTGTGCATATAAACACACACACACACACACACACATATATAA
This sequence comes from Pseudonaja textilis, assembly GCF_900518735.1. The sequence goes on from NW_020769326.1 coordinate 4,885,835, forward strand.
AGTTTTCAGAATATATCTGAAGATGAGGAAGATTTAATAGAATTGATTAGAAACCTGCTGGTGGATGCTTTGCAAATTGAGAAAGTTATAATAGTAGAGGAGATTGATCAAATTTACAGATTAAACTCAAGAAGACACAAAGTGCCCAGGAAGGTCAATATTAGATTTGTCAATAAGGGATGAAATATTGAAGAGAGTGAGGGAAGAACCACTACAATATAGAAAAAAAGAAAATCATGGTGTTGAAACAGATCCTCAGGAAGATAAGAGATCTAAGAAGACAATATCAATTTTTGACAACAAAGCTGAATGAAAAAAGAATACATTTTAGATGGATTAAATGGGATCGTAATTAACTGGAATTCTAGAAGGTATTGGGCATTGTTTACCTGAACATCACTTTTCTTTGTAGGCAAGACAGATCAGGATGGGTGTTACTCTTCCTTATCTGTTTAGGACTGAGTCTGTGCAAAAGGCTTATGAGCCTAGCTCCGCCCACTCTGGGTGGCTCCTCCCAATTTATGCAAAGTCAGTACAACAGACTGGATTGCCTCTAAGAAAGGAAAAAGAAAAACAAGAAGATTAGCAGGACCCCCCTGGGTCCCATGAAAGGAACTGACCCCAAGGGTGGGGCTGACCTGTCTTGCCTACAAGGAAAAGTGGCGTTCAGGTAAACAACACCCATTTTCCCTTGTAAGGCTGAGATAGGTCAGGATGGAACATATCAAAGCAGGGTTGTCCTTGGGAGGGTTAAGACTGGTCCTGGCTCTCATGGTCCGAAACAAGTCGTTGGAGTACCTGTCTACCAAACACTGCATCTGCTGAAGTGAAGGAATCCAGGCAATAGTGACGGATGAAGGGCGAAAGTGAAGTCCAGGTAGCAGCCCTGCAGATCTCTTCCACTGATGCCTGTGTAGCCCATGCCACTGTCGTAGCCGCACTGGCAGGGACCTGCTGGAATAGGCATGAGCTATGCATGCCTTCATCCATCTACTTACTGTAGATGGAGAAACCTTACCACTCAATGAAGAAGGTTGGAATGAACAAAACAGATTCCATCCTGCAGAAACCAGCAGCACATTTAATGTACATTTTTAAAAACTCTGCGCACATCCAGAGTGTGCCAAGTCTTTTCCAACTCATGGACTGGATGAGGACAGAAATCCAAAAGCACCAGCTCCTGAGCCCTGTGGAAGGATGTGTTGACCTTCGGAATGAAAGCCAGATCCAACTGTAAAACCACCCAATAAGGATGGAAAAAAGCAGAGGTCAGGGCAAACCGAGAGAACCACCAATTCCAAAACTCTCCTCACCGAGGTGACTGCCACTAGGAAAGCCACTTTCAGGGTAAGGAGATGACGACTGGATTGTTGAAGCGGCTCAAATGGAGGATTAGTGAGGGACTGAAGAACCTTGGTCAGATCCCAAGTGGGGTACCTACCACAGGAGGGCAAAGGTTGGTCGCTCCTCTGAGGAACCTACAAACCATAGGGTGCTGAGCCAAAGATTCCAACTTCCCACAAGACAAGAACAATGAGATGGCTGAAACCTGCCTGCAGAGAGTGTTGGGGGAAAGACCCTTGTCCAGGCCCACCTGTAAAAAGTCCAAGACTGCAGCCACCAAAGCTTGTAGAGGAGAGACACTGGACTTAACAAACCAAGTTGAGAAGGATTGCCAAGAAGGATTGAAGATAAATGCGAATTGTAGAAGGGCACCTGGAGGCCTGAATGGTTTGGACAACCTTGGAAAGCTGGGCATTTTTATAAGATGCCCCACTCAAATGCCAAACTGCCAGGTGTAGCCACTGGGGCTCCGGGTGAGACAGGGACCCCTGGAAAAGAGAGACATCCTCCTCAGGAATCCGCCAAGGGGGGATCACTGAAAGGCCCATCAAATCAGCAAATCAATGCTGGTGAGGCCAAAGGGGAGCCACCAATATGATTTCAGCTCGCTCCATCAGGAGCTTTCAAATCACCGCTGGGATCAGTGGCAAAAGTGGAAAGGCATAGAGTAGAAGGGCAGAAGGGCAGATGCAACATAAGGCGTTAGTGCCTTCAGCTCCTAGGGAGAAATACCTAGTATAATACCTGGGCAGCTGTGCATTAAGGGATAAGACGAATACATCCACTCCTAGCAATCCAAACCTCAGGGAGAATTGCCGAAATAGGGAAGTCTGCAATTGCCATTCGGCGTGGTGAATGTTCATCCTGATGAGCCAGAAATATGCTCTGTTCTTATCGACAGAAGATGTTGTTCTGCTGACCTGACCAGGGACTCCACCTCTGTCAAAAGGTAAAGGGGCCTGGTACCTCCTTGTCAATTAATATGGGCTTTAATGGCCCCATTGTCAGTCATAACCAGAACATTAGATCCCAACACCTGGGAGAGAAACTTTCTCAGGCTTAAACGAACAGCTCTAAGCTCTAACCAATTGATGCTATGAGCCTGTTCCTGTTGCGACTACAATCCTTGAGCCCAGAGGGAACCTAAATGGGCACCCCTACATGACAAGGAAGCATCGGTGGTAAGGACCAGGCAGGATTCAAACTTGAAAGACTGTTCTTTGGACATGGCTCTGGATAGTCACCAGTGGAAGGAAAGTAAAATTTGCTCAGACAACTTTACCTTCCTGGGGGAATGGCTGGACCCCACTCTCTGGAAGGGAAGCAAAAACTACTATAAGGATCAGGCATGGGGCCTGGCCCAGGGAACAATGCCAATACAGGATATCATATTACCTAAAAGCTGAGAAAGAAGATCTAAAGGGACAGGACCCTTGACAGAATGCCCCTAATCATTCCCTGTAGGCCGACCAGACTCTCCTGGGAGAGAAACACCTGACACACCCCAGTATCAATGATAGCTCCCAAATGAAGGAGGCGAGTAGTAGGAGAGAAATGGCTCTTTTTCCTATTGATGGAAAACCCCTGGTCCTGCAGAACTGAAATTATGATTTGCAGATCCTGCTGAGCCCTCTGACAAGAAGAAGACATGATTAAAATGTTATCTAAATGACATTGTAACTGCACCGGAATGGTATGAAGGTGCACTGTTAAGGGAGCTAGAATATTGGTAAAAACCCTAGGGGCAGAAGACAAACCAAAGTGGAGAGCCCTGTATTGGAAATGGCGCCCTGGATAACAAAACCTAAGAAAACTCCTGTGGGAAGTACAAATAGGCTTCCATCAAGTCTATTGATGTGAGGAAGTCCCCCACTGAACGCTTTCCAAGAGGGAAGAAAGAGTGTGCATTTTAAAACACCTGTACCCAAAAAATTTATTGAGTCATTTCAGATCGAGAACTCCCTGAGGCCTTGGGAATAACGAAAATTCTAGAGAAGAAATTCATCCCCTGTAGGTCGAGGGGAACCTCCTGAATGGCCTTTAGGTACAGCAAAGGCTGGATGGCCGACTCCATCAGACTCCACCTCCCAGAATCTGTAGATACTGGACAGGAGATAAAGAACCTCAGAGGAATGGAGTAAAATTCCAATGAAAGACCTGATCTAACGGTGAACAGAACCCAGGCATCTGAAATAATACCCTCCCATTGGTCAGCAAACCACACTAAATGACCACCAATGGGAACGGAGTGAGCACTAGTGCTGGTGATGGTACGGACAATGTACTCCTCCTCAAAGAGGCCATTTAGAAAAAAACTGCTGTCTGCCCTTGCCTGAGTGATCAGGAGGAGGTTCTTGACATTGATAAGCAGGTTTCGACGGCCGGTGGAAACTGGAAGATGACTCTCCTCTGAACTGAGGGCGTTTGAAATAAGGAGCGTCCTGATGTTCCATCCTGTTTAGGAGCAAAGGATTCTGTTGTCTTTGGTCTCAATCAAAAGGGGCTCAAGGACCTCACTAAAGAATTTCTCCCCTTGGACCAGAGCAGACATCCACTTTCATTTACATCTGCCATCAGCTTGCCAGTTGTGTAGCCAGCACATGCATCTGGCTGCCACTGAGGAGGCAATGGCCTTTGTGGCAAATCTGTTGCTATGCAGGGTGGCATCTGCTGTAAATTCAGTAGCTGCCATGATCTTGTTGATGTACTGGAGGACACGGACATCCGATGAGGGAATTCTATCCCGCAGCTGCTTTAGCCACTTTAGCGAGGTTCTCATAAAGAAAGAAGCCGCTGTAGAAGCCTTGACAGCCCATGCAGCAGCCAAATGGGATCGCTGTAGTGGCTATCCACTCGCTTTTCTTCTGCCTTGAGGACTTCCTCTGGGTCTGAAGGGGCAGTCGAGGAGAAGGTCAAAGCAGCGACTGGAGCATCAACTGTGGGGACCTGAAGGATCTTGGTAAGTTCAGGACCCATGTTGAAGAACCTGTGATCAGAGGCCAGAGGAGGGGCAGGGCTTCAAGCTGTCCCTTGATGGCAGGGGCAGGGGCTTCAAGCTGTCCCTTGATGGAACTTTGGCTTTGGTGATGGAACCACCAAACATCTGGCTCATCAACCAGAACATTGGACTCCTCAGGAGGAAGTGTGGATGCTGCTTCATCATCTGAGTTTTCCAAATTTGGGTGTTTCTAGCCTTGAACAACAAGGGACTAAATAGTGGTTAAAACAACTTGTAAACACCTGAATTTCCTGAGAAGGGCCTTCATCTGCTGACATATCGGATTCAGGACTATCAGGTTCACCCACCAATGATGGAGTGAAGGAACAAAGTCTTCAGCCAACCCAGAAACTGGATCCTGAATAAAGGAGCCTCATTCTGACAAGAAAACTTCACAAACCCAGGATCTTCCTTCTGATAAATCAGAAGCTGCAGATGAATGACAGGTAGCTCTCTGCAAGCCTTCTGAGATGCCTTTCCTGATTGCCTTATCTATCAGGATCTGCCAATTAATAGGGACATCTGAATCAGAAGGAACAGTAGGTCTGGCTTCAGGAAAGGAGGGTTCCACCCCATTTACTACACCCACTCTCCTGCCAAGGTGCTGCTTCTCCATGAAGATCCTCAGCTTGACTGTAGCCTTCAGATGGAATGGGAGAAGCACCTCTTCTGGAAACCTCAGGGGACCAAGATTGGACATCAGGTCTGGAAGAAGGTCCTGGCTCCTCCAAATCCATGTCACAGATGAGTGATGCTGGGGATGGGGGGCATGCAGATGTTAAGTGAGAAGAGCCTGATGCACCTTGGCTATTTGCTTCTCAATGGCCTGATGGTGCCTGGAAGCATCCATCTCCTCTGCCCTTGAGGCCTTTTTCACAGGCTGCTTCCTTTTGGTCGAAGCAGCAGGAAGCCACTTTTGAAGCTCTGGTTTTCCTTGGGGATCAGCCATCTTGGAGCAGCAAGGCCAAATGTGGACTGGAAGCCCTTTAGCAGGAGGAAAGCACACAAAGGAATTTAAGAAATCATCTTCAGGGGAAAGTTTCTCCGTCCGCACATCACCACCACTTTCTTCTGCCCAAAAGCACTTCAGTAGAAAGATTTTCCTTTCTACTGGGACTCAGGCCATCCTGGGCCTGTTAGGGCAATATAAATAGACAGACCTTGCAGGGATCCCAAGGGCCCTGGTCTACTTCAGGATAAGGAAACCAATCCCCCACCGAGAAATTTGAAAATTATACAGCACCTACCCTTCGATGTCGTCCATAGCTCCAGAGGCAACTGGTGGTGACCAAAAGCACAGAAATGGTGGGAAGAAGTCTGTTCATCAGACTGGCCAACTGAGTCTTCAAAATGGCCGACATAAATTTCAAAATGGCTACCAGCCACAAGGAATCTTCAAAATGGCCATCTTCTTCTTCCCCAGGGAGAGGATTGCACCCTCCCTGGCTTTTAATGCTCTGCCAGGCAGAGAAAAGTACCAAACTCCAATAGAAAAGGGCAGCTATAGAATCCCCACAGCTGCTGCTTCACCACGGGGTTGTATAAGCCCCGCAGCTCCAAAGAGAACGTGGTTGCTGCTCACTCTCCTCTAAAAATGCCTTCCGGCGAGAAATTGCCTCCTCTTCACCCTGGAGCACCAAAAATCATCCCTGTGGCTTCCCAGTAATGGCGGAAGCCTTTGCTTGCCCTTTCTGGCTGCCCAGCCGATTCTTGATCTGATCTTTGCCCCAAAGGGCTGGAAAACGGCTGCTGTGGCCCCTGTCAGCTGCTCTGGATCCCCAGAGCATTCCTCGACTGTTTGGTGCTCCTGCCTTTCAGCTGTGCTGCAGAGCATCAAATTTAAACTGGGAAGGCAAAAAGGAGGCTTTTTGTAGAAAGAAAGGAAAAGAAAAGAAAAAAAATTCTAGTAAGGCTGCCTTTGGAAGGAAATTTCTAAAGGCAGGAGAGGCAATCACACACGTCCTATTCTGTTAAGGACTGAACATAAACTGGGGAGGAGCCACCCAGATAGGGTGGAGCTAGGCTAATAACGCCTTTTGCACAGACTCAGTCCTAAACAGATAAAGAAGAATAACATCCATCCTGACCTGTTGCAGCCTTACAAGGGAAAAAGACTGGATTCTATCTTTCAGGCAGCAGATTTTTATGAGAGACATAAAAACACTTTTGAAGGGAAAACACAAAGTGCACGAGGAGATAAGGAATCCAAAAGAAAACAGGGAGAAAAAGAACAGAAGATACAGTGATATAATACAAAGAAGACAAAGAGAAAGAAAACACTGACCAAGAAAAAGAGGACTAATAAGAGAACAAAGACAGAGAAGAATCAGTAGAAAGCTAAACCCTAAATATAATTAAGCAAGATGGAGAAAAGAAATGGGATCCTTTCAATGAATATAAATGGATTAAATTCCCCTTCTAAATGAATAATTTTTTTACACAATTATAAAAATTGGACACTGCAAGAAACACAAATAAAGAAACAACACTATAAACTTTTGGAATGCCCCCAAATTGGGAAATTATATTTTATATCAGCACAGCAAAAAAAAAAGAGGAGTAGCTGTATATATTAAAGAATCATTGGATGCTAAACAGATAGATGAAGAAGGAAGAATTTTGATGGCGGAAATAATAACTAATCAAAAAAAGATTTTGATAATAGCAATATATGCACCAAATAATAAGCAATAATATTTTTTACCAAACATTACAAAAGAAAATATTGGAAATGGAATATCAAAACATTTGACTTCTAGGATATTTTAATGCAATTGTGAATGAAACACGAGACTACAAAAGCACTAAATTAGGAAAGAAAGGAAGAGACTACCTAAGAAGTTTCTTAAAATGATAAAAGAAATATGTATACAAGATGTCTGGAGAGAAATAAACTCGAAAAAGACCCAATACACTTTTTATTCAAATAGATACAAATCATGGTCTAGAATTGATATGATATGGATGTCCCCAGAATTAAGAACTAATATACTTGATGTAGAAATAAACCCAGTGTTTGGGTGAACCACAATCCAGAAAATTGACTTGGTGAGGAGTAAGAAGAATTTTAAGTGAATGCTGAATCAAGCCATATTAAGAGAGAAAGAATTAACAAAATCTGTAGCAAAGGAAATGGAATTTTTCTTTAAAGAAAATAAAAGAAGATACCTCATTCCAGAATGTATGGGACAGTCAAAGCATACTTTAAAAAGGATTAGCTATAACTTACATGGCTAAAAAGAATAAAGAGAAAAAGTGACAAACTATAATGTTAAAATAAGAGTATATCAAACCCTGCTCCAGTTAACAACGGTGTCCCCCAAGGCAGCATTCTAGGACCCACACTCTTTATACTCTATATAAATGACCTTTGTGATCACCTTATAATCAATTGCGTCCTCTTTGCGGATGACATAAAACTATTCAACACCACTGACAATGCTACTATCTTTCAAAGCGACCTTGATTTTGTGTCTGAATGGTCAAACATCTGGCAACTCCAAATCTCGACCAACAAATGCTCTGTCCTCTGTCCTCTGTCAGCACACCAAATACAAACTAGGTGGATATGACCTTGTTGATGATCCTCACTCTGTCAAGGACCTTGGAATTCTCAAATCAAATGACCTAAGCACCAGAGCTCACTGTAACAGCATTGCCAAAAAGGCATTAAGAGTTGTAAATCTAATCTTACGAAGCTTCTTCTCTGGAAATATCGAATTGCTAACTAGAGCATACAAAACTTTTCCAGACCAATACTCGAATACAGCTCATCAGTCTGGAATCAGCACTGCATATCAGACATTAATACAATCAAGCAAGTCCAGAAGTATTTCACGAGAAGAGTACTACACTCCTCTGCTCGCAACAGCATACCCTATATCACCAGGCTTGAGATTTTGGGCTTGGACAACCTTGAACTAATGCTGCCTACAATACAAGAACTATGCCACCTTCAACCACAACAATATAAAAGCACACAACAGATACAAACTCAATGTAAACCGCTTCAAACTTGATTGCAGAAAGTACGACTTCAGCAACAAAGTGGTCAATGCCTGGACTCTGTTGTTATATCCTCTAACCCCCACTCCTTTAACCTCAAACTAACCACTATTGACCTCACCCCATTCCTAAGAGGTCTGTAAGGGGCGTGCATAAGTGCACCATCATGCCTACTGTCCCTGTCCTATTGTCCCCATTTATTCGTACCTATTTCCTGTATTCTTACTCATGTTTATACTAATATCTATTATCTTATAAGTGATTGACAAATCAAATAAATAAATAAATAAATAAAATATATAGATAGAAGCGAATATTAGGCTAATATCAAAAGAAGATGTAGATCCAATGCAGATAAAAAAATTATAGACCAACATCTTTATTAAATGTGGACTGCATAATCTTTGCTTCAATACTAGCAGAGAGACTGAAAAACTTTTTGACAGAATTTATCCACCAAAATGGTTTCTTACCAAAAAGACAAATAAAGCACAATTTAAGGATCATTTTAGATACATTAGAATCAGGGGTGGAATTCTTCAGGTTCACACCTATTTGCTAGAACCGGTTGTTAACATTCTAAGCAGTTCGGAGAACCAGTTGTTAGAAGAAATTACTGGCCTAATCCTGTAAGGAAGGCAGGAAGGAAACATTCTGGTGTTGCTTACAGAAATTGCCTCTCTGTTAACCCTTTTTACACTCTTGGCAGAACTAGACATCCTGTCTCTGGATCTTCTCTGGAGTTTTTTTCACACCTTTGCTGGTACTGTGCTTGTGTGGAGTGACCATTCAAAGTTACAATGGCACTGAAAAAAGTGACTTATAACCATTTTTCACACTTACAACTATTGCAGCATCCCCACAGTCACGAGAGGCCAGGCGAGGAGATGTGTGCCTCAATGTGAGTGATGTTGAGTTGGCCATGCCCAGCCAGTCACATTACCACCAAGCCATACCCATCAACTAAGCCACGCCCACAGAACCGGTTGTTAAAAAAATTGAATCTCACCCCTGATTAGAATACTATGAAACATATCCAGGAAAACAAATGGCACTAATCTTCTTAGATGCCCAGAAGGCTTTTGACAATATAAATTGGCAATTTATGATACATCATCTAAACTGTATGGACTTTGGAGAATTTATAAATGTAATTAAGATGATATATCATAAACAAACAACTAAGGTAATTGTAAATGACTATATAGAGAGCTTTAATATAAAAAAGGAACAAGACAGGATGCCCTCTATCACCTTTATAATTTATATTAACTTTGGAAGCTTTGAACAGGAATATCAGACAGAACTCAGTAATCAAGAGAATGGAGATAAGAGAAGAAAGATATAAGCTACAAGCATTTGCAGATAATTTGGTATTCATTGTAGAAGAATCACTAGAGATAATTCCAAAACTGTTAAAAGAGATACAAGAGTTGGAGAGGTAGCAGGACAGAAAATAAACAGAAAAAAATAAAGTTACAGTTAAAACCCTTACACAAGAACAAAAAGAAAATCTGGCAGAAAAAGCAGATTTTCAAATAGTTAAGAAAGGTAAATATTTGGGAATATACTTAACAGCAAGATGTGCAATGATAAAAGAACATAATTATCTAAAATTACTTAAGCAAATAAAATTAGATTTGGAAAAATGGAAAAATCTATAATTATCCATGTTAGGAAGGATTGCAACAATAAAAATGAATATGCTACCAAAACTGCTTTTCCTGTTCCAAACAGTACCTATAAAAATTGAAAAGAAATTATTTGATGATTTGAACAAATTGATGCTGAAATTTATCTGGCAAGGAAAAAAAGCAAGAATAAAATTCAAAATGCTACAAGAATCTAAAGAAAATAGAAGTTTGGACTACAAGATTGGTATTTATATTATCAAACATGTGATAATGTGGTTGAAATAATGGATAACCCTTAGACACAAGAGACTGTTATACTTCGAAGGATATTTACAATTAGGTTGACATGCCTTCCTATGGTATGAGAAGAATAAAGTCCATAGCTACTTCCAAAATCATTACATAAGAAACTCATTAATATCAATATGGGAAAAAAATAAAATCTAAAGCATGCTTGAAAATTCCAGAATGGCTCTCAACGATGGAAGCTTTTACATACTCAAATCTGGTGAAGTTTGATTGTGACATATAAAGACACTGAAGGGAAATTAAAATCAAAGAAAGAGCTTGAAGAACAGGCCATTATACTATCATGGTGGCCTCAATTGCAATTACTATCTAGATATGATACAGATATGAAAAGGACAAGCACCATTTAATAAGAAACTATTGAACTCTGATGAAAAATTAATTAAGAAAGTATATAACTTTTTTCTATATTTAAAAATTGAGGATGAACAAATAAAAGACACAATGGTACAATGGGTGGAAAAACTTTGGCTACAACATAGAATTAGAAAAATGGCAAAATTTATGGGAAAGGAACTATAGATTAAAAATGGCAACTTTTTATAAAGAAAATTTATATAAAATGTTTTATAGATGGCATTTACCACCTGCTAGGTTAGCTAAAATGTTTAAAAATAACATATGTCTAGAAAATGTTGGAAATGTAATCAAAATATGGGTGCATTTTATCATTTGTGGTGGACTTATGCTAAAAGAAAAAAAACTGGGCAAAAATACACAGATGGCTAGAAAAGATAATAGGGAAACGTAGATTTTAAACCTGAACTGTTTTTATGATATCAGAAAAATTTGATATGAAAAGTATGTATTTAGTATTACATGTCTAACAGCAGCAAGGATTATCTTTGCACAATATTGGAAAGATAAAGAAACATTGCAAGATGAAGAGATAATTAAGAAGATACTAATCTGTGCAGAAATTGATAGACTTACATTGAAAATCAAACAGAAAGAAGACACAGAATATTATCAAACATGGAACTTATTTTACCAGTAAGAATGGCATTTATATTGTTAAGCAAATTAAATACCCAGACAACACAATGTTTATTAAGCATTAAGAAATGTAATTAATAGAAAATTAATAAAATTTATTTTAAAAATAATAAGCATCCCGCTGGCCAAATCTGGCCTGCAAGCCTTGAGTTTGAGACCCCTGCTCTTAGTGGTTTACAAAGTCAGCATATTGCCCCCAACAATCTGGGTCCTTATTTTATTGACCTTGGAAGGATGGAAGGCTGAGTTAACTGGTCAGGTTCAAATGCCATTCAAACACAAGGAAAAACTGATTGACCACAACATGGGCAAAATAATAAAAAATGAAGAAGCTAAAGTGCTCTGGGACTTAAAAATTCAAATATGCAGGCACTTGCCACATAACACTCCAGACTTAACAACTGTCAATAAAAAAGAAAAGTCTGGATAGTGGATGTGGCTGTACCTGTAGACAGCAGAAGAGACGGCAAAGAACTGGAGAAGGTAACAGAATACAAAGACCATAAAACAGTACAACTATAGTAAAAGATAGCAAATGTAGTATCAATAGTAATCGGCACCTTGGTGTAGTCCTAAAACTTTGGAGCACTATTTGAATATAATCAACATTGACAAAATCAAAATCAATCAGCAGTCAATTGCAAAAGACAGCTTTACTTGGAACAGATTATGCCCCCCAACTAGGTGTGTTTTTTGGCAATAGTATAGAAGCCTTTGTCCTTTTGTGGACCGTATGCTTAACTTTCAAACTGGCACTACACCAAGGAAGTGGGAATCTAAATTTTTCTCCCACCTGATACTTATTTTGTAAAATTCTCCTTATCAATGGAGTAGCTTAATAAATAAATAAAAATCCATTAGCTATTTCATTCAAAGTCAAAGGTTTAAAGTATTCCCTTTATACTTCCCTCTACATGCATATTAATTATGATACAGAACAGGTTCTTCTGAACCTAGAGCACCAGAAAAAAAAGCTGCATTTTCTAAGCAATAAATTATCTAATTTAACCCTTGCTCTATAATCCAATTGCTGTTCAAAATTCCCCTAGAATTGTTATTGGCTTTGAACTGTATTTTGCCAGTTCTCAGAATGCAAGCACCTTGTCAAGCATTCTAACAAAATCATTGCCAACTTTAGGAATGGAAACTTTTGTTCCATTCTCTATTTCAAAGTGCAGCAAAGATTAAACAATTTAACCTTTTAAAAACACCTTCTAATACTGACTCTATATATCCATTTCCCACCAAGTATTAACTTAAATGAAAAGAATCTTAAGTTCTCATGCAATACATTAATATACACATTAAAAATATGCCTGTAGTCCTACCTCTATATTAAACATTTTAGGAGCAGCATTTTTTGTGCAAAATCCATTGAATTTATAAATGGATAATTAAAATCGGAACTGATAACTTCTCGGCACAATCTTATTAGCTAATAGTTTGCCTCTGGGGAAAAGATTAAATTGTTTGATGCAGAGTACAGTAGAAAAAAAAGCAAAATAATTAATGGAATTTGTAATTCTAACAATAATTGGTATCCCTGGCTTGTTAAGGGATTAATTTCCTTCCTTTGGAAGGGAAACTCTTTTAAGACTTGGTAAGATGTACATTTATTTAAATTTAGTTAACATAGTTCTGTAAATAATTGGCTAATTTAAAAAATTGAGAACTGAAACAAATAACCCATTTTCCCCTTTTTAAATGTACTTGCATTTTTCTACAACTGAAGATTATTGAAGCAGGCTCTGTCATTCTTGCAGAAGACAAGAAGATTTTAACTGATGAGCAAGTTAGGAATTTTTATGAAAGCAAATCAGAAGAGGTAATAAGCTCAAGTAGGTGGGGAGGTGAGGGCACAGTTATTGTTAAAGATATAAAAGGCTTTCAATATAGAGAAAAATATTGTTCTTTGTAATTACTGAAAATTAGTTATGATATAAATTGCATGTTGCCATAACTATTAAAGTTTAACCTTATCATGCCTTTTAAATAATTCTGAAATTAACACCATATGAACAAATTTCTCTCAAGGCTACCTTCCCTATAGTGATTTAAAGGGCCTTCTTCTACAATTATGTACAATCATTGTTCTGAGATAACAGTAATGAAGACAAGCTTTCTATCATTTCAACAATGTCTGGATGATGTTAAAAAGCATTATAATTCACTAATGGAGAAATGGCTTCAATGTCAGAGCTAGAATAGAGCTAGAATAGCTAGAATAAAGATGTTTTCAATCTTTGGTTTGAAAGTTTCACTAAATGCTTTTAAGACTTCCCAACTCAGCATCTCCAAAAGCAATAGTGTCAAATGAAAGTGATTTGAACAGAGACAGTTGGTGCCTACAAGTATTCTTGGCACCTCAATACCCCAATCAGAAACAAAGAATATTTATGTACTTCAGGGGTGGGATTCTACCAGTTTGGACCAATTCTGTAGAACTGGTTGTAACAATTCTGTGCAGTACTGAGAACTGGCAAATCGTGCCACTGGCTGGCTCCACTCCTCCTCAACCGCCCTGCCCTGCCCAGTCACTCCTTTTCTCACATGCACGCCATCCAACTTGACTGTGTTGTGCCTTCATCTAATTTTTGGTAAGTTGCTATTTTTCCATTTTTCCCCCTGACGATCAGCTGTTCTGACTATCAGCTATGTCGGGCGATTTAGATTAGCTAGAAAGCAGAAAATCATCAGATTTCTTGCTTTCTAGCTAATCTAAATCACTGTTGTACTGCTTTACCTTTTCCCAGGAGGCTTCCCTCAGGCCCAGTCAGGAGTGGTATTCAGGGGGTTGGTGGGAGGGAAGCAGCCTGAGAGCAGAGCTGAACCTTCCTTAGGACTGAAACTTCTATTTTTCAGTGCAGACTCAGGCAGCAGATCGCAGAAAGGTAGCTCTGTGAGTGAATCTGTGATTCTGCTAGGAACTCAATCTGCCTGCCTGCTTTGCCTGATTTTGGGTAAAAATCACTCTTTTTTAAATAAAAAATTCAATATACAAACCACACCCAGCCAGTCACATAACCACCAAGCCATACCCACAAATTAGGCCACACCCACAGAATTGGTTGTTAAGAAATTTGAATCCCACCCCTAATGTACTTCCTTTGTATGTCACTCTTCTATATGACATTAATGTGTCCAAGAACATGAAATGAAGCCTTTTCATGTAATGTAACATTTGAAAGGCAACACTTTCTCATATTAATATAGTTTACAGCATCTACCAATTCCATACTACCAATGGCATGAGCATTCTCATCTCTAATATCTTGTCTCATTATATTGATGAAGAAGCATAGGCACTTTTTGGGATACTAGCCTACTCACCAATTTTTTATAACTATTTTATCCATATAGTACTATTCTCAGGTTTGCTTGATCAAATACATTCCATTATACAGTATAATTATAAATTGTCATCATTAGCTAGGAATTTTAATTTTGATTTTCTTGGGTTTTTTATTGCTATACTATATACGCTTAAAAGAAGAAGAGGACAGCAGAGAATGAGGTGGCTGAATGGAGTCAGTCATTGAAGCAGTTGGTGTGAGCTTAAATGGACTCTGGGGAATGGTAGAGGACAGGAAGGCCTAGAGGAATGTTGTCCATGGGTCATGATGGGTCAGACATGATTTTGCAACTAACAATAACAATATGCTTCAATTTCCCACTGTGCTCACATTTTTTGTTTGTTAATTTATTTCAAATATCATGTATTTGATTTGTTGGTCTTTTATTGCTAATTTTAACACTTTAATCCATGGCCTGAGAGAGGTATTTAAACAGTGCTTCCTGAATTGTTTTACTGAGAGTCAGTATTCTAATCATAAAATATATAGAATTTTTAAACAATTGTAAACTTAGAGTACTGTTGTTATAAATATATAAATATATATTAGCACATGTGAGAAGCAGCATGATATAAAAGTGAAGATATTAGTCTAAAATCAGGTGGTGGTATCCTTAGAAGAAACCTAAAATATAAATATAACAAATAAAATGAACTAAGAATGAAAAAAGAGCATTCTCTTTTAACATTAATTCATTTATTCTTTAAAATTAACATTTTCCTTCTTAACCAAAAACTACTATACAATGCAAACATCATATAACGAATCCATGTGCTAACAACTAAACATATTCTCTTCTATAACATCTTTTACCTCTATATTCTCTTTCATCAATTGTGCCTCGCATCCTTCTTCCCAGTGGTGGGATTCAAAAAATTTTTACTACCATTTTACATTTTTTTACTGTGGGCGTGGTTTGGTGGTCATGTGACTGAGTGGACGTGGCCAATTTCACATCACTCACATCAAGGGGCGCCTTGCCTGGCCTCGCTTGCTTCGCCTCCTGAGTTCTTCTGGTCTTTGTCTATTAATTTGTCTTCTACTACAGTGTTTGATTGATTATCAAATGCCCACCCGTACTTTTAGATTCGGAACTCCCACAGATTTTTAGCTCTATTATTCTTCACAATCTTCTGTGGAAAATCCCTGATGGCTGGCTGGAGAATTCTGGGAGTTAAAGTCCACACATCTTTTAGCTGAGAGACACTGATCTATCCCTTGGGTTCTATCTAGTGTGGTAAATCCCTGCTCCTATGGATCTGGTGCTTAGTGCCTTTTTCTGTCCTTTCTCATGCACATAGGTGGATTTGTGGCTATGCAGATACAGATAGATAATTTCACAAAACATCCATAACAAAGTACATTTATTGGTACATCAGGTATCTTCATAACTCACATTTGTGATGAAGCTCTTCTATAATGACCAATCCTTTGTATATCAGCATTGCAAATAAAAAAAATGGTTATTTTCCTAACCCATCATGTAGCGATAGAAAGAAAGCTGTTATCAGTCCATGAGTGCAGACAAGAATGGAGGGAAACCTCCCTCAACCTCTCGGGGGTCAATTTAGTGACCAATCAGGATTACAGATGTAGCCACATGACATGAACTACATTTCCCAGGATACCTTTAACTACATTTACCATGATGCATTCCCTTAAGGGGACAGCTCACAATTCCTAAGTAACTAACCAATTCCCATAGACTGGCTGGGACAGCACACTCCCCGCCTGAAATTGTAAATTCCACTATTAAGAGAAGACAAATAAAAATTAACTATAAACTAAGATAAGCAGTAAACAGTAATACTAAATGAATAGCATATAACTACATAACTAAGATAAACAGTTAGCTATATAACTAAGAAACAAACAGTAAACTTTGATAAAGCATCAAACAAAGCAAAACATGCAAAGCTTGTGGTTCAATCTTCAAGTTCGGCCTCTTGGTGCAAGTCTGCTGGTCACCTCTGGTGCCCTTTTAGGGTGTACAGGTACTCTTGGTGGCAAAGATGAAAGTCTGCTGGTCACCTCTGGTGGCCTTTTAGGGTGTACAGGTACTCTTGGCAGCAAAGGTAGAAGTCTTCTGGTTACCTTTGGCAGCCTTTTAGGGTTGGAATGGTACTCTTGCTTCCACATTGTCAAAGGGCATCGGGAAGCTGTTGGAAAGGGTGTTATGGAGGCATTTGCCCATGTAGAGCATCTTAGTGGACGTCTGGTGGTTGTTGGCGGCCGTTTAAGGTGTTCTAGCGAATGTGTACGGATTGGCGGCAGCAGCCTTTGAGACTGAAACTTCATTCTTGTTTTTGGTGGTGCTAAAGGGTGTCGGAAGGCGGTAGGAATGGATGGTGCTAAGGTATTTGCCAGGGTTGGAGCCTATATCTGGGCATCACTGACAATTCCTATGATCCCCCATCCTAGTGGAGATTTGATGGCCACTGGGCCATCTATGAGACTGCCTACTGACTCAGAGAAGAGAAAAGGCGTGTGGGGCATTATTTCCCAGCAAGAGTAGGATATCAGCCTCGGGATCTAGAGTGGGAAAGTGATGAGCAAGGTGCTGTAGGTGAGATATGCTACTTATGACCTCAGGTGTTGTGATCTGACAGTGGTCGTTCGGTGCCCCATCGCACTCAAACACAGGTGGTAGAGGGAATTGGGTACTTCCATCCAATGACTCTATGCAGAGTCCAGTAGCTCTCCTCCCCACCGTGTTTCTTGGTCCATGGCCTGTTGATACAGTGAAAGGAAGTTTCTTTTGTTGCACCTCAAAGAGGTCGAAGAATGTAGGTCGGGCCAGGATGTGGGTGCTTTGAGTGTCTATCCACACGTACATTTTCATGGCATCTTCAGGACGTCCTTCAGTGTACTTTGGCTAAACAGATGGGAAGACACGAAGGAGGGCATGGTGAGTTGGCACACACTGCCATCTGGTTGACACTCACCACTGGCTCCAGGGGTGCCTCTGTAGCACGTTGAGGCTCCTTGGCTGGGGGAGGGTTATGTGTTGTCTGCTGTGGTGTTTTGGAGTCTGGATGCAGAGCGGCTGGATGCTGGTTGCTGTCAGCATCCGCGTAGGCATGGCAGTCTGGCTCAAGGGCATGTGTTGTAGATGGTTTGTGGTTCTCCTCAGAGTACTTTGTGAGGAGGTCATGATCCATTAACAGGTGGTGTTTTTTGCTGCCGGGTGTGGGTACCACATTCGTCTTGCCATACATCTGCATTAGAGTTGCTTGGAAGGTATGGCAGGAACTCTGTTGCCTGTGGATCGAGTGTAGCCACGGTGGCTGCTTGCATGCCTACTTGTTGAGAAATCTTCTTAGTAAGTGGTGGGCCAAGTTGCTTGCCCTGTAGGTCTTGAGACCTTCGTGTAGGTTCTTTGTTTTCGGGACTGGAATCTTGGGTTTTAGGTTTTACGACGTCAATGTTTGGACTGTCATCTAGAGCCTGTGGTTGAGGGTCGCCCTTTGATTCCTTGATTCTGGGAGACTGCCAAGTAACTGTGCCAGTTTCTCCTGCTCATGTTGTAGTGAGTGCTGCTCATCCACGTAGGTCTTGGCACATTTATCTGGGCTCTGTCTTTTCAACTCTCCAAGGTGGAAGTTGAAGGAGGCGGCATTGGCTGCCTTCTGCAATGTTGCAGCCCGTGCTGTTTTTGCTGCCGTCACTCTTTGTAGTTCGAGCAACTCCACTTGGGCTTGAGTTTTGGCTATTTCTGCCTGTTGGTTGGCCTGAGCTTTGGCTAGTTCTGCTTGTTGTCTGGCCAATTCTGCTTTCTGCCGTGTTACTTCCATTGTGAAAGGTAAAACTACTTTTGCTACCACAGCTTTGATTCAAGCTTCTACAGCTTGGTTGGACTACCTTGCTGCTTTGGAGGCCTTCTTCGAATGGTGGGAAGAAGCTGCTTGTGATTGAAGACGTATGTTGGATGTGGTCTTCTCCCTTGACACTCCTCCCCACTGTAGCTTGTTGTGGAGCGCTGCCTGGAGGGCTGTCTTGCTTTTCTCAACACAATCTTCAGGCTCCTTGTGAAACTCCTTGAAGTATTGGATGTATGTTAGGAGTTCTGGGTCACCCAGTCTTGACTGGATGGACTTGAGGTTGTTTTCACTGCGCCTTCACCATATGAAAAGGGTGTCTAGATCATCTAGCAATGTACGGAGTTTCTCGGGGGCAGGTTATGTATTGGGGCATCACAGATCTTCTCAAACTTCACCCATGAGTCTATGTAGCGGTGATATTGCTGCTGCCAATTGTTCTTCAAGAGTTCTTCCATGGGTTTGGTAAGCTTCTTACTCTTTCTGAGGTCGTAGGTTTTCTGAAGTATCACGACTTCTCCATAGGGTTAGACATCTAAAGGCGGTTGTTCGGAACAAGGCTCCACATTTATGACAAGGGTGGGTGGAGGATTCGGGTCTTCTGGTACATCAGAGACATCTGTCCTGGCTGAAGAAGTTGCCATGCTTCAAATTGGGAAAGGAAGAATTTTGGGAAATGTTAGTGGGGTTTTTTTGTGCAATTCCTTTTTGTAATAGGGTACGCTGCAAGCAGGTAGCAAAGTAGAATTGCTGCTGGATTTAACAGTTGAGCACGTAGGTGGCATTGCAGAGTCTGGGCAATGCTAGCACAGCACATGGTATGGCTGCTTCTTGGGTGCGATGTGAGCTTGCAACAAAGGGGGGCACTAAAGGTTGCATCACGAAGTCTGCGGACTAGAGAGCTGAATGCAGAAATATGCCAGCATAGCCTGAAGACTTGAGGGCAGAACGCGAAATAAGGGTCCCTTGCTTCACAAGGTGGCAGCAGAGGGTCTGGAAGACACCCTTGCTATGCCCATGTTAGGTTGCAGTTACTCTTGGGACCTTTGAATTAAGTTGATTAAATGATGCACAATAGTTTCATAATCACTCTGGTCAATATTTGAGAAATTGTGGGGGGGAAAATCACATAAGGAGAATTTTTTTTTTTTTGTTGACCACCAGAAGGGAACAGTGGGCTGAAGAGAAAAGGAGGGGGGACCCCTAGCCCACTCTTGAAAAGAAAATGACTTCACTGTAAATTTCTTCTTGACCACCAGATGGAGCTAGTAGGTTGTAGGTAATCTTGGAACATTTGAATTAAATTGATTAAATGTTCACAATAATTTCAAAAGTAGTTATCAATGCAAACACGTATTGGAAACTCAGGGAGATTTTTCTTTGAGTACCAGATGTGGCTGTGGGCTACTTTAAGATTCAGAAATCTTACAGAGTCCTGCTAAAATTCCTCTTTGTAATCCAGACAGACTCCTGATCATCTGTGGGTAGATAAAGAAAGAAGGGGAGGGATGCCTCCTAGCAGCCAAATGGGCTTTTGAAAGTTGGGCAGAGAAGAGGGGGGTGGGTTAGAAAGCTCTTTGTTTGTAGCATGTGGGGAACTCCAGCCCCTCCCACCATGCAAACAGCATGTAGAGAGTTTAAGACAAAGGAGTCTGATGAGGCAGTTTAATGACTGACTTCCTGTTGAAGCTTCTGGGTGAAATCAGTCTTTGTGATTTGGGGGGAGGACTGTGCTTTGTTGCTTTGGAGACAGAAGAATGTTGATTACCTGGCTTCTGTATTGGCAGCCAAGAGCAGAAGAAATGCGAAGCCTTTCCTTTATCAATACATGCTAGATTTCTGAGACTTTCTCAACTGAGGTTAGATTATCTTTTGAGAACGGGGACATTTCTAACTCTCCTTGTTATGCAAATAGAGTCTCTGAGATAGTAGGAAGGCAAATTGAGTAGAGAGGAGGGGTGAGTAGAAAGGTCTTTTTGTTTGTAGCATGTGGAAAATTCCAGCCCCTCCCAACATCTACAGCATGTAAAGAGTTCCGATGCTCACAGAGAGAAAGACGAGACATGCAGGTTCAGATTAACATTGCACATTCACTCCTGGCTTCAATATCACGTTGTTTTATTACAAATCCAGAATTAATAAATTTATTCTGATGGGTTAGAAATCATCTTTTACTTTTCTTATTTTACTTTTCTGATGGGTTAGGATTCATTTTTTATTTTTCTGTCCTGTCTCAAGCATATAGGTAGATTTGTGGCTATGCAGATGTAGATAGATAATTCCACAAAACATCCATAACAAAGTACATTTATTGATACATCAGGTATCTTCATAACTCACATTTGTGACGAAGCTCTTCTATAATGACCAATCCTTTGTGTATCAGCATTGCAAGTAAAAAAATGGTTATTTTCCTAACCCATCATGTAGCGATAGAAAGAAAGCTGTTATCAGTCCATGAGTGCAGACAAGAATGGAGGGAAACCTCCCTCAACCCCTTGAGGGTCAATTTTGTGCCCAATCAGGATTACAGATGTAGCTACATGACATAAACTACATTTCCCAGGATACCTTTAACTACATTTACCATGATGCATTCCCTTAAGGGGACAGCTCACAATTCCTAAGTAACTAACCAATCCGCATACCATTCGCTCACCTGCTTTCCAGTTCTGTTCTTGTGCTGTTATGATCAGTGATCAGTACTGAATTACACGAACACAACTTCAGGAATAATTATAAAAATGATGATTTCTCACTCATTTCTTTACTAGTAGTCAAAACAAAATAAGCAACCACAAATGTCATCTAAAGTTGGAACCCAAAATCAGATGTACACTAAATGTAGACTGATTTTTAGCTATACAACTTCCCAGCAAACAGCAAATTTTGAGGCTCCAGGTAAAGGAGATTCATTTTAGGATGAGTAACCACAGTTTGCATATTGTAAGTTCCTAAAGAATGCTGGGGAAACTCTGTATTTTAAAGAACATTTGAGGGAGGGGTGCAGAATAGCATTTCTCTGCCTGAGGCAGTAGAGACCTGACACCAGTCAAAACACTGTTTGTGAAGCAACTGATCAACATTGACAGGGTAAGCCACTAATATATGAAAATAAGAGCAAATTCCACTCCCTTCTAGTACTGATGATGTTACCTAGTTTGGTAATGGAACATCTACAAGAAAATCATCAAACTCAGAGAGCACCAAGGACCCCACAATTAAACCCCGAGCTACAAATATTCTCTTCTATTGATAAATACTTTGTTGTTAGAGTCTGCCTTATATGAGATGGCTCCCAGTGGATTTCATTCTAAATTTTGATATGATTTCTGTAAATAAGGAATGTAGAATTATAATGGCCGAGTATTTGATCCTTCATGCATTAAAAAAATCAAACCTAAGAGATAAACAAATAAAAAACAGGTTTGAAAAAAGAAAAGGCTCAGGAAAGAAAAGAGTGAAAGTATAAGAAGAAAGAAAAGAAGGAAAACCGAAAACAATTACTTCCAACTTTCTTTGGTACATATCAAACTCTTACTCTAAGATTAACATTTGTCTACATTATTTCCATAATCCCATATCTAATCATCAAAACCCAGATCAACTTTAATTTCAGTTTCTCCCAAAAAGTCCAGTAATGGTTCATATCACTTTAATCACTATTTGTTAAGGAAACCACAACTGATTTATTTAATTGCATCAAACTCTAAATAAAACAGGAATGAAAAATCCTAAACCATAGTGTAGACCCATGCTTCTCAACTTTGGCAATTTTAAGGTGCATGGACTTCAATTCCCAGAATTCTTCAGGCAGCATGTAGTTCACCCATCTCAAACTTGCCAAGACTGAAAAACACTGATTTACAGAGAGGGATTTTTCTATTCCTCTTTTACCAGTTCTTACTTACTTATAAGCAATCATAATGCAAAATCCTTACTTCCACCCCATTCCAAAGAAACCACCATTCGCTCACCTGCTTTCCAGTTCTGTTCTCCTTCATGCAGAGCAACAAAAGAAGACCATGTGACTACAGTTTTAAAAAGGTTCAGTCAGACCTTCCAAAAAAGAAGTTGGAACTTCTTTTTTGGAAGAACTTCTTTTTGGGAAGAACTGTTTTTTTGGAAGGTATGACTAAACTTTTTTAAAACTAGTAATCATATGCTTTTCTTTTGTTGCCCTGCACAGAGAACAGAGAAAGCAGGTTAATGAGGGAATGATGGGTGTTCTGGAATGTGGTGGAAGTGAGGATTCTGCATTATCTTTGCTCTTGGATGAGGTGGAAGTGAGGATTTTGCATTGTTATTTTAAAATGGGGTGGAAATGGGACTTTGCATTATAATGCAAAATCCTCATTTCCACCCCATTCCAGAACATCCTCCATTTCCTCACTAACCTGCTTTCCAGCTCCCTTCTCCTCTATGCAGGGCAGCAAAAGAAGACCATGTGGCTACCAGTTTTTAAAAAGTTCAGTCAGAAGGACTTCCAGTGGTGCTGCCACACTGATGCAATGCAGGGGAACGGAGCTCCGTTCTGAATGCCCGAAGATCGGTAGCCCGAAAGGATGAAGTTTGATCCTGGAGGGACTGGAGATAGAGAGGAGAAGATTCAGAGGCACCGGGATGAAATGTGATTGCAAGAAGAAATCCTGAAAACCAGCATGAAAGAGATCGGTTTTCATTATTTGATACAGAGATGTGGCAGCCTGACTGATTGAAGCAGGAAGCAAAGAGTGGAGAAGCAACGCAAATAACGGTGAGAAGTGGGACGAAGGAAAGTACCAACTTCTTCTTGACATCTGAGAGATCTGTAGCTGTAGAGGAACAGGGAGAGAGGCTCCAAACCGAGGCAGAGAGATAAGTGGTGATTTGGTGGAAAGAGTGGCTATGGCATAAAGAGCGAGTGAACAGTGACATCAAGAGATTGATAGACTGAGAGATTGAGGGAAAGGTGAAAGGAGAGACAATGATCTCGAGATTTTGGACAGTTGAACTGGCGGGTAAGAAGACGTTTTTTGGAAAAAAAAATATCTGATTGTTGGTGGTTGGATGATCAATACAATATCAAGAGAGACTGGGTACAGCAAGGAATGAGAAGGAAACACGACTGGAAGAAGAAATGAAAGTGACTGCATGATTTAGAAGGAGACATCTTGAGACTAAAAGAGACAGTATTACTGACTAAAGAATTTTCAAGTATGCTACGTACCATATAATGGTGATTTAAAGATTCTATATTGAATAATAATGTGCTATATTGAGTATGACAAGATCTTGGGAATGATTGAATTTCTAGAACTATTTGAACAGAGGTAAAACAATATAGACATGGAAAATTAATTTAAGAATCTTCTTAGTGCTTTATAAGATTATTAATTAACTATTTTGTATAAATAATATTAATTACTGATTACAGATTATAATTTATAGATAACTTTATATTCTACACTGTATAATAATTACAAAGCTTAGTTAGAAGGCTATTAATTGATGTACTAGTGATTATTGATTATTGACTATAGAAAATACCCCATGGTATAACGTATTTGTTAAAGAAGTTTTATTAATTAATTGTGACATGCTACTAAGTGTTTAATTACTAATTATCAATTGATTATCAATTAAAAGATTGTATTATAGAGAAGTAGGAAGAGGAAAGTATTCAAACTAAATAGTACATTGGACAAGACAAGACAAGGAGCAATCTCAAGTGTGTCACTCTATGGTAGATTGGAAGAGTCTCCTTAGAATTCTGAAAAAGACAATGATGACCACAACCACGAAGACTGGAAAGAAGACCACAATGACAATATCTTCCTCATCAGGACAAAGGTCATTAGAAACTATGTTTGGTGAGGAGAAATTGGGATCTACATTAAACTTATAGACTGTACAATCAACATTAAATATGATGCAAGAAATTATGGTGAGCACACAAGAATTAATAGCAAAAAATCACGAGGAACTGAAGAGTGAATTAAAGAATAATATAAGAGAGGTAAAGGCCAATATATGAAAATTAGATGATAAATTTGGAACAATGCAAGAGACGATGGTCAAGAATGAGCAGAAACTGAAAGCAGTAGAAGTCAGAACCAAGCAAGTGGAGAAGAAAATAGAAGCGACAGAAGAAAACTGGATGGCAGTACACAGAGACCTCCAGGAGGCAGTACTTCACCTGGAAATGGAAAAATCAGCATTCTTCCTCAGATTTCAGAACATGAAGACAGAGAAGAAAATCTTCCAAACCTAATGGCAGAAATAATAGTCAGCACTCTCCAGATTCAGAACCATATACACGAGGCATATAGAGTGCATACAAATTATGCGCAGAAGAATAAACTGCCAAGAGAAGTTCATGAACAGTTCATGAGAAAAGTAACTAGAGATCAGCTGTATGGAAGAATGAGAGACGAGAGACATTGATACATAAAGGAAAGGAGGTGGTGACCCTAAAGCACATACCTAGAAGGGTCAGGGAGCAGAGGAGAAATTACCATTTTTTATCAACATAATTGGTCAAGAATAAGATTATGTTTAGATGGCTCATTCCGGAAAGACTTATGATATCCTGGCAAGAAAAAGAAATTAGGATTGATATGCTGGATAATGTGCAAGGAGTTTTATGAGCTATACCTGTGGATGGAAGAAGAACAAGAGTGTAGAGAAGAGGTGGAGAGTAAAAGTTTGGAGGAACAAACATCGGAAGATAAGGAGTCAGATCAAGAACCAAGAGAGAGGAAGGGCTACGAGGAAGGAAGAAATACTAGACCATGGAGAGTACTAAGAGGAAGGAAAGAAACAAGAGTAGTTGTCTACAAACAATAAAATGGATGTTGGAACCACCCTGCTATCAATTAATATGAATGGAATCAACTCATCAACCAAAAGGAAACAGACACTGGCAAAATTGCAAAAACAAAATATAGATATTCTATGTCTCCAAGAGGTCCATATTGCCAAATAATATGGAAGTATCCTAGAATTTTCCAAATTAGGTAAACTGCATGTGGCATTGGCAAGTTAAAAAAAAAAAGAGGTATTGCAGTATACATTAAGGAATGGCTGAAACCAAGGCAGATATATGGAGATGATGATGGAAGAATGCTTTTGATAGAAATAACTCTGAATCGAAAGAAAGTATTGTTGGCAATAATTTATGCACCAAATACAAACCAAAAGGAATTTTACTATAAACTTCATCAAAAAATAATAGAAACAGAGCAGGAAAATGTGTGTGTAATAGGGGATTACAATGCAGTGTCTGATATAGAAAAAGATTATTTAAGTAGCAAGAAAAATAAAAAAAGAGAACACTCCCAATTTCATTTGACAGAATGGCACAAAAATTGAACCTAAAGGATATTTAGAGGGAATTAAATCCACAAGAAAGACAATATACCTTTTTCTCCAATCCACATAAATCGTGGTTGAGAATCGATATGATATGGATGAATTCGGAATTGGAAAAGGACATCAAGGAGATAGATATCATGTCAAACAGCTGGGCTAACCACAGTCCTGTTAAAATGAAATGGAAAGGAGAGAGAAGTGGGAGATGGACTTTTAATAGAAGCCTACTAAAAGAAAAAGAATATGCCCAAATGTTGGAAAAAGAACTAAAAACATTACTTGAGATAAATTTGAGAGAACAGACAACACTACAAAATTTGTGGGACACAACAAAAGCTTACATAAGAGGTTTAACAATAGCTTATGCAGCAAAAAGAAACAAGAAAAGGAAGAAACAGCGGACTGTATGGCAGGAGAAATTGAAAGAATTAGAAACTAAAATGCAGAAAGACCAGGATGAGGAAATTAGAAGAGAAAGAGATATAGTGAAATGTGAAATGAACATAAGGTTGCAAGAGAAACTGGCCTAGAAACTCAAATCGGTGAAACAAAATAATTTTGAGAATGCAAACAAACCAGGGAGGTGGCTGGCACATAAATTGAAAAAGGAAGAGGGGAAAAAGTAATAATACATGTGCTGCAAGATGAGGTTGGGAGTCCATGCTGCCAGACAGACAAAAAGAAAACCATTAGCCAGAAGTTCTTTTCCAGTCTATACACGCAGGAAGAAGTCCCAGAAGAGGATATTACACAATACTTAAAAAATAGGGATTTACCCATAATATCAGACATTGTGAGGGAAATGTTGAATAATAAAATTACTATGAAAGAACTGAAAGATGCCATTGGAAAACAAAAAACCAATACAACCCTGGGGCTGGATGGAATTCCAGTAGAGTTTTACAAAGAAATTCAGAAGCCATTAGAAGAAATAATTTTAGATTTGTATAATGAGACATTTGGACAGGCAAAAATACCAAAGACATGGACAGAGGCACTTATTTATTTATTTATTTATATTTTTTATTTATTTATTTTGTCAATTGCTTACAAGATAATAGGTATAAGTAAAAGCATAGTTATGAATACATGGATACATATAAGAAAAATTTAAAAAAATAAAAGGAACAATAGGACAGGGATGGTAGGCACGTTGGTGTGCTTATGCACGCCCCCCACAAACCTCTTAGGAAAGGGGTGAGGTCAATAGCAGACAGTCTAAGGTTAAGGTTTTTGGGGTTTGGAGAAAAAACCACAGAATCAGCTAGAGTATTCCAGACATTGACCACTCTGTTGCTGAAGTCATATTTCCTGCAATCAAGTTTGGTGCGATTAACCTTGAGTTTGTATCTATTGTTTGCTCTTGTGTTGTTATGGTTGAAGCTGAAGTATCATTTTATATATTATACTTAGATCGGACTGAAGGCGGCGTGGTTCTAGGTTTTCTAGATCTAGAATTTCGAGTCTGGTGGCATAAGATATTCTGAAATGAGTAGAGGAGTGGAGAATTCTTCTTGTTAAATATTTCTGGACTTTCTCAACTATGTTGATATCAGATACATAATATCGGTTCTAGACTGATGAGCTGTATTTGAGTATTGGTCTAGTAAATATTTTGTATGCTCTAGTTAGTAGTGTAATCTTACAAGAGAAAAAGCTCTGTAAGATTAGGTTAACAACTCTTAACACCTTTTTGGCTATGTAATTACAGTGGGCTCTAGCACATAGATCATTAGAGATGAGTACTCCAAGATCCTTGACAGAGTTTGGATCATCAACAAGGTCTTGACTATTCAGCCTGCATTTTATTTTCTGTTTTTATTTTTATTCTTTTTGCCAATATGTAGGACAGAGCATTTATTTGTTGCAATTTGAAGTTGCCATTTGTTTGACCATTCTGATACATAGTCAAGGTCTTTTTGAAGGGTAGCAGTATTGTCTGTGGTGTTGAATAGCTTTACTTCATCAGCAAAGAGAACACAGTTGCTCTTGATATGATCACAGAGGTCATTTATGTAAAGTATGAAAAGTGTTGGTCCTAGAACACTGCCTTGGGGGACACCACTTTGACAGGTACAGAATTTGATAGGATGCTCCCAATTTTGACCATTTGTTGTCTGTTTGACAGGAATGTTTCTATCCAGTTATGCAGGTGTCCAGAGATACCATAAGATTTTAGTTTTAGGAGTAGTTTGTCATGTACCACTGAATCAAAGGCTTTACAGATGTCTATGTAGATTGCATCTATTGCTTTGCCCTGATTGAGTTGTTTAATCCATATGTTTTTGCAGTTTAGAGTGGCAGATTACAGGATAGTTTTTTCCTAAAACCAAATTGTTTATTAGAGAGTAGGTTGGTTGTTTCTAAGTGGAGGATGATGGATTGGTTAATAATTGATTCTATGACTTTACAGGTGATGCAGCATAAAGAGATTGGTCTGTAATTTTCAAGTAGGCTGGGGCCTCCCTTTTTGAAGATGAGGATGACCGTGGCTTGTGACCATAGTTTTGGCAAGGAGCTGGTCCTGAAAGAGTTTTCATAGATTATGCTTAGAGGTTCGGCTATGGCAGTGGATAGCTTTTTTAAGAAGTAGGCACATATTCCATCCGGTCCAATAGATAGAGATGGTTTTAGATTGCCTAGTGCTTTTTCAACATTGTCTTCTGTAAAATCAATATGTATTAGATCATTGTAGTTGTCTATGGTTCGACTAGGAAATACTGGGCATGATCAATTGCTGTTTACAAATACTGAGCCAAAGAATATATTAAAGAGGTTGGCTTTAATAGTGTCATCGTTGCAGTCTTTGCCGTTAGATTCTTTCAGGGGTGGGATGGACCTTGAGTCTTTTAACTTGTTTACAAAATTGTAGAAAGCGCGGGTGGAATTGGTGTGTAGAAGGTTTTATTCTTGTTGAATGTGATAATTGGTGTATTCAGTTTTTATCTGGTGGCATAAATTTTTGTATCAGCTTTTAAAGTTCGCAATGTGACAAGATTTGTTTTTCCACCAAAATGATTTCTTTTTGAATTGAAGCTTCCTTATTGTTATGGGTAATTTGTTTTTTCTGGTTTTGGAAGTTGTTAATTGTACATATAGTTTGATGACTCTTTTGACTTCAAGTAAAAATATGTTGTAATGGTCTTCTACAGTATTGCATCCAGAGAATAGAAATTGCCAATCAAGGGATGAGAGATCATTGTTTATAAGATCATAGTTGCCTTTTTTCAAGTTATAATTGGGGATTCCGTGTTATGATGATTTTTGTGTGGACGTATGTTGAGACAAAAGTCAATCATGTTGTGTTCGGTGTTGGAAAAGGGTTCTTTAATTTGTATTCCGTGAATTGAATTCAAACTATTGCAGAAGATGAGATTGAGGCAGTTGTTAAGTCTAGTGTTGTTGGTTACTGGTTGTTCTAGTCCCAGATTTGATACTGCATTGTAGAAGGTTGAATGTGTGGGTTCAGTTATACATTCGTTAAGGGTCCAGTTAATATGAGGTAGATTGAAGTCACCAAGAAAGATAAAAGCATGTGGGCAGGATGCTGCCCATGTTAGTAGTTTATTTAGCTTGTTTGCATGTTCAATGTCATAATCAGGGGCTCTGTAACAGTAAAAACTGAAATGTGATATTTAAGGACAGTTCACAGACTCAGGAAGAGCAAACTCCTGGGTAACTTGGATGTTTTTTAGATGTAGGGACTTTTTATACAAGATAGCAACACCACCACCTCTACGGATTTCACGATCTGATCGGTAAACATGATAGTCTCTGACTGTGGTAATGGAGTCAGGGAGAGATGCATTGAGCCATGTTTCACAGACAAATATAATGTCAAATTTAGCCATTTTTAGTAAGAGGAGAAATTCAGGTATTTTATTTACAAGGCTTCTTGCATTGAGTAGCCTGCGTTTAAGCCAGTTGTGGTTGGAATAGAGGTAGTTAGGAGCATGCGTGCCTAGTTTTGAGTGATGTTGGATTGGATGGGGTGGGGTTGGATGCGGAGTTGTGGGTTGTGTGACTTTTTTTTTATGCAATCAGTTCTGTAGTCAATGTAAAGATCCTTTTGTCCATTGTCTAGATGGTTTTTGAGTTCTGCACAGAGTTCACGGGAGTGGTTTCTTTGCAGTATGGATAAGTCTGGTCTTGAGCAAAGTTTTTTGTGGTTGGGATTGGTTTTTGCAATGGCATTTATTGTATGCATTTGCTGGTCTCATTTTTGCATAGAACTCTACAAAATCTTGGGGCCACAGAGCCGTCATTGTATTTGCACCCTGGGCCATCTCTAGTTATTTCAATGATATCTTCAAGAGAGATGTTTATTGTATGATATCTTTGTATGATTGCTTATGATATCGTGAACTTTGGTGATGTCGTCTGATTTGTTGGTGACTTCGAGACCAAATAAGATGGCATTTGGACATTTCTGTTCACATTCTATGATGTCTTTGATGAGTAAGGGGATATTATTTGTGGAATTATTTGAAGGGATAGTAATTGTTTGTGGCTGTGGTTTGGTGGTTATTTTGGGTTGTGGTTGTGATTGTAGTTGAAGTACTGGTTGTAGTTGTTGTGGGATTTGAATTTGAGCTGATAGGTACTCACTTATCTGTGCTGTATTTTTTTTTCCAACAGAGATTAGGCTTGCTTGAATAGTTGTTTCAAAACGTGTTGCTAAGCATTCTTCTATTGAGTGAATGAGTGATTCTATGCTTTCAATTCTGTCAGGTAGGGTACTCAGTTTTTTTAGCTTAGGAGAACATGATGGACATAGATAAAATAATGTATCTGAATTTTTAACCAATTTTTTGTTTGCGTTTAAGCAGGCAGGGTGGGCTAGATTGTCGCATAGGCGGCATTTGATGTAAATTTTGCTTTCATTGATGGTTTCAAGACATCTGAAACATGTGCAGAAGTCTGGGAGGTCATTGGTAGAGATATTTTTCTTTTGTTTTGGTTTGGAGTTTTTGGCTGGCATGGTCAATGGCAATAGTACACTAAACAATTACAATAGTTAGTTAATCTGATAGATAGATAGATACTTAATGAATGTTGGTAATTAATAAATGTTAATTGATATGTTAGAGAACAAATCAAAAGTAAGGTTACTTATTACTAAAAATCAATCAATCCATTGATTATTCAAATCACTCTAATCAAATAATTTTGCTAAGCAACAAACAGCCTAATTTTTTACAGTAATTACTAAACAAACTGGTCAATTAAATTCACTAAATCACTGATTTTGCTAATTAGATATGCAGTAATTACACTATATGCACTAAACACTCGATCATACTAATCAATAAAAACAATCAATCAATCATTTGATAAAAATTAATTGTTTTAAAGAAATTGATTTAGAGATATCATTATCTAATCTTTGATATAGGTCTTGAGGTAGAAAGTTATAAGTTTTGAGATAATGAAAGTAATGAAGTAGTACTGAGAGTCAGTAAGTAAAGGGTTATTGCTTTGCTTAGCTGTTGCTGATATCTGAGAATAGGTTTATAACCCCTAATAAGTAGGAGGCCTCTTTTCCTTGGCTGGAGAAATAGCAGTTTCTTTGTGTCAAACAGGTTTTAACTTACTCAAGCTGTTTTCCTCTTTCCTCTTGAAAACAATCAGTGAGCAAGGGTTTACACTCTCTTTCTTGTTTTGTAGATTGAGTTTTTGAGATAGTAAAGATGCAAAGATGCTGAAGGGGGGGGAAATCTCTGGCCCCTTCTTCAGCAGAGATAAACAGAACAATTCACAGGGAGGCAACAGGAAACTTTTTGTTTTGTTTTCCTTTGATGAATGGGATTTCTGGTCCCCTCCTAGTTAATTTAAATACACTTTCAAAGTTTGTTGCTTTTAAGAGAAAGAAGCACATGGTCTTGCATTGGCACTTCAAACAGTTTATATTTTTACTATGTACACTCAGATTTGTATTGAGAATTTGCTCCTGGCTTCAGTACACTTCTGCTTCTATCACAGGAAATAAAATTGCTTCCAATCTTCATAGGAATTTAGTTATAATACTTCGCTACTTATTGGGAGTCCAAAGTTACTGTCCTTTTAAAGAGGGAATCCGGATTAGCAATTTGGTGAAGAGGGTAGAGGGAAGAGGGAAGGAGGGACGGCGGGGGGGGGGAAGCAGTCTGCTTCACACCCTGGCTGCAAACGTCTGAAGACCGACTCTCAGCTCCCGGTGCTCACCGCCCTGCAAGGATGGGATGAATCTCATTGTCTCACCGCCCTGCAAGGATGATCGTAGAGCCCCTGGTACTGGCGAGCCCCACCGCCTTACCTTCTAGTAAGGATGAGTCGAAGAGCAAATCGTTGAGCACTTTTGAATAGAGTGCTTTTGAATGTAGTGCTTACTGAGGAATGAGCTCTTTTTTGGTGTGCTGGTCAAGGATGGGAGAAATTGGAAATCTCCGAGTACTTTTGAATTGAGTGTTTACTGAGGAATGGAGCTCTTTTCTGGCTTGCTGGCAAGTCTCAGGTGTTAGGCTTTCCATCTTGCCGTCTGGACCTGCAGGGATTAGAGGGCTTGTCACCTGGCGCTGCCCATACCCGCCAGAGCTCTTCATGCTGCGGCTACTCCTGGACATAAATATTTATAGCTAAGGAATACTTATAATTATATACTTATTATATAATTAAATATAAAATATATTAAATAATAAATATATTATTATATAATACTTATAATATTTATACCTAAGGAACAAACAGATCTCCAGCAGATTAAAAATTACAGACCAATTTCACTTTTAAACGTAGATTATAAGATTATGGCTACAATAATATCTGAGAGATTAAAAATAATATTGAGCAAAATTACCCATCCTGACCAAAATGGATTTCTCCCAAACAGGCAGATAAGAGACAATACAAGACTAATTATGGATACCCTAGAATATTCTGAGACCCAATGGCATTGATATTTTTGGATGCACAGAAAGCATTCAATAACTTAAATTGACAATTCCTTATAAAACAACTTAGTAGGATGCAATTTGGCAAAAAAATTATAGGGTGCATTAAAACAATATACAATACAAAACTGCAAAAGTGATACTGAAGGGAGAAACAACAGATGATGTGAATATAAGCAAAGGAGTAAGACAAGGATGCCCACTAACCCCATTATTATATATACTATAAGTAGAAGTACTATTGATGCAAATCAGACAGATAAAACAGGAGATAAAAGGATTGATTACTAAAAAAGAAGAATACAAAGTGTTCTGGACTAGCAGGCTCGTAGCCTGCAAATCTGATTGGCCCGCTGAAAGCCGATCGTGATTGGTCGCCATAGACTGATGCGATTGGCCAGTAAACGGGCTGCCGCGATTGGCCCTGCCAAGAGCAGCAAACTCAAATCGCCTTCATTGGCTGCCTAGCCGCAGCCAGCCCTATATAAGGGGCTGCTGCGGCTGGGATTAGTTGCTCAGATCTGAAGTCACAAATAAAGAGCTTTAGTTACTATCTGAGTCTTGCCTCCATTCTTGAACCGTCCTCCCAGATCTTACACTGGCGACGAGGATGGGATGCGGAGGCAACAGAAGCTATTGAATTGAGCTAGCCGAAGGAGCACGTGGCTGACAGAGCGAAACGACGGCAACATGGCCAGCAGCGCTATACCACCCGCACCATTCGATCCAGCTAGCGAAGATTGGGACTCATACGTGGACAGATTTCAAATGTTTCTGGAGTCCAACAACCTCAAAGATGCCACGCCCAGCAAGAAACGAGCCGTTTTTCTAACCCATTGTGGACCAGCCGTTTTTAAGATGGCTAAAGCCTTAGCCAAGCCAGCTGAAGTTAAAACCATGGATTGGGACACCCTTGCTCCCATCCTGCGCAACCATTACGCCCCAGCCATGCCAACTCTCATTCGCAGGCATGAGTTCTACCAGAGGGACCAACGTGAAGGTGAGAGCGTTGGGGATTTTGTGCCTGACCTGAGGAACCTGGGTGGGTTGTGTGGTTTCGCCAACCTCGAAGAAGCCATGAGAGATCGCATCGTCCTTGGCCTCAGAGACCCAACCATCCAGAGCAAGATCATGGCCAAGGGAGACATCTTGCTTGCAGATGCCATAGCAGACGCCACAGCAGCCGAAGCCCCTCATAAATCGGCAGCACAAATGCATCGAACCAGCGGGACCAACCGCCAACCCACCAACGATGCTAGGAAACCTTCAGACAAGTACACATCAACCACCCATCACGAAGATGTCGAGTCATCCTCAGACAGCGAGGAAGAAGAAGTCCACAGGCTCCAGTCAGAACGTGAGCAAAGGGACCAGCAGGGTCGCAAATCCAACTACCAATGCGCCGGATGCGGGGGAAACCATCCCCGATCCGAATGCAGATTCTTAGATGCCATATGCCGTTTTTGCGAGAAACGGGGACACGTCGCGAAGGTATGCAGAAACAAGAGAAATTCCAGCCCCAGACGGAGAGGAAGCAGCCCAAAGAGAAACGATGGCAACACCACCACGCAGAGGGACCGCCCTAGCAACCAGTGGAACCGGTACAGCAGACCCCGAAGATTTAACGACGCCCCCAGATGAGAGGAGGCTCATCAAACCATCATCATCGGCCACGCTTCATCACTTGACGCTAAAAAGATCCGAGTAGAGGTCACGATTGAAAACAAACCGTGCAACATGGAAGTCGACTCTGGGTCATCACTATCCATGGTATCCTGGAGAACACTCAAGCAGCTAATCCCCAACATCCGATGCCAAGATCTCAGCAGTCAGAGACTCATACTGAAAGACTATCAAGGCAACCGGATTCCAGTCGCAGGTACCCGCCATGTGCAGGTCTCGTTCAAGGGACATAAGGCAATTCTACCACTCACCGTCGTAGACCGAGACCGGCCAAGTCTATTGGGTCTTCAGTGGTTCGCACCATTAGGAATCGGAATGGCTGGCATCCATCATACTGAAGACAATGACTAGGAGGCGGCTCTCGTCCACGACTTCCGAGAAGTGTTCAACGAAAGCCTAGGCAAGTACAAGGGGTCCCCTATTTCATTTAATCTTCGCCCCGACATAGCACCCATTCGTCTAAAGCCACGCCGAGTTCCCTTTGCTCTTAAATCCAAAATTGACGAGCAACTGGACAAATTAATTGCGCAAGGCGTGTTAGAACCTATTGACCACGCCCGATTGGGAGACACCAATTGTCACCCCCATAAAACCTGATGGGTCCATAAGAATCTGCGGTGACTACAAGGCCACCCTCAATCACACGCTACAGCAGAGCGCCTACCCAGTGCCAGTTGTTCAACATCTCCTGCATTCACTTGGGGGTGGCAAAATATTCGCAAAATTAGATCTGGACCAAGCGTATCAACAGCTACCAGTTGATCCCGAGACTGCAGAAGCCCAAACTATAGTCACACATCGTGGTGCATTCAAATGCAACAGGCTCCAGTTTGGTGTAAGTGTAGCCCCAGGCATCTTTCAAAGCCTGATGGAGAGACTATTACAAGGGATAAAAGGGGTCGTGCCCTATTTTGATGACGTATTAATAGCAGCACCCACAAAAAACCAATTAGAAAAACGTCTCCGAACAGTCCTACAGAGGTTAAAAAACACTGGCCTCAAGGTTAAGAAGGAAAAGTGCCAGCTTTGCACAGAAAGGGTGGAGTTTCTTGGCTACCTCCTTGACAAGCAAGGAATCCACCCCACAGAAAAAAAATTGGCAGCTATCAAAAACGCCCCAAGACCCAAAACCAAAACCGACCTCCAAGCCTTCCTGGGACTTATTAACTTTTATAACATCTTCCTACCCCAGAAGGCGACTGTTGCTGAGCCCCTTCATAGACTACTTGATAAAAGGGCATCCTGGATTTGGGGACGCCGGGAGGAACACGCCTTCCAGCAAGTAAAAGACCTCCTTACCTCAAAGGCAGTACTAATTCAGTATAACGAGACACTACCTTTGACTGTCACGTGTGATGCCTCACCATTTGGGGTAGGGGCCATCCTGAGCCACGTCCTACCAAACGGCTCAGAAGCACCAATTGCATTTTTTTCACGAACTCTATCAAAAACAGAAAGAAACTATAGCCAATTAGATAAGGAAGCCCTTGCTATTTTCTCTGCAATAAAACGATTTCATGAATATGTTTATGGGAGACCGTTTTCTATTATAACGGATCATAAGCCACTACTTGGGATCCTGGCGGGCGACAAACCTACTCCACACATTCTCTCCCCCAGAATGATGCGATGGTCAGAATTTCTCACTGCCTACGACTATCAATTAAAGTACCGCCCGGGGAAATCTATTCCCCACGCAGATGCCTTGAGCCGCTCACTGCTACCCGAGCCACAGGAAGACCAAGCTCCCACACTCCCGGTACTGCAAATAGAGACAATGCCATCGCCTCCACTAACGGCTCAAGACATCGCCTTTGAAACCAAAAGAGACTCTTGTTTGGCACGAGTTCTTGGCTGGGTGGAGAGGGGATGGCCAGATTACGACACTAAGGAAATGTTTAAGCCGTTTAAAAACAGACAAATTGAACTTTTTTCACAAAAAGGGTGCATTTTGTGGGGAGACCGAGTTGTTGTACCAACTAAGTTACAAAAAAGGGTCTTGCAAATGCTACATGATGGACACCCGGGCATTGTGCGTATGAAAGCGCTGGCAAGAAGTTATGCCTGGTGGCCAGGTATAGACAAACAAATCGAAACCTGGGTCGCCTCTTGTAACAAATGCCAGGAAAACCACTCAGCTCCACCTAAAGCCCCACCAACAGAATGGGAAACACCCAGGGGTCCTTGGTCTCGCATTCATATTGACTTTGCGGGACCTACGAGAGGCCACACCTTCTTAATAACTGTTGATGCCTACTCAAACTGGCTTGAGGTCAATAAAATGAAAGCAACCACTACTGAGGCGGTCATTAAAAAACTGAACAGACTCTTTGCCACACACGGGTTACCAGATGTCCTGGTCTCTGACAATGGGCCCCAATTTACTGCCTTAGCTTTTGAACAGTATTTAGCGGAACAGGGCATCCGACACGCACTCACATCGCCGGCTCATCCTGCAGCGAATGGCCGGGCTGAACGAATGGTTCAGTTTACAAAGAAAACCCTACAGAAAATGGATCAAGGCAACATCCACGACAAAGTCACTAGAATGCTGCTCCTACAACACATCACACCAAACAGCATGACCAACAAGAGCCCAGCTGAACTCCTGATGGCCAGGAAACTAAGATTGCCTCTAGATCGTTTGCACCCTGCCTACACCCTGGAAAAGCCCCTGGGTTCCAGCAGCAAGCACCGTGTTTTCAAGGTAGGAGACCTTGTTTTCGCAAAAAAAATTTCTGGGGATCCCCTTTGGATTCCTGCCCAGGTAACTCAAGTTACGGGTCCCCGCTCCTACCGTCTACTCACCACTGATGGCAGACCATGGAAATGCCATATTGACCAACTGCGCTCCAGACTAACCACATCTTCCAACCCTGACCCTAACTTTGACACTAGGGGGGGAGGGGAAGCAGTGAACTCGGAATTAGAACCAACACCTGTTTATTCCGAGCTAACACCGAGATCACCGCACCATGGTTGGCAACACTCACCAGCTGCAACTGAGACTGGACAGTCGAACGCTTCGCCAGGAAGCAGCAACCAGGCAGGTTCAGCGAGCCCCGGGAGCCATGACAGTAACAGCGAGGCTGAGGACTCCATCACCCCGGGGGCACCAGAGGAGAGCCCTAACCATGACAACTGTTTACCGTTCCTGTTTGATCCAGCAAGCAGTCCATCTGAACCCGGGTTTGAACAGGGTCAAGCGGAACTGCGTAAGTCAGGCAGACAGGTGCGAAGACCTGCTTACCTGCGAGACTATATTACTCCACCCCTTAAACGGAACCGAGAGGGGAGGGGTGTTCCGGACTAGCAGGCTCATAGCCTGCAAATCTGATTGGCCCACTGAAAGCCGATCGTGATTGGTCACCATAGACTGATGTGATTGGCCAGTAAACGGGCTGCCGCGATTGGCCCTGCCAAGAGCGGCAAACTCAAATCGCCTTCATTGGCTGCCTAGCCGCAGCCAGCCCTATATAAGGGGCTGCTGCAGCTGGGATTAGTTGCTCAGATTTGAAGTCACAAATAAAGAGCTTTAGTTACTATCTGAGTCTTGCCTCCGTTCTTGAACCGTCCTCCCAGATCTAACACAAAGTGCAAGCCTTTGTGGATGACATGGCATTTATTATAGAAGATCCAATTGAAACTGGTAGCATATTAATTCATGTAATAGAAGAATTCGGAATAGTAGCAGGGCTCAAAAATCAATAAAGAAAAGATGAAAATAATAACCAAAAATCTCACTAAGAGCCAAAATGAAGAATTAGAACATAAATTAGAGATGCACATAGCAAAATAAGTGAAGTATTTAGGAGTTTGGCTCACAGTGAAGTGCTCTTCGATTAAGGAAGATAATTATGATAAAATAATATTGCAAATACAAAACAATCTGGATAATTGGGCCAAAATACAACTTTCACAGTTGGGACAAATAGCAACCATAAAAATGAGTATATTACCCAAACTCCTATATTTGTTCCAAATGGTGCTGATAAAATTGGGGAAAAACTTTTTTGACGATTTGAATAAAAGAATAGCAAAATTTATATGGTTAAGGAAAAAACTCCAGATAAAATTTAAACTTTTACAAGATAGTAGGTGTAAAGGAGGATTTGGGCTTCCAGACTTTGAATTATACTATCAGGCTGCAGTTGTAACATGGCTTAAAGATTGGATTAACCTTGACAATAAAAGAATATTAGCAATAGAAGGCCATGATCTTGGGGTGGGATGGCATGCATTCCCTTGGGAAGGGAAAAATAGAAACCATACGTATTTCCAGAGACATAGGGTGAGGGATGTTGTAATGTATGTCTGCAACAAGATATAAAGAAACCATTATATGAAAATACCAACATGTTTGTCGACAATGGAAGCAATAATATACCCCAATGCATTAGATCTAAATAAGATTATAACATATAAAGAGTTGTTAGATGAAAAAGGGGAAACTAAAATAATTAAAGACTCAAGGATTAAAAATAGGATGGTGGCCATATTTCCCAATTCAAATACGGTATAATAAGGATCAGGAACAATTTGGCTTTTATAGAACTCAACAAGAATTAGACAAAATTATACAAGGGACTGGGAAACAAATGATTAGCAAAGTGTATAATTATTTACTAGAATATAAAATGGAATAAAAGAAAATATGATGATCTTGGCCAAAAATTTTGGATATGATATTGATTTGGAACAATGGGAAAAATTATGACAGATAAATTATAAAGTAACGTCAGTTGCATATAAGGAGAATCTCTATGAAATGTTCTAGCACTGGCACCTCCCCGCAGTGAGGTTAGCCAAGATGTTTCCCAATATATTGGCAAAATGTTGGAGATGTAATCACAGCCAAAGAATGTATTTTCATATGTGGTGGACTTGTCCCCAAACTCAGAAGTATTCGCTTAAAATTAAAACATGGTTGGAAGAAATAACAAGACAAAGAATTGAATTAAAACCAGAACTGTTTTTGTTAGGTATAATAGGACCTAATGTTAGCAGGAACCTCCAATACATCATATTTCATATAATAACTGCTGCCAGGATCTAATTTGCTCAAAATTGGAAACCATTTACCATTCCCTCTGAGGCAGAAATAATAAGAAAGATCCTCGAATACGCTGAAATGGACAGGCTAAAATGATATTAAAAAATAAAGAAGAAATAGAGTACAGTAAAATATGGAACCTTTGGTATAAGTGGTTACAAAAAAGATGCAAAGGTGTCAATCGATAGCAAAAATGAGAAAGTAATAATCAATGTTGTATATATGTATATAAATGTATATATATGTATATAAATTAGATTAAGAAATAAGAGTATAAGTGAATAGAATGAAGAAGTGATTGATATAGCCATAGACTTTATTAACCAATGTGAACACCGTTACAGAATCATTATAAAAAGTGGAAATTGTTTTTTAAATATTAAATGTTGAATAAATAAATTTATTTAAAAAAAAAGTTCAATCAGACTTTCAACTCCTTGTGTGGGGGAAGAATCTCCAGACATTGTAAGGTCTGACTGACCTGACAGATTACTCTCCCAGCTGATGGAGCTGATGGTCCATTGCCACCTCTCAGCGGATCATCACGGCTCCCAATCATGCAGCCTAGTAGGCTTCCCTACAGCCCCCTCGGAGAAAGAACAGTACAGTGCCCTCCCCAAATCCCATTTTTGGCCTAGT
Source organism: Pseudonaja textilis (assembly GCF_900518735.1). The sequence goes on from NW_020769326.1 coordinate 4,925,949, forward strand.
GGGTCTCCCTGCACTTACCTGGGAGCACTTACCTTTGCCTACTGGTTCACCCGAACCAGCTAGAACTGGCTGAATCCCGCCACTGCTTCTTCTTCTCTAAAGTTGTAGTGCTTTTGATATAATCTGTTTGCTATATTTAATCGGAAATATTAATTTCTGTTGGGGTTCTGTTGACTCCAAGATGTCTAAATTAATTCTTATCTCTTAATTCTAATGAAGTGGTTCATTGTAGTTAGCTTAATTATCCAAAGTTATATGAAATCAGATAATATTAATAGCTTTGCATTCCTACTTATGGAAGAACCTAGAAATCTTGAATTGATATTTTGATGAGTGGGCATTTTATGGTGAATATTTCAGTGAATAATTTTATCAAATGAATTAGCACAATATTTTTTGTCCTACTCTTTTTTATTTAGGATCACTTTTTCCAGGCCATTTAGAAATGTTCCATATTGCTATATTTCCATGCCACTGTTTTCTAACAAAAAGTGAAAAACCTTAATTAAAACAATAAAATAATCACAATGTTTAAACTCCACAAACCGACAAACTGAAAAAATAAAATTAACTTCTTAAAAGCCAAAAACCTACATTAGTATCAAGAAAATTTGAAGGGAGTTCTCCCATAAATGTGTGGATGAACAGACATGTCTTCATGGTAGAAACAAAATAATTCAGCTGAATTATTGTTAACAGTAATAGTTACTCCTGGTACTGCAATGTGAGCTAATCTATTATGAGAATACAACAAATCTGTCAACTGATTTTATCGTACAAGGTGGTACAATATTAGATGAAACAAACTGTAACTACCTAAAGAATGTCAAAGCTTTACATTGGATTGTCTGACTCACAATCATGTAGTGCTGTGATGGTGAACCTAAGGCACGCGTGCCACAGGTGGCATGCAGAGCCTTTTGTGCCGGCATGTGAGCTGCAGGCAAACTTACCTCACTGCACAAGCCTGTGCCTCACAGCTGATTTTCAGCTGGTTTGAGGCCTTTTTCAGCCTCTCAGAGGCTTCAGGAATGATTCTGCAGGCTTCTGCAGGCTTTTCAACTAGGCCCGTTTTGTTACTTCCTATTTTTCCGGAGATACCAGAAGTGATGAAATGGGCCTAGTTTTTGGCCTGAAAAGACTGTAGAAGCCTTCCTGAAGCCTCTGGGAGGCCGAAAAAAGGCCTCAAACCAGCCGAAAATCAGCTGTGAGATGCAATGCACGTAAGGTGGCGGGGTGGGTGGGTGAGGGGTTGGGGATTGTGTGCACATGCATAGGGGGTGTGAATGCGTGCACAATTTTTGGCACAGGAGCCCCAAAAGGTTAACCACCACTAATGTAGTGCTTTCAGGTTTGTCTTTAATAGTCCCATTAAACACTCATTTGAATAAATATGACTTTTGTAATATGGAAGCTGTCAAACTGTTAAGAGGGAACTTCAAGAAAAGATTACCCAATTTTGAGAAAGAAGCTTAAAATAACTAGAAAATCTTTCTGATTTTACTTATGGTCATAAATTACTTAGACAGGATTTTTAGGTTCTGTTATTCTGTCCTACTGCAATAAACAGCATTCCTGGAATCCTGCCTTGGCCTACCTCAAACACTGGCTATCTTGAATCCATTCATTGCAATGGAAAGTTTGTACCCCACTAATCATAAGTTTATTCTGAGTCTGTCCTACACTAAAAAACAAATTAAGTGGGTATAGATTAAAGCGAACTGATGTCTTAAGCCTAGTCCAATAATGATGCAGCCTCAGCAAAAGTGAAAACCCCATGCTTGAGACAGAAATAAATGTTATATTTGACAACACCTTCAAACCAAACCTTTAAACTTTAGTTACAAACCATGCCAAAGAAAATGTGTTTTTTAATAATATAGATTAAAGTTGAACCCAGCAGATAAGGACAAAATTAATGACTAAAGACAAGTGTGGCAGTAAAAGAATTAAGGGCATGATAGTGGTGGGGTGAAAGTCTTTGATGCTTCCCTTCCTTGGTTCTCTAAGCTCATGATTATTTGACTTTAATGATTAAACTAGAGCTGAAAGTAAGAGCATGTGTGCAATGTGGCATTGTTATAATATGCTCTCCTGCATGACTTATTTTTATTTTATTTGCTTGTCAAACATTATAACAAGTATAAGTATGAACATGAACAAAGGAAGTAAATACAGATAAATGGGCACAATAAGACAGGGACAGTAGGCACACTGGTGCACTTATGTATGCCCCCTTTATGGACCTCTAAGGAATGGGGTGAGGTCCACAGTAGACAGTTTGAGATTGAAGCTGTGAGGGTTTGAGGCTGTAACAATGGAGTCGGGTAGAGAATTCCAGGTGTTGAAAACTCTGTTGTTGAAATCATATTTTCTGCAGTCGAGTTTGAAGTGGTTTACCTTGAGTTTGTATTGATTGTTTGCCCGTGTATTATTGTGGATGAAGCTGAAGAAGTCGTTGACAAGCAAGATGTTGTAGCAGATGATTTTGTGTACTATGCTTAGATCGGACTGCAGGTGGCACAGTTCCAGATTGTCCAAGCCCAAAATTTCGAGACTGGAGGCATAGGGAATTCTATTGAGTAGAGGAGTACTCTTCTTGAGAAATACCTCTGAACCCACTCAATCGTGTCCAATATACAGTGTGGGTTCCAGGCAGACGAGCTGTATTCAAGAACTGGTCTGGTAAAGGTTTTGTATGCCTTAGTTAGCAATTCAATGTTACCAGAGAAGAAACTTCACAAAATAAGGTTAACAATTCTTAATGCCTTTTTGGCAATGCTCTTACAGTGAGCTCTGCGGCTTAGATCATTTGAGATGAGTACTCTAGGTTGTTGACAGAGTGAGAGTCATCTACGAGATTGTTTCTGTCCAACTTGTATTTGGTGTTCTGATTTTTATTGCCAATGTGTAGACAGAGCATTTATTAGTTCAAATTTGGAGTTGCCAATTATGTGACCATTCTGACACACAGTCAAGGTTGCTTTGTAGGGCAGTGGTGTTAAATAATTTTACACCATTGGCAAAGAGGACATAGCTGCTTTTAATATGATTGCATCAGTTGTTTATGTAAAGTAGAAACTGTGTGGGTCCTAAAATGCTGCCTTGGGGGACACCGCTGTTAACTGGTGCCGGATTTGATAGGGCCCTCCCTATTTTGACTGTTTATTGCCTGACAGAAATGCAACTATCCACTTGTGCAGGGATCTGGAGATGCAGTAAGAGTTTAGTTTCAACAGTAGTTTGTCGAACACCACTGAATCAAAGGCTTTGAAGAAATATAAATTGCATCTATTACTTTGCCCTGGCCAAGATGTTTGGTCCAAATGTTTCTGAAGTGTAGGAGTTGCAGATTGCAGGACAATTTTTTCCTGAAACCTGCTTGTTAGAAAGCAGATTGTTATTTCTAAGTGGAGGGTGATGGATTGGTTTATAATTGATTCCATGACCTTACAGGTGACGCAACACAGTGAGATTGATCTGTAATTTTCTACTAGACAACAGTCTCCATTTTTAAAAATAGGTATGACTATGGCTAATGACCATAAGTCAGGCAAGGAGCTGGTTCTGAAAGATATCTCATAGATTGTGCATAGAGGTTCAGCTAGGGCAGTGGCAAGCTTTTTCAAAAAGTTGGCTCATAATCCGTCAGGGCCAATAGATAGAGATGGCTTTAGGTTACATAGTGCTGTTTCAACGTTATCTATTGTAAAGTCAATATGTAGTAAATCAAATAACAATTTGTTGTGGTATGTCTAGGGAATGGGGGGAAACAGCCATTGCTATCAACAAAGATTGAACTGAAGAATGTATTAAAGAAGTTAGCCTTAACAACTTCATTGTTACAGTTTTCCCCGTTAGGCCCTTTTAGGTGTGGGATAGTTTTTGAGTCTTTAAGTTTGGCATTTACAAAATTATTGAAGGCTCAGGAGGAGTTCAAGTTTAACAGCTCTTCCTCCTGTTTGCAATGGTAATTGGTACATTCAGCCTTTATATGGCTGCATAAGATTTTGTACCATTTTTTAAAGTTAGCTACATAGCCAGTTTTGTTTTCTCACCAAAGAGATTTTTTCTTGGATTGTAACTTTCTTATTGTTGTGGGTAATTTGTTTTGTTTTTTGCTTTAGGAGGTTTTTTTGTGGTACATATAGATTAACTCTTTTGACTTCGAGCAAAAAGTGTTATAATAGGCTTCTGCAGTTATACAACCTGTGAACAGAAGGTGCCAATCAAGAGATGCGAGGTCGGCAGCTATGAGATCATAGTTGGCATTTTTAAAGTTATAATTTGGGGTCCCATCATTTTGACCCTCTTTGCAAGGACACAAATTGAGATAAAGATCAATCATGCTGTGATCACTGTTGGAAAAGGGTTCTTTAATTTGTAGGCCATAAACTGAGTTTAAGCTATTGCAGAAGATAAGATCTAAGCAATTGTTGAGCCTAGTGTTTTTAGCAATCATAATCAAAGAAGATTCTGAAGAAAGGGAAGATTAGAATGAAAATGGACTTTTGCCATTCAACCTACTTAACAAAGTTGTTGGGAGAAAAGTAAGAGGGAAATAGTGATTGTTGTAGATTGAGCAATGAGAGGCTAGACCAGGGCATGGATGCAACAAGACTTTATTAAAGTAATAAAGGACTGAACGTGTTAGCCCTGCCTGGAGCAGGCTCACAGCGAACAGCGGCTGACCGAACCCTGCAGCTGGCTTTTATAGCCGGCTGTCGAGGGAAGCCAGCCAATGAGGGGCAGCAAACGCCCCCGCAGCATGAACGGACCTGGGTGGGGACTTTGGCAAGTTCCAGGGACATAACACCCCTTCCCCCCAGATGCAAACACGCATAGTCATTTAAATAAGCGGGTGGTCTGTGCTGGCGCCCCGAGCGTCGTAACTCCGGTGAGTTACCAAGTGTCTCAGAGTTCGAGGAAACAGGTAGGGTTGGTGATAGGGTGCAACCTCGCTCAGAGGTCTGCGCTGGTACCGGTGCAGTGCTTCTGGCCGGCGATGTCATGGCCCCATCTGATGGTTCAGGCGGAGAACCCATCGGGCAGTCCCGGTCTACTGCCTGCTCACTTGGCTCGGGTGATGGTGGCGAAGAGCCTCTGGAATGGTCTTCGATGAGAGTTTGGTGAGGCACCTGGGGGCTGACCTGAGCCCATGATCCGGCACTGGCGAGGGTACCCTGTCGCTTCCTTAGCTGGTCCAGGTGCCTTCTCCAGATGCGGCCGTCTTCCAGCTGGACTCGGTACGACCTGGGACCGGTGATGGCTACTATCTCTCCTGGAATCCAAAGTGGGTCTCCGGCATAGTTCCTTGCAAAGACATGTTCCTGCAAGACAAAATCTCTGACCCCCGTCATTGAAGCGAGAGGGGTGTCAGGGCAATAGTGAGGGTGGAGCCTATCCAACACAGTTCTTAGGCGTCTACCCATCAGAAGTTCAGCTGAGGATTTGTTGGTGACCATACAAGGGGTTGAGTGTTGGCTTAGTAAGAAGTGGGAGAGTCTGTGATGCCAGTCTTCTTTGCTGAATCTGGCTAACGCTTCTTTTGTGGATCTAACGGCTCTCTCCGCCAGTCCGTTGCTGGCAGGATGAAAAGGGGCCGTGAACATGTGTCGGATGCCAAGATTGGTGGCAAAGCGGCTAAATTCTGTTGAGGCAAACTGGGGGCCATTATCCGAAACTATGGTATCTGGTAGCCCGTGTGTTACGAATAGGCGGGTCAAGGCCTTGGTAACCGCTTGCGTGGTGGTCGTGGATAGATGGGCCACATTGATCCATTTAGAGTATGAATCTACGACCACCAAGAAGGTTTTGCCATGTATTGGCCCCGCTAAGTCAATGTGAAGCCTTGACCAAGGCGCTCTCCCACTTTGTGGGGGTGGTGACTGGAGGGGATGGTCTGGATTCCTGACAGGGTTGGCAAGAGCTTACCCACTTGACGATGTCGTCATCCAAGCCAGGCCACCAGACGTAACTCCGAGCCAACGCCTTCATCCGGACGATGCCCGGGTGGCCCTCGTGTAGTGCCTCTAAGACTGGTGTGCGAAGCGAGGCCGGAATGACAACTCGGGTGCCCCACAACAGGCAGCCCTGTAAGCTAGATAGTTCCTGTTGACGGGTCTTAAAAAGTGTGAATTCGGCTGCGAGATTAGAGCCCGGCCACCCCCTCCTCACCCAGTCCAGTACCTGGGCGATTGTTTTGTCCATCTTGGATTTGGTGGCAATGTTGAGAGCGGTGACAGGAAGGTCGAGCTTGGTGACATCGAAGATGGCATGGACCGGGGCCGGGTCCTCAGCTGGAGCTGGCAGGGGGCAGCGGCTGAGGGCGTCTGCGTGGCTTAACGTTTTTCCTGGGCGGTGGATGAGCTTGTACGAGTATGCCGCCAGGAACAAGGTCCACCTCGTCATTCTGGGAGACAACACTTGGGGAGTCTGCTTGTCTCCAGATAGAAGACCCAGGAGAGGTTTGTGGTCTGTGATTAGTTCGAAGTTGTGGCCAAAAAGGAATTCATGAAATTTCTTTACCGCTGCCACTGCGGCTAAAGCCTCCTTGTCGATTTGACTATAGTTACGCTCTGTTGCTGAGAGCGTTCTGGAAAAGAAAGCGATTGGTGCCTCGGAGCCGTTGGGTAGTCTATGGCTTAATACGGCTCCAATCCCAAAAGGGGATGCATCCGCTGCTAGTACCAATGGGAGGTGTGGGTCAAATTGAATAAGGACCGCGTCTGATGTGAGCAGTGATTTGACTGCGCAAAAAGCGATGTCTTCCTTGTGTCCCCAGTGCCAAGGTGATTTTTTATCTAAGAGCCTGTGTAAAGGCTCTGCTACTGATGCTTTGTGAGGTAGGAATGACGCATAGAAGTTCAATAATCCCAAAAAGGCTTGTAGCTCGGCTTTAGTGGTTGGCGTGGGTGCCTCATGGATTGCCTTGACCTTGGATTCTAGGGGGTGAATGCCTGAGGCGTCAATTCTATAGCCCAAAAAGTCCACCTGTCTAGTGGCAATGGCACATTTCTCCCTTTTTAATTTGAGGCCATGCTGTCTGAACCTGTCTAACACTGCTCTGACTCTCTGGAAGAGTTGGGGCCTGTCCCTGGCCGAGACCAATATGTCGTCGAAGTAGGGCACTACGCCAGGGAGGCCCTGAAGTATACGCTCCATGAGGGATTGGAAGATGCCAGGGGCAACACTTACGCCAAACTGGAGACGCCTGCACCGGAAGGCACCCCTGTGGGTCACAATAGTTTGTAATTCGGCTGTTTGGTTGTCAACAGGGAACTGTTGATACGCTTGTGACATGTCCAATTTGGCAAAAATGTTGCCAGGCTCAAAGGTGTGCAATAAATGTTGAATGACCGGGACTGGGTAAGCGCTAACTTGTAGAAAGCGGTTAATTGTTGTTTTGTAATCCGAACAAATTCTCAGACTGCCGTCCTTTTTAAGGGGTGTGACAATTGGCGTCTCCCATTTGGCGAAGTCTGTCGGCTCAATGACCCCTTGCTTTAATAATTTATCCAGCTCTGCGTCCAGTTTAGGCCGAATGGCAAATGGGACTCTACGAGGTTTCAGCCGGACTGGAACCGCCTGGGGGTCAACTGCAAATGAGATGGGGGTACCGTTATAACACCCCAACTCATCGCTGAATACGTCTGAGTAGTCAGTGAATAAGGAGTCAGTGTCAGAAGCTGAGACAGCATGGACTCCTGTTAATCCTAGGCCGAGGTAGGGGAACCAATCAAGCCCCAAGAGACTAGGGAGGTTGTCATTAACTACCACTAGAGGCAGGTGGCCTTTGAAAGCTTTAAAATTAACAAGGAACTTGCCTTTGCCGAGTACTGGAATGTCCTTCCCTTGATAGTCTCTCAAGGTGATCTGGCACTTCTGGAGCTGGTTTCTGGATAGTCTGGGCTGGATTTTCTTGAGAGTGCTCCAAGAGATGATTGAGAGCGCTGACCCCGTGTCAACCTCCATACGACAAGGTTTACCTTCTAATAAAATGGAGAGTGTGATTTTACTAATAGAATGACAGGTGTGGTTAGCATGGTAGCAAGTGTGACAATTTAGTACTTGCCTTTGGGGTCCAGAATGGGAAAAGGAAGGAACCTTTTGTGCTGAGTTGTGCGCGGCCTGGCAGACTCTGGCGATGTGGCCTTTTTTGTGGCAATTGTTGCAGATGGCACCTTTGAATTTGCACGAAGCTCTCGAGTGAGGTCCGCCACAGGATAGGCACAGGATGATGTGTTTGGGCGCACTGTTGCTTTCTTGCCTGGTTCCTACCTGTGGTTGTTTGGCATGAGCGAGGCGGTGGATGTCTGTTTGATCGTTGGGATCATCTTCATTGACCACCTCTTCTGAGTGGATGGCGGCACAGCTTTGTTTGGGAACGGGACCTTGAATCTCGGTGGCTGACTGGGTTGCCAGTTCTGCAGCCAAGGCTTCCTCGACGGCCTGGGAGAGGTTGAGATCCTTCCTGGCAAGCAGTCGCCTTTGGAGGTGAAGGTCCTTGAACCCGCAGACGAGCTGGTCGAGGAGCATGTCATCTAAGTAGTTCCCGAACCCGCAGTGGAGAGCTGCAGTCCTCAAGGCGGCCATGTACTGGTTGACGGTTTCCTTTTCAGCTTGCTTCCTCATCCGGAAGGAGAAACGCCTCGCGATCTGTGAGGGCCTGGGGGAGTAATGATTGGTGAGGATCTCCAGCAATTCTGCCCAGGGAACATTCTTTAACTCACGTGGAGCAATGAGTGCTGTGGCGGTATCAAAAACGATGGCTCCGCAATAACTGAGGAAGAATGACTTCTTTCTGTGCTCCCCAGCATCAGCCAGACCAATGGCATCGATGTAGTGGTTAAAACGATTTTTGTATGACTCCCACTTTTCTTCATCAGGCTTGAACGGTGGGAAGGCTGGGTTGGAGTTCATGTTGTGAACTTCTGCAGGTTACACTGCTGTGAGATCTCTCTGGGATGACAAATGGCCCTTCGTGCTCTTGTCAGACTAGTGACTTCAGCTCTTGAGAGGTTATACAGAATCTCTCTGTTCTCTCTGGGTTACGCTATGGCTCAGGCTGCAACGGTCGTTGGCAGCGTTATTTGAATTTCGCGCTCCTGGAGAGCGTAGGCGGTAATGGCTGACCGCAGCTGACAGTGATTTGAATCTCGCGCCCTGTGCTGGCGTCAGAGACTCCCGGAATGACAGCACCGCGCTGTACTCCGACTCGAATTCAAACGACAGCCGTTTGAATTTTGCGCCCTTTTTGAGCTGAGCGGCTGCGGCTCGCAGCGCTTCACTTTCCCTGTAGCTTGCTAACCGAGCGGCTACAGACGCTCTTCCTTTTGCTTTTGCTGACCGAGCTCTCCAGCGGCGCGGCTGCGGCTCAGCAATTGAGTGATTTCAGCTGTTGCGGATTGCCTCTGGTAGCCATCCCATCCTCGTCGCCAGTGTTGTAGATTGAGCAATGAGAGGCTAGACCAGGGCATGGATGCAACAAGACTTTATTAAAGTAATAAAGGACTGAACGTGTTAGCCCTGCCTGGAGCAGGCTCACAGCGAACAGCGGCTGACCGAACCCTGCAGCTGGCTTTTATAGCCAGCTGTCGAGGGAAGCCAGCCAATGAGGGGCAGCAAACGCCCCCGCAGCATGAATGGACCTGGGTGGGGACTTTGGCAAGTTCCAGGGACATAACAGTGATCTTTTTAATAAATGATGGAGAATTTATGTAATAAATAAACAATTCTGGTTTTGAATATCAATATCAATCATTCCTATTCAGAAGAGCTATTAGGTAGGTATGCTACAGATATGGCAATTGTATTCTGTATGAGGCAAAGCTAGTTAGGGAAGCCTTCATTTTACAAAGCACTTTCATCTGGTCTGCCTAAAGAGCAGGGCATGACAGTACTACGCAAGCTTTGATGGGAAGGGCTGCACTTAACATTTGGAAAAAGTTTAAGAATGGCTGGAAATGAGGCAATAATATAAATGAGTAAGACCTGGATTTTTATTTTCCTGGATCTGGAAGATAAGAAACTAGGTCTTTATTTTTTTTTTTAAGCATGTAAAACTAATGTAACAAACAATGGATACAAGTATCCCTGTTCTATCTAATGAGATAGCTTATCCATCTTATAGTAATTTTACTGAACATTACAGTTAATGTTTACATTAATTATACTTTAAAATTCAGAACAAATACTAATAAAAAGTTCAAATATCCTTACTGATTCCACAAAGTGTTGCCTGATCAGCCTGGTTTTCTGATCCTTTTTGGGTAAAGGTTCAATGTTAGAGCTGTATTGAGGAATTTACAATGCATCTGGCTGACAAAATTGCTGAGATCCATTCTCAGTTGGAGACCAAGTAAGGCATGGCTTTACTAGGAATTCTTGTGGAACAATCTTATCCATTAACTGGGAATAGTTTGATCCTGCTGGATGTAAGGAAGTCATCAGGATCCTTGGGATGATAAGTACATTATATCCCCTTTTCAAGGAGCCATCACTGAACTCTATTATTCCTGCTAACTTTTATCCAGCTTCCACCTCCCGCTTTTAGAAAAATGGTTGAGAAAGTAATGCTGCAGCTTCAGAGGATCCTGAATGAAACAAATTATGTTAACCCCTTCCACTCAGGTTTCAGGCACAGATACAGGATGGAAATAGCACTGATCACACTTGTTGATGACCAGGAGCAGGCAGGAATAAAATGGAGGTAGTGTGTTCAATCGGCTCGTCTTGACTTCTTGGCAGTTTTTGATATCATTGATCATGGTTTTCTTTAGAATTAACGTTGGAGTGGGAGACACAGTCTTATGCTGGTTCACTTTCTTACTCTGGGATTGGTCCCAATTGGTGATAGGAAGTGAAAGGTCTAGCACCTTTCTAACATCTATATGATGTTTACATCTATAACATCTTTCTAACATACATATTGGGGTATGTATGATCTGGGAAGGGAACAATAGGTTATAACTGAATGGAATGACTGTATGTAGAAGACTCCTCTGTGTATGAGAATTTACCAACTTTGGTCCTGGACGAAATTGCACTGTTCTAGATGTACCTGGTATGTAATATGAGTGTCCTCTAGTTTCACAACTCCTGCTTGAAGAGCAGGTAGCAGTAATGGCTAGAAAGGTCTTCATTCAACTGTGTGTTGTACGCTAGTTATGTTCTTTTCTGGATCGAGAAGCCCTGATTGGAATCCAGGAAGAGAGTCTTCTCTGCTGTTCCCCTGCCCTCTGGGATATCTTACCCCCAAAGGGGGTTTCAAAAGAGTATTAAGACCTAGTTCTGCCAATTATCGTAGAGATTGAAGAGTGATATGTAACTCTGGGGACAGATGCTGATGTGAGAGCTACTTCCCATGCTTTAAAAAAAATTGTAATATTATAATTTTAACTTTGTTCTTAGTTCTGTTTTATCTTTGTGTTTTTTAAAGCTTTATACCATTTGTAATGCTTATATTGTAAACTGTCCTGGTCTTAGTGAGATGGGAGGTATAGAAATGTGAGAAATAAACAGTCTAGAATAAGGTTTAGGAACTAAGCTGGCATCATTATGTTGGAAGACCAAGGAAGTAAAATTTCAAAAGCATCATTTACTAGGAATAAATTTTTAAGATATCTTAAAAAGAAAGGCATACAGAGCACAAATTCCCACTCATGACATTTTCTCACTAACTAAAATCTCATATTTTGTTATAGTTTTAATTAAGAAGTTGTTAGACAATTGGTAATATACACAGTGATATTTTATATCTCATTAATAACAGGATGAATGCAATGAGGTCAGCATCTTTCTTAGTATTTAACACAAAACATTTTTCCTCCAGCCTGATTTTGAAGACTTTGTTTTATATATGCTGTCTGCACCCTCCTATATTCTGATAATATCTGAAAGAAAGCATGGCCAAAGTATACCTTTTTTACATGAATTGGAAGCAGTGGAAGAGGAAGAGGAGGAAGAGGAGGAAGAGGCAAAGGAAGAAGAGGAGGAGGAGGAGGAGGAAGAAATGAAAGAAAAGGGGGAATTTTTATCTGAGGCATGGAGGAAACACTCTGTGACACCTGTAATTGGGTATGTCATGTATGTTTATATGTATGCATATATGAGAAAAATATTTATTTTTTAAGTTCATAATTCACAATTAGTATCAGACTGAATTCTGACTTAAAATAGATTCATTTGAACCAAATGCATTACATTAGTCTAATATAAATCCTGTTAAGTTATTAGATCCAACCATTTGTTCACTGAAGACAATTTCTGCTGAAATAAATGGGATTTATAGCCTTAAATGTCTTGTTCTCCAATCTAATCTAAAGTTGCTTGGTTTCATTCAATTACTTGTTTAATGGCTATAATTTAGACAGACTTTAAAGATTAGATTTATATCACAAGACCATTGTGGGGCTGAAAGGATTTAATGCATTGAGGCTTTAATTGGTTTTTGCAGAATTTATTATTTAGACACAACAGACAAGGTCAACTGTCATATCTCTGACTAAAGGATGGTCCCCTCCTTCCATTTGGAATAAATGTCATTTCCACCAAAATGTATAACTTTGAAAAGGATTCACATGTAGTGGTGAACAAGGAAAGTCAATCAAATCAAACTAAAATCAAACCCGGTATTCAATGAAATAAGAGAAATCACAATCAGCTTGCTCCCACATAGGTTGCTTCAGCTTTAACATCTTTCAGAAACTAATGGTGTCCTCCTAAATTTGCAAGAACTCATTAAAATAGAAGGGAAAAAAAGACCATGAATTCACATATTTGATTTTTGTGTTGTGATGAATATATGCCCCAATGTGTTCTGATAATCTGAAAGAGGAGGAGGAAAGAGCATGTTAACCAAAATTTATCAGTACTGTAATGTGTATTATTTGAATACATTTTGTAATTCAAAAACCAGAATGGCAGTTCACTAATTCATTTGGACCACATCTAAAACAGTCAATTCATCAGAATGTTGACAGAATTTTCAGGGGGAAATTTTTTTAAATGCTTGCTATTCTCATATTTTGTTACAGCCAATAGCAACCTTGGCTAATCTCACAAGCATAAATCAGTTATTATATTGTTATGTATCTGAATGGGAGACTATCCAGAAATCCCAGGCCAAAAGACTAAATTGGGAAGTTGAAGAAGCATATCAGAAAAAAAGCAATGGCAAATAATTTTTGTGTTGTTGCCAAAGGACTTGAGGAAGTATTTACCTTGTTCAGTATAATACTGACACCAATTTGCATCTCTTTTTTTCCTTTGATATGTTGACATATAATATTTGTTATTTGGCTTCAGGATCAGAGTATTTAAATTTGAAGCTGTTGATGATAAAGTAAGTCCTGTGTTAATATTAAATACATTTTACATTATTTTCCTTTTTGTTAGTTTGAAAGAGATGTTGCAAAATCAAGACCTGTTACATCACTGTGATATTCAGGATCGTGTTGAAGAAACAAGCAGGCAACTTGCCTTCTTTTTCTCTGATTTTTCCAAGCCAAGGAATGAAAAAGTTGTTGAACGAACACTGGCATTGATCAGACCTTCCCTTTTAAAAGAAAGAAGAGGTTGGTGGAAATTATTACAGGCACTTCAACTGAAATATATGGCACTTTGCTATTCTTACTAGGGTCTGATAAGAAGAAAGTGGAAGAAAGGTGGAAGTGGTGGTGTTTTATTGGCTAAGAGCTGACAGTACTTTAGACAAATGATCGCATGTTCTGAAAAATTACCTTTTCTAGCTTAAGAAACCTATTCTGATTCAAAGTCCTGGCATGTTTCTTTGTTAGACTTACACTATTTTTAAATGTATATGTTACAGTTTTAACCCATCTTTTTACATATAAAAGATAAAATAAAAACAACTGAGCATTTTTAAACAAAAAGATCTAAAGAAATGCACACTTAAAATGTGGTGTAGTTTGAAACATACAAATTTATTCTCTTTTTCTTTTTCTTTCTTGCATGAGTATAAATGAAAATGTGTGAGCCATAACCCAAATTAATTAAAAGCTTAAAGGAAAACTATATTGGAGAGCTCAACAAGAAAATATTATGAAACAGCCTTTTCCAACCTTGAAACCTTTATGAATCCCCCCGCTAGTATGGATATTATTCTGAATATTGGGAGTTAATAAGGGGCTGCCCATATATCAGAAAGCTATCACAGAAATATATTGCGTATTTCAAATAATCATCTATACATGAATGTTATGACTCCCCTTCAAAATTCAAACGAACAAAACAGAAAGCAGCCGTTTCACAATTAAATCAAATGGAAAGAAGTCTTACAAGATAACGGCTGGCAGAAACCTCAATCCACAGCATAAATCTTTACTCTGTCCGGCAAACCAGTCCTGGCAATAAATCTCCAGTCTCAGAGCTTCTTGCTGTAACGTCCTCACTCAAATAGTCACTTTGTTCCTGGCAAAATGTACCAGCCCAGCTGTGTCCTTTTATACTCATTGAGGCAATGTGCTAATTTACTGACTCGCTCTCCTCATTCGCTCTCAACTGTCTTCTGTTTTTTACATTTAACCACAAATTTTCCAAGTTCTCATCTCCACTAGAAGACTCTCTCAAAACTTCCCTGTCAGCCATTCCCGGCTGTTGATCAGATAAGGAACCAGAGGAGGTCAAAGGTCCTGACAATTCTAATACATCAGGTCTGTCGTCCTTTGTCACATCCATCTCCTCATCCTGGTTACCAGTCCAATCACTGAGCCATGACGGCTCATATTTTTCTGCCATGACCTCCTCACTTGAACTCATATCAGTCACAGGACCTGAATCCAAGCCCGAAGCCACAACACATGAATATTCTCAAGCAGCAAATATCTAACTGCACATGAATCAGTCATTTTGCTATGGATGATTTCTTTCAAAATTAAAATTATTTACTAAAATTATTGAAAATTGTTATGCTCGGGAGATCGGTCCTGGGTAGATCGGGTCGCATAGAGGGGCGAGACTCAAAGTACACATTCAGCTCTTTATTGAATATACAGCTCAGTTCAGGACCTGCGAGCCGCTTGGCTTTATTCAACCGGCCGGCGGCTTGGCGGCCAATGGCAGCGCTTTGAATTTCCCGCGATCGGCTCGGCCAATCGCAGTGGATTCTTAGCGCGCCAATCACAGTAGTTTAGTTAGCCAATCAGATTGTGGTCCGCATGGACCAATCAGAACTCAGGATTTCGAGAATGTTAATATAGAACAAAAATAATCTGAAAATATGTGATTATTGACGAAGCCTTAACATGATCTAGCAAACCAGTTCTTATACTTTACTTGAAAGTTGAGGATTCAGTTACTTCACCAACAATTTTTGTTGAACTAGTTGAATTAGAAAAAACAAGATGCAGATACAATATGTTCTTCAGTTATTGAAAGTTTAAATAATATTGGGTTTACTAAAAAGTACTTGTGGGGAGGGGGAATTAATAGGATTTTGCTTCGATGGTGCTAGCATTATGCTTGGGAGAAAATCTGGAGTGAGCACTAGAATAGCAAAAGAGTTTCCAAACATCATAATATGGCACTGCTTAAACCATCACCTCCAACTTGTTTTAGATGATTCGATAAAGGAAACAAAGCAAGTAAATCATGTTAACATTTTTATTGATATTTATTGTATACTATTTTTCATCAATCCAATAAGAACCAAGCTGAACTTTTCAAAATATCCAAACAACTTGGGATTGAAATTATAAAGATTGGTAGAGTTTTTGGACTAAGATGGGCTGCCTGTAGTTGAAGGTCAACCCTGGCTGTTTGGCACACTTATCCAGTGCTACATCAGTATTTTCATTCTAATGAAAAGTATGGCTGCTCTTCTTGAAAATATATATTTTATGACTGATTTGGCATTAATGATTGACATTCTAAATGAAATTTCTCTTCTTTCAAATGCACTGCAAGCAAGTAATGTAGACATCATAAAGACTGAAAAACATATGATAAGGTCAATTAAAGCATTTAAAATCCTTAGAAAAGGGTGCATACAAAAAAGTGGATGGATTAATTACTTCAGAAACCTTCAAAAATATAAAAAATATTTTAAAAATCATCGATTCGTTAGTCTCCTTCGGGACTTTTAGAAAGCATCATAACAAATTTAAATAGAAGACTAATGGACTGTGAACATTTAAAAACAGGTAATCAATTGCAAGACAGGACTTATTTACAATTCCTCACTTTTTTGGAGCTAGATTACTGGAATATTGAAGAGGTGATGGTTCCATGGAAAGCAGCTGAAGAATTGCTTGCATTTAGTGACATCTTTATTTATGAAATTAATATTAATGATTGAGGCTTTGTGAAAAATGTTTTAAAAGATTCCCAGAAATATACAATTCCTGCAGTATTCAAAAAGCTAAAAATATTGTCAGACAATTGCTGTAAGTTCAGCAGAAGCAGAAAGGGGTTTTTCTAAAATGAATATCATATGTTCAGAGAAGCCATCTAACTGTTTCCAACATAACAAACCTAAGGACCATTAGTGTAATTGGCCTACCTATAAAAGAATGGGACCATATTTCTATAGTAAAAAAAATGATTGCAAGCACATCATACAGCCGATAATGTTCGAGGGTTAAGACTGAAGAAAAATGAAAGTGAAGATGTCAATTACACAGCAGTTTGGAAATACCTTAAAGCTGAATAACACTTTTATTGTTCTTAAGTATTTGTGTACTTTTATTGTTCTTATTTAAGTATTAAATGCATGAAATAATAAACTACCTTTTGGTATATCTTTTTTTAGGCTAAGTGACGTCAAGTTGGTCATGCCCACCCAGTCACGTGATCACTCAGCCACACCCACCTAGTCACACCCACTCACCCACACCCACCCAGCCACGCCCACCCAGCCATGTCTCATCCACCAGTCATTAGGGCAGAGAACCAGTTGTTTAAAAATTTGCAGCCCACTACTGGATTTGAGGCCAAAATTGATAGGATAGTGAAGCTGTTTCATCCTCATATTAGAGATGCACCAGTCATTTAGATCAGTGGTCATCAGCTGGTGGGCCACGGATCACTGGTGGTCTGGGGAAAAATTTTGGTGGTCTGCAGAGAAATGTCACCCCCAAAGCAATTAATCAGGCTGCGCGGGAACACAAGAACACAAGGCTGTGCCACCTACCTGGCCCATAGGAACACAAGGCTTGTGTTGCTTGCATTGCGAACAACACGATGTAGTCAGGGGAGGGGAAAGGGTGGGGGCGGGGAACTTGCCCCATGTACCTCGCCTGGCCACCGGGCTGCTTCTTTATGCTTCTTCTTTCTTCTGCTTTTGGCTGCACACAAGGAAAGCAGCAAGTATTTCTTTTTCTCCCCCAAACTCCGCCAGAAACAAATCTTTGGGACCTGCAAGGCATCCTGCTCCAAGAAGCTGTGAGGGCAAAGACACATTTCTGCTGGAGTTTGGGGGAGAGAAAGAAAGACTTCTGCTGCTTTTGTTGCTTTCCTTGCATGAAGCCAAAAGTCTCTTTCTCTCTCTCTCTCCCCCATGAGAACAAAGCTGGAGACAGTATCCTGTGATCCCAAATAAAGAATGATCAATCAATAGGAAAACAGGGTGGGAAATTTTTCTGCAGACTTTTTTTTTATTTTCCCAGAGTGTGTATATGTGTGTGTGTGAGAGAGGGGGTGGGAGGGAGAGGGAGAACATCACCGCCAGCCCTCCAAGGTTTGATCGGATCTCTCTCTCTCTCTCTTTCTCTCTCTCTCTCTCTCTCTCTCTCTCTCTCTCCCGCCCCCCCCACCCCAGTCAGCAAGCCACCGTCAGTCAAAATTAATATTAGTGGACTGCGGGATTTAAAGTTATGAGTTTGGTGGTCGCTGAGGTCCAAAAGGTTGGAGACCCCTGATTTAGATTACCCACATTTATACATAAAGAAAAGTAATGTGGAAATATAATTTTTGTTATGCAGAATCTATTCTGAATAGAATTGTGGAAAATGGCTTTGAAATAGCCATGCAAAAGGAAATCACTTTATCAGAAGAACAAGCTCGTGAATTCTATCGAGGATGTGAAAATCAAGATTATTTTCCATATCTTTTGGATCAAATGACCAGGTACCCAAGTTAAATACATTTTCTACATTACAGCATTCCATGAGTAAATACCTTATGTTATTGTAGAATGGGAAATCATAGGAATCATATATGTTATATGCAGGAGCTATGAAACCATGATGAGCACCAAAATCTGCAAGAATTTCTCAGAGTTCAACTTCTAGCACTGTGGGCTCCTTGGTAAATCTTGTTACTAACCAGGATTATGCAAGGAGGGCAGAAATTCAATTGTTGAATTGAGGCCATCACCTTGACTGCTTTTGTCTCAGTCCCTGTGGGTATACCTGTTATTGCCCAATGTTTGATTTCATTGTGCAGCTACAATGTTTGTATCAATTTAATGTAGCAATTTTCAGTGGTAGATCATGCACCACGGATATTATTATAAAACTCTTTGTGTTCAGGCTTTTTCAGAATCATTGTACTTCTCCTGACTAAGGATGAATTTCTGAATTAATTTAGATAAAATTTTTGAATGTAAAGAAAAAATATTCTTTTTTTTTAAGATTTGAAATACCTGATTGTAAATGTATTAACAGCAGCTACGCTTGTATTTGCTAAAAACTGGAAAAATGAGAAAATACCACCACAGGAGGAAATCATTAAGAAAATATTGGAATGTGCTGAAATGAGTAGATTGACATTTGAAATTAGAGAGCAAGAGAATGAACAATTTTATAAAATTTGGGATCTTTTCTATCAATAAAACAATAAAATACAGTAATGAAATATGTAGACTTTTAGAAAATAATAAATATATAAAGATGTACTTCTTTCTTATTAAAATTATTTTAGGCTAGATTTGGGATGATAATATGAACTGTTATAAAATAAACTAAGTAAATTATGATTATCTTGTAAAACATGAATGAATAAAAGTATAGTCAAATGATTGATTAATAATGATACTAAGGTATTTAATTTCTGACTGACAATATGAGATTATATGCAATGTAACTGTAATTGAAGACTACAAAATGGAAGCACAAAACAATTTGTAAACCAACCAGCACACTGTATGTACACCTATGGAAGATAGCTTGATGTTTTTATGTTTTGTTTGTTTATGTTTGTTTTTAAAAAACCAATTAAATTTTTTTTTAAAGGAAAAATATTCTTAAGACAAAAATTATGTGAAAAATGTCTTTTTGTTAGCAGTAGTAGTACTTATAACTATCATTATAGGCTGCTCCTGGAGAACTTTAGTTAAGTCATTAAGAAAGTTTAAAATAATAGAAATGGTATGGATTTGTAATTTGTTGAGAAGCAGTCTGTCTAAATATGATCAGTTCTGATGAGGACTTACACTAATGCTGATATCTTAAACCAGGGGTATCCAACTCTACAGCTCATTGACTCTGCATGAAATTTGAGATTGTTCATTGACTCCCAAAAGATGTTTTAGGTGAAAGCAATTTTAATACTATCGCTTTAACAACAACTCTAATAAAGGATAATCTCATCAACCCTTAGAGTCAATATTTACCACTCTGGGGATTTTTCCTTAAATGGATTTGTATGGTTTCACTTATAATTGTAAACACTTTTAATTTTATGAAGAAATCCTAGCTTTTTCTCCAGAATATTTATTGGTTACATTCCAGAATGTTTTTTACTGAATTTATATTCATTCAGAAAAATACACACACTCACACACACACACACACACACACACACACATAAATTCTGCTATATTTGTTTTGAATAGTGGGCCAACTCTTGCTCTTGCTTTGGTACGAGAGAATGCAATCCAAAAATGGAGGGATTTACTTGGCCCAAAGATAATCCAAGAAGCAAAGGAACAATACCCCCAAAGGTAATCTTTTTATTGTAATAATGATATCCTGAGAAATGTTTTTTTTTATTTTCTCTATTGAAGTTGTGCTTTTCTTGTGATAGTTATGACAATAGTGCCATCATCTGGATAGTATCCTATACTACTTCACCATGTTATAGCAAATTATTATACTCAACACAGAAATATCTTTGCAAAAGAAACTTCTCTGTAGGCATTTCTCTGTAGGAAATAATGTGTTAACTTAAAAAGCACAGATATAATTTTCAACAATGACATTACACATCTTTAAAAAGGATATTGCATTAATATTGTGCAAGCTGGAGCTTATATTCATGCATTTACAGAAAGTACAAGTCAAAATATGCAAGATTGTATATATTTTATACATTACTGACACTGAATTTAGTGACTGAAAATGATTACATTCTTTTCTTACATTGTTATTTATTTATTAAATTTATATTTAATAAATATGATTTTTTATTATTCAATGAAAAGTTTAACTTCTGAATGAAAACTCTTCAGTAACTCATGTACTGATAACCTTTGGATTGGTTCCCAAATAATTGAATAAAATGTCCCTCCAAGATTGTCTCTTTATCTTTCACAGAATCTCAGATCATCAAAATATTGCCTACAAACAAGGGTCAGACCATGACAAAAATTTTGCAGAGCCCCTTAGGAAGTCATTTTTTCCTCCCTTACTATATCAACATTCATTATACAGGTTCACCATTTAAACAAGAGAAACTGGTTATGGATCAGAAGTATTCACCACTACATCTGTATTACCATATGGAAAAACCCTCGAGGAATTACACTGATCAACATTTATTAGAGTGCTCTTTAAAATGTCAACTATTATTATTGAATGAGATTTTCTGAACGGATGTTGAATTTTGCTTAAGGTGATATCTATGGACAGATAAGGTGTAAAAACATCCCTCTACCACAAGACATTTGTTAATAATAACCAAGTTATTTCAGTTTTCTGCTGTTGATAGGAATCTTTATATGAATCTCAGTTTTAATTTTAGGTGAATTCTGTGACTGCTGTTCCAAACTGTTAAAATTTGTTTCAGTAGAAAAGTGATCTATTCAGCTAATACTTTATTTTCAGAATTTGCCCTGCCATTGCTTTCTTTTTTTAAGATAACAAGAATCCTGAGGACAGAATGTTTATCTGAATTTTTCTATGGAATACTTTTTTAAAAAATAAATTTTATTATTCTTTTACTTTAGTTTAGTTTATTTACTTTATTGTCATTGCACCTCATACGATGAAATCAAACACCATCTTCAGTCCACATCATTTTTTACATTTTAAAAAGCAAAATTGATCATGATATTGTGAGAAGCGTTAATAAAGTATCCTTTTTATGACTCAAATCTCATGTTGAAAGATAGATTATGTCCTTGAAGTAAGGGAGTGCAGTACCAGACACCAGTTACTTTTTTGGAAAGTCTTTGGAGCGCTGGGAATTATCACACTTTTTGGAATGTCTTTGAAATGCCAGATACCGGGTAAGAAAGTGTTTGTTATGTCTGGGTACCAAAAAGATAATAAAATGTAACTTGTATCCTGAAAGATGTATTGTAAATCAAGCCATTTGTATACGGGGGAGGGGGAAGGGGGGTGTAGTTTTAAGGTATAAGAGTAGAGCAAAAGCTATGCTTTTTGTTCCTCCCAGCTGCCTAGGGTGGAACCCATCTGCAGATGTATATCCAATAAAGCCTTTTTCCTTGGATCAACTTTGAATCCTGGTGGTTTTTCTTTACCCACAATCTCAAAATTTGGGGGCTCGTCCGGGATCCTCGATGGTGGTCGACTGGAAAGTGGGGACCAGGTAAGAGAGTGGCCACAACCTCCCATTGAGAGGCACCTCTCCCCGAATTCGGTCAGACTCCCGAGGTGACTTTGAATCCAGACGGTCCTTGGAAAAAGAACTGAGACGAAATGCCGGCTGAGAGTTTGTGAAATCGATCTGAGTTGGGGACGCCCACACATCCTTTGACTGCGGAGAGTCCAGGAGTGATCAGATCAGGTAAACTTTGTTCCTTTCATTTGTAGCCCAAAAGAGAAAGATCCTTAAACTCCCTGGGGGAATCCAGCGCCTGCTGGAGGATTGGGACTAGGAGACTGGAAGAAAGAGGTCCTTAAACTCTCTGGGAGAATCCAGCACTTGCTGGAGGACTGGGACTGGTGAGTCAAGGCTCTGGGAGCCTGAAAGAATAGAGACGGGAAAGGGACAAAGCGAGGGTCTTGGAGACCTGGAAGAAGCCTGTCTGGGACAGGGAAGATTTGACAATGGCAGAAAACCTATTCCGGTAGATTCGCCCCTGGGACAACTACTTAAGCAGTAGTTCTCCCCGAATCTAAAGAAATTCACCAGACATCTCGAAAAGAAAAACATGATTTATCTTTGTCGAGATAGATGGCCAAAATACCCTCTGATTGATCCTAAATTTCCATATCACTGGAGCCTGAGGGGGAAACCAGTACCTATTGGATGACCAAATTGCGAGACTATATTCTCCAACACAAAATGACCACCCAAATTGCATACATAGAGGTATGGTTTCATGTGAAATTTGCAACAGAAGTGCAATGAAAGTGAGACGGATGATTGGCTTCAGAGTCCGCCGCCCTCAAATCCTAACTTGAATAATGTACCAGCCAATGTTCCAGCGGCCCCGCCATTGCCGGCGCCACAACCCCCTCCTCAGCCGCCTTATCCACGGCTGAGAAAAGAAGTGGAACAGTTGAGAAGAGATGTTCAAAATTTTCTCTTCAGCCAAAAACCTGAAGTGGATGCATTTCCTCTTAGGGAAGTCCCTAATGGGATCAATGCTGCAGGCAATCCGGTGACAGTCTTTGTGGCTGTCCCCATAAAACCAGCCGAGTTGCGAGAATTGAAGAAGACTCTTCCAAAGCTTCATGAAAATGCTCATGAGGTGGCCGAACAGTTAGAGCTATGGTTGGGTCCGAATGATTACACTTATCAGGAGCTGATGTACATTTTGGGACATCTATTTACTCCTGAGGAGCGGAATCTCATCCAGACCTCAGCCTGGAGAGCGTGGAATGAAAGAGTGAATGGGCAACAAGGGGCAGTGGCAGGAGATCAAAAAATTCTCCATAGAAAATTCAGAAAATGGATAATTGGGGAGCTGTGGGAATGGTTGATCTCCTGAAAGCAGCCCAACAAGTTTTTGTGAACAGAGACACTGTAAAAACCAGACAGAAATCACAAATGATGGTTGCAGCTGTACAGGCTGCAACAAAGAGCGAAGTAAAGAAAAGTGGGAATTTTGGGAAGGGTCCAATTGGAGAAAGAAGAGAGAATTTTGGGGGATACAATCAGGAAGGTTTTCGAGGTAGGGGAAGAGGTTCCAGAGGAAGAGGCATGGGAATGAGACAGCCTGGAATGGATAGGAGTTGCTTCAGGTGTGGGAAGGAAGGTCACTTTGCGTGCGAGTGTCCTACCAACCAAGAAGAGTGGAGTTATGCATTGTATGATGATTAGGGCTGTTCCGGCTCCTTTAAGAGGACCTGCGGGGAGCCATTGGTAAACATTTTAGTGGGTCCTAACTGTCAGGAGCGGCTGTTCCTGATAGACACCGGCGCAAGCCAGACTTCTGTGTGTGACCTGGTAGAAGGTGCACATAGATCAAGGAAAGTGATAAAAGTAGTTGGGGTGAGTGGAAAATCGCAGGATGTGAGTGTGTTTGAACAAATTAGACTGGAAATGAATGAAGTGGTGACTGAAGCTGAAGTGTTGTATATTCCTGATTCTGGAGTGAATTTGCTGGGGAGAGATTTGTTGCCTGTGTTCGGTATCCAGCTGTGGGATACCGGGAAGGGAATAGGGATGATTAGTTAATGATTTGAGGTGGATCTCCTGATCCCTATACTATCTTGGGACGAATTCCTCCCAAAGACAAATGGTTTACTGTGATAGATCTGAAGGATGCCTTCTGGGCATGCCCCCTTGAGGAGGGAAGTAGAGACCTGTTTGCATTTGAATGGAATGATCCTGAGACTGGGAGAAAACAGCAATTAAGGTGGACAGTACTTCCCCAGGGCTATACTGAGAGCCCTTTGTTGTTTGGACAGGCTTTGGAAGAAAAGTTAGTGTCTTTTGAGAAAGGGAAAGGGATCATGTTGATTCAGTATGTGGATGACTTGTTGTTGACTGGGGAGAAAGAGAAAAGGGTTAGAGCAGCATCTGTGGCTTTGTTAAATTGGCTGAAAGAGCAAGGATTGACAGTTTCAAGGGAAAAGATCCAGTTTGTGGAAAGGAAGGTGAAATATTTGGGGCATTAAGTCAAAAGCCCTTGGATTGTTGGGGTATTGCAGAGTCTGGGTGGACCAGTACACTGTGCTAGCTCAATTCCTGCACAGGAAGCTGGTAGGAAAAGGAGAAAGTATAGAATGGTTAGAGGGAGATGATGAAAAATGGGAAGGTTTAAAGAAGGCACTGTCATCTGCACCGGTTTTGGCTTTGCCCAATTTAGAGCTCCCATTTCATCTGTATGTGTCAGCAGCCCAGGGAATGGCACTAGGAGTGTTGGCGCAGAAGAGGGGGGGCAATACCAGCCCATCGCCTTTCTGAGCAAAACTCTGGAGCCGGTGGTTAGAGGATGGCCGATGTGTGCAGGCTGTGGCTGCTACAGCTATGTTGGTGGTAGAGAGCAAGAAGTTAACCTTTGTGGGGGGGGGCTTGTGGTGCATTCTCCTCATCAGGTCACTTCTGTGCTAAGTCAGTTGGCAACAACTTGGATGACAGAGGGGCGGATTCTCAAATATGAGACCATTTTGAGAACCAGCCCTGATGTAGTGATTGGGACAGACAGGAATTTGAATCCAGCAGAATTCCTAGAAGGGAGAAGACAGGAGTGGGAAGCTGAGGATCATGATTGTTTGTTGCAAGTAGATTTGATGACAAAAGTGAGGGAGGATCTGGAAGAGACTCCTTTGAAGGATGGGGAAAGGTGGTTTGTGGATGGATCAAGCAGGGTTGAGGAAGGAAAGAGGAAGTCAGGATTTGCAGTCGTGACAGGAGAAGGGGAGGTCATAGAAAAGGGCTCCCTTCCTTCCTCATGGTCTGCGCAGAAGTGCGAGTTGTTTGCTCTGAAAAGGGCCTTAGAGTTGGCTGAAGGAATTGATGTGACAATCTGGACTGATTCCAAATACGCCTGGGGTGTGGTCCAAACCTTTGGTAAGATCTGGCAGGAGAGGGGCTTTATCAAGGCTGATGGGAAACAAGTTGAACAATTACAGCTTGTGGAACAGGCCTTGGAGGCCCTGCAACTGCCAGATCAAGTGGCAATAGTGCATGTGAATGCTCATCAGAAAGGGAACACCCCAGAGGTAGTTGGGAACAGGTGGGCAGACTAGTGGGCTGGCCTTTTCAGAGAGCACAGCTTGATTTCACCGAATTACCAGAGAAAGGGGGGTGGAAATATTTACTTGTGATTAAAGATCATCTGACAGGGTGGGTGGAGGCCTATCCAACTAGGAGAGTCACAGCACCCACAGTAACCAAGATCCTGTTAGAACAGATCATTCCTCATTATGGGATGATGGAAGCTATTGATTCTGACAGGGGGACACATTTTACACAAAAAGTTTTACAGTCTGTGATGGGAGCTGTAGGGGTGAAATGGGATTTACACACCCCGTGGCACCCAGAATCCAGTTCTAAAGTAGAGAGGGGGAATGCGGAATTGAAGAAACATTTGACCAAATTACAATTGGAAAATGGGTTACCATGGACAAAGAATTTATCCTTGGCACTACTCAGAATCAGAACATGTCCAAGGAAAGACACTGGGGTCTCTCCATTTGAGATGCTAATGGGGCGACCCTACTTGGCAAAAATAGCGAATCCAATTCCTGAATTCAAAGATTTGTTCTTGAGAAAATATTTGCAGACACTGTCCAGGTCTTTGCTTTCTCTTCATAAACAGAGATTGTTGGCGCAACGACCACCTCTTGCTGGCAGCCAACATCCCCATGAAGTTGGAGACTGGATCCTGATAAAAACTTGGAAGAGCGAGAAGCTGCAGCCCAGCTGGGAAGGCCCGTACCAGGTGCTGTTGACAACTGAATCTGCAGTTAGCACTCAAGAAGGAGGCTGGACGCATTACAGCAGAGTCAAGAGGGCACCGGAACCTGAGAAACCTTGGAAGGCCATTCCAGTGGACGGTCAGCTGTTGAAGTTAACTCTGAAGCGGTAACATGCAGCTGATTTGCCTAGTGACTATTTACCTACTCATGAGCAGGATAGGAGGAGAGACTGAGATAAAGACAAAAGCTAAGACTGAGGGACAATGTGATCAATGCATAAAAACAACAAAAACAGGGACACAAGTGACAAAGACTCTAATTTTCCATACTCAACTGAGTTGCAGGAAAAGAGACTCTGGGACTTGTATCTACAATGGGACATCTTATTCCATTTGTAAGGATGGAGGGAGTGTCAAATGTTATGACCCAAAAGGTCCCACACATAGGTACACTATGACACATTTAGCTAAAGAAAGTGCACGCTCAAGAACATATATAATGCAAAATCGCTTGGCTCTGGACTATTTGCTTGCTAAGGAGGGAGGAGTATCTGGGAAATTTAATCTAACAAACTGCTGCATCGAAATTGATGAGAGTGAAAAGGTGATCCAGGAGATAGCAGACCGAATGGTAAAAATAGCCCATGTATCAGTCCAGACTTGGGAAGGATTCAATATGGGGAACCTGTTTGGATCCTGGTTTCCTAAGCTCCCAGGGTTACAAGCCATAGTAGCACTCATTGGTATCATTGCAGCGGGATGTGTAATACTACCATGTGTTCTTCCTATATTCATCCGCATTCATAGTACTCTCTCCCTGATAGCCAAAAGGCAGGTTGTTGAACAAATGATGGTGTTAAGACAATAATATGACCCATTGGAGAACCTGGAGGAATCTCCTGAAGAAGGATGGAAGACAGCAGACTTATTATTAACTGAGTTTGAGTCAAGGATGGAACGAGAACAGGGGGGATTGTGAGAAGTGTTAATAAAGTATACTTTTTATGACTCAAATCTCATGTTGAAAGATAGATTATGTCCTTGAAGTAAGGGAGTGCAGTACCAGACACCAGTTACTTTTTTGGAAAGTCTTTGAAGCGCTGGGAATTATCACACTTTTTGGAATGTCTTTGAAATGCCAGATACCGGGTAAGAAAGTGTTTGTTATGTGCTGGGTACCAAAAAGATAATAAAATGTAACTTGTATCCTGAAAGATGTATTGTAAATCAAGCCATTTGTATACGGGGGAGGGGGAAGGGGGGTGTAGTTTTAAGGTATAAGAGTAGAGCAAAAGCTATGCTTTTTGTTCCTCCCAGCTGCCAAGGGTGGAACCCATCTGCAGATGTATATCCAATAAAGCCTTTTTCCTTGGATCAACTTTGAATCCTGGTGGTTTTTCTTTAGCCACAATCTCACAATATTAACAACACTGTAGCATTATTATCATACATATCCATCTTTTGTAGATATTTACATTAATATATGATATTATACGATTATATACATTTATCTATGGTTTTCTTATCTTAACTTCCTTTATTACCTATTTTCCAGCCAATTATACCACATATCTCAAATTTCATGGTATTACGACTCCTCTTTATCTTTTAATTTTAGAGTCAATCTATCCATTTCGGCAAAGTTCAGGATTTTTTGAATTACCAGTTCCTCAGAAGGGATGTTGTTGTGTTTCCATCATTGTGCATATGTTATTCTCATTCAGAGTTTTGCAGCATTAATTCAGTGCCAGAAAAATA
This sequence comes from Pseudonaja textilis, assembly GCF_900518735.1. The sequence goes on from NW_020769326.1 coordinate 4,953,664, forward strand.
AACACAGATGGCTGATGCTTCATTTAATGTCTTTATAAAGATAATAAATAGATTTTACAAACCAATTGTAGATTTCTCTAACACGGAGCAAACTCAGGCAAAAGTAGACATGTTTAGAGCTTCAGGAGACAACTCAGGAGCTCAGAAACAGACATCAGTTTCATTTTAGTTCAGCAGGCAAGCATTATACAAAGCAGAGGAGAGAAGCAGTTTCATTTCAATAGACAGACTCAGAGCTTAACATAGTTGCAGAGTTTAACATAGGGCCACGCCTAGACTACTTCTAGTTTCAGTTTCCAGCCTAGGCTAATTCTAGTTTCAGTTTCCAAAAATGTCCTCATTGGCTGACTTAGTTGCTGTGCCTATTCATTGGCTGACCTTGTTACCATGCTCTATTCCAGTTCATGAATATACTCTGACAATTCTTACCGCAATTAATAAGTGTAATAACATATGTATTTAATCTTTTTCTTGTGTTTCTTTTTAAATATTCCTACTATGAATAACTCAGGTTCAAATTCTATTTGTTCTTCTACTATTTCTTGTAACCAGTGCCTAATTTTTGTCCAATATCTTTGGGCTTTGGGGCAAAATCACCACATGTGGTAGAAAGTGCCTTGTGCTTTTTTACACTTCCAGCATGCCGGGTTCATGTTGGGATACATTTTCGCTAATCTCATTGGGGGTAGGTGTCATTGGTAGAATATCTTATAGATATTTTCTTTATAGGCCGATGATCTTGTTAATTTATAATTTTGGTTCCAAATTTTCCCCCAATCTTCTAGATGTATATTATGTCCTATATTTTTGGCCCATGCTATCATACAACCTTTCACTATTTCTTCTTCTAAATCAACCTCTAATAAGTATTTATACAGTTTGGTTATACATTTCTCCTCAGGGTCTGTTAGAATTTTGTCTAATTGTTTCAATTCTGTATAAATTCCATAGTCTTCTACATCTTTTTATATCTATTCTGCAGTTGGCGGTCCAGGCACCAGTCTATGGATATTCCTTGTTCTTTGAGTTCCTGATTTGATTTTAACTTCCCCTGATTATCTAAAACTTCTTTATATTTTGCCATTTTACTTATATCCAAATTATTGGGATGTATCATGGCTTCCACTGCAGATAACCATATCGGAATTTTCATGCAATGTCTCTTTCTAATGTTATTCCAAATTTGTATCAGGGAATCTCTTATGAAGTGTCTATGGAAATAGGTTTGTTTCTTAATTTCCTTTTCCCATAGGAAGGCATGCCATCCCCTTTGTAAGTCATGGCCCTCCAGGCTTAATATCTTTTTATTGTTTAAATTAACCATTCTTTAATCCAGGTCAAAGCTGCTGCCTTATAGTAAAGCTCCCAATCCGGGAATCCAAAGCCACTTCTGCTTCTACTATCCTGTAGCGCTTTCAACTTTATTCTGGATTTTTTCCCTAACCATATAAATTTTACCATAATCTTATTCATATCTGTAAAAAAAATTCTCTAAGTTTATGAGGATTGTTTGGAATAAATATAAAAATTTAAGTAAAATATTCATTTTGATCACTGCAATTCTCCCTAATAATGATATTTGTAACGTCCCCCATAATTCCAAATCTATCTTTGTTGTAGAAGTTTCATATAATTATTTTCTTTTATTGTTATACATTTTGCAGTTAACCATTGTTGAAAGGCTGGAAAATGCCTTTCTTCTGAGAGCTCGATTTTCCTGCTGGGAGAACTCCGGTTTAAAGACAGAGACAACTGCTTGGAAGCGGGTTCCTTTTATTTTTCAGGAAGGCAAGAGATAGCAAGAAGTCTGCGTTCCTGGGGCTAGCCATCTTTGTATAATAAACCCCTGATTTTTATACCTTTTCTCCTTTTGTGTGTGAGTGCTTGTGTTTGTATTTCTTAATGTTTTAAATCCTGTCAGGGGGTTGTCTTCATTTCCGCCAGAGGGTAAACTCCGCGGGGTGGTTTGATTGGATTATCAGTTTCATCCTAATGTTTTCTTATATTTGTTTGGTGGCAATCTCCTGTCTGCTATGGAATTTATTTTGTGTCTTTTGTCTATTTATTTGCTGATTTGGCATGACCTGTTGTTTGTAAGGGATTTCTTTTTCTTGTTTCCCTAGCTTTCTTAATTACTTGGCTTTTGTCTAGGGGGCTTCTTTCAATACCTTTTATTAAATCTCTTTTCCTATGCAAGTTTGTTTTATGGCTGGCCTGATGTTCCCTTTGGGCTTTTTCTGCTTGGGTGTCACCACTGTCCTCATGAAGTTCCCTTTCCACACCATATTCCTATTTAATTTTGTCATTTGAAGCCCCATTACTCTTTCTAGTTTTTTTTTTTCTGTTCTTCTGTCAAATTCTTAGTTAATATTTTAGTCTTTTGTCTATTGATTTTAAGGCCTAATACTTCTCCATATTTCTCTAGATCTTAATTAATATATATTCTGTCTCTATAGGATCTTCAGTAAATAATACCATGTCATCTGCAAAAGCCTGGAATTTATATTCCTCTTTTTTAACTCTAGTTCCTTTTATGTCCACATTCTGTCTAATTCGAATTAGTAAAATTTCTAGCATCAGAATGAAAAGCAGAGGCAAGAGTGGACAACCCTGCCTTACCCCTTTCATTATTTTAAAAGTCTCTGTATTCTCACCGTTTAATAAAATACAGTATTTGCCTTTTGGGTAGAATATATTGCTTTTTTCATATTCTCAAATTTATATCCTAAATTCATATTTTTAATTTGTTGCATCATAAATTGCCAATTCAGATTGTCAAATGCCTTCTGTGCATCCAGAAAAACAAATGCCACTTGTTTTTCTGGAGGAGCCTTGTAATATTCCAAAATATCCAATATTATTCTTGTGTTGTTTCTAATTTGCCTTAATGAGAGAAATCCATTTTGATCCGGGTATATTCATTTAATAATCTTTTCAATCTATCTGCTATTATACTTGTGAATATTTTGTAATCAACGTTCATCAATGATATTGGTCTATAATTTTAGATTTGTCTACTGTCCATACCCTCTTTTGGTATTAATGAAATATATGCTTCCCTCCATGAACCCAGCAATTTGGCTTCTGTCAATAACTCATTGTACAGTTCTAGCATTAGTGGTTCAATCTGTTCACCCATCATCTTGTATATTTCCCCTGGTAGCCCATCTGGACCTGGAGTTTTATCACTTTTCTGCTTTTTGACTGCTTGATTCAATTCTATTATTGATATTTCTTTGGATAGAATCTTCTTCATTTCTTCTGTTATTGGTGGAATCCGTTCCCCTTTTAAATAATCTATTATTTTTTCTTCCTCTATTTCTTCATTTTTATACAGGCCCTCAAAGTACTGATGCGCAATTCTTTTTTTCCCTTCCATCTTATGTTGAAATTCTCCATTTTCATCCTGAAGTTGGTGTATAATCCTCTTCTCTTTTTTTAATCTATGAGATAACCATCTCCCCAGTTTATTGGCTTGCTCAAAGAAGTTTTGTTTTACTGCTTTTAAGCTCTTTACCATTTCTTCTTGTTCTAAAATATTGAGTTTGTGTTTAATTTAAGTCAATTCCCCTTTAATTTTAGTATTCTGTGGTATTTTCTGAAGTTGGGTTTCTAGGTAATTTCTTCTTGTAATGTACTCTGTTGTTTCCACTTCTCTTTATTTCTTTTTGATGTATATGATATTATAGTTCCACCTGAGTAAGCCTTCATGGTATCCCGAAGATTTTGTATTGATGTGTGTTGTTTTGTGTTCTCTTTGAGTCCCTGTTCCTTCATAAACGTTTGGGTGAATTCCTTTTCTTTTACTATTTTGGATTTAAAGTCCATCTTCTTGTTTTCTGTTGGCCTCTCCACATTATTTTATGTGGATTGTGATCTGCCCAATTGTTCAGTAGTATTTCAATCTTCTCCACTTCTTTTCCTATCTCTCCATTCATCCAGGCCATATCAATTCGGGACCAAGATTGGTATGGATTAGAGTAAAAAGTAAATTGTTTTTTATGTAAGTTCAATTGTCTCCATGCATCTATTAAATTTAATTCTGCTATCATCTTGAAACATGATTTTGGTAATATTTTCTTTTTCTTTCCATTTTTCTTATCACTCACATAGTCCTTTTTTACTGTCCACTATTGCAGATGTTCCTCTGTCCCGTTTCTATAATTCTTTCATATAACTTTTTATAAAAATCTTTTTGATTTTCATTTGGTACATATATTACCACTATCCATATTTCAGTCATTACAGAATTCTTATAGGTACAGTTATTTTGTCTTTTTTAAAATTTGTCCCTCTCAAAAGAAATACCATGAGAATGTGTTGGAAAACAAAACATTGAAATAGCTCTTGGGACAGTGAACTTTAACTGATTTTATTTGACACTCTGAATGATGCATTGATCAAATTGCTTATTTCAATGACTGATTCATGCTTTGACCACTCCTATTACAGATGCATTGTTAAATGTTATCTGTCAGAAATTGGCAAAGGGAGAAGGCTTGGAGGAAAATTAGGAATTTCAAGTTCATCTTACTCTGGAATTCATCATCTATCCCAAAGGATTATATATATGCACTTGTAAAATGTGTGTGTGTTTGACTGTGTTTGTGTGTATACATACATACATGCAATCAGAAATGGAACACAGATCTTCTATGAGAGAAAGAGGGAGGGAGAGGGGGAGGGAGAGGGAGAGGGAGAGAGAGAGAGAGAGAGAGAGAGAGAGAGAGAGAGATTGCAGGTTTCCAAATCAGGTATTTTTATGGGTGTATAACCTCACAGTTTAATATACTTGATGTGAGGCTATAACTTGTAAGCATGAAGTTTCTGTGCCATTTTTCTAATTTTCTGAGTTTATTGTTTCAGTTTACGTGCTGAATTTGCAATCCATGATTCTCCAATCAATCAGCTGCATGGCAGCGCAAACACGAATGAAGCTACAAAGGAATTACAATTCTTCTTTCCTGTAGAAAACACTATGGCTCTCATTAAACCCTCTGCTTTTGAAGACAAAGGTAAGATTAATATTACAAAGTGTTCGTGTTTTTCTTTTTGCACATTTATATTAATTTCCTGTAAAATAAGTTATACCATTATAAAATTATTTCATCCATATCTGCATATATCAACAAATATCCTCCTCACACAGTAATACACATAAACATATTCTCCTCACTTTACTTATCAGCAGCAGTGAGAAAATGAAGAGAGCATACAAAGTAAGAGGAAAAGGTAGCTATCCTGGGAACAGAAAGAAAACTAAAAAGGTAGAAAAGTGGATGTGTAAAAGGCAAAGGGAAGAGGCAACTGGACAGAGTAAAAAGACCCAAAAAAAGATACTAAAGCCTTGTTTATGCATTACAGGTAGTTCTCGACTTATGACATGTCACTTATTGATCATGTCAAATTGATACGGACTCCCCCAAAGCTACTTCCAACCCAGTTTGAAATTCCAGAAATTGCTCTTACCCCTGTGTTCATGTGATTGCATTTTGGGCATTTGGCAACCAATCCACAATTACATCCATTTACAGTTCCCATAGTTTAAAAAAAACACCCATTGAGTAAAATGTGTTTGCTTAACAACCACATTTACTATGTGACCGCAGCATTCACATAGCAATCACAGCAAAAAATTATGTGAGGTCACATAGTGACCATTTGACTGGGACAATTTAAAATTGTAATTTCAGGCTCACTTACAGTTGTAAGTTATCAACTAACCATACAGAGTTAATCTTAACTAGGCAAGCAGCCACTTCCATGCAAAAGGCTAATCTCCAGCCAGAGGCATCTGCAGGGGAGTTCTTAAAACCTCAGGATGGTAGCTTCATATTAAGGGCTTCAATTGCACTATTCTGGTTGCCATCTTAAGGGTTTTTTTCCTCATACAAACCCTCAAACCATATTTTCAGCAGCCAGGTCTGTAGTAATTTTCTGCCCATTATTTTGTAACTTTTTTCTTATTCATAAATGTAAAAGGTCTCAATTCACAGCTATCATTTGGGAATAATATTTTCAGGTAAACAAAAATTCTGTAACTAGCAGGAAAATAAAATTTCTTTTTGACAGTTTTTATACAACTGAACATATTTCATAGATCAATACTATACAATACTATACTATACTTTTAAGACTAAAATAGTGGAATGTTGATGTCCCCCTCTTCTTCTAGATAAAATTATAAATGAAGTAAAAGATGCTGGATTTCTAATCTCAGAATTGAGAGAAGCACACATAAGTCCTGAGACAGCAGCACAATTTTATCAAGATCATGAAGATAAGCCATATTATAATCAACTAGTGGATTTTATGTCAAAGTAAGTGCCCGTTTTTTAAAAAAAACTAGAACAAAATTTGATGAAAGCAGAACTGATTTTGAATTTGTCAGACAAAAATATTTACCAGGCTGGCATTAAGATATCAAAGAAACAGATAATTTCTTTTGCATCATTTTAAGAGAATATAGAGTTGGAAGGGACATAGGAGGTTTTCTAGTCCAAACCCCCGCCAACCCGATTCAAGCAAGAAACTCTATGCCATTTCAGACAAATGGTTGTCCAATCTCTTCTTAAAATCCTCCTGTGATGGAGCACCCACAACTTCTAAAGGCAAGCTTTTCCCACTGATTAACTGTTTTAACTGTCAGGAAATTTGCCCTTATTTCTAGGTTGCTTTTCTCCTTGATTATTTTCCATCCATTGCTTTTTGTTCTGTCTTCAGGTGCTTTGGAAAATAGCTTGACTCCCTTTTCTTTGTGGCAACTCCTGAGATACTGGAACATTGATATCATATCACTCCAAGTCCTTCTTGTCATTAAACATACCCATTTCTTGCAATTGTTCTTCATAAGTTTTAGTCTCCAGTCCCCCAATCATCTTTATTGCTCTTCTCTGCCCTCTTTCTAACATTTCAACTTATTTTTTATGCCATGGTGACCAAAACTGGATGCAATATTCCAAATGAGGTCTTATCAAGGCATTATAAAGTGGTACTAACACATTTCATGATCTTGATTTTATTCCTCTGTTAGGAGATGACCAAAAGGCCATTAGAGGCCATTTTACATAATCAGCATATTGAATTGATGAATTATGAAAAACTCTTGAACAAATGGAAAGTCTGTGAAGTCCCTGAGCAAAAACATTGAAAATAAACCAATACTTTTGTTTCAAAAGCATCTTTTAATCATTAGTATCTAAGTTCTCTCTGCTATTTCCAGTGACATTTTTTGTCATTTCCAGTGACATATATATCCTTAATGATATTTCATTATGATATTTCATTCATATATACTCTAAATGATAATTCAAAATATTATAAATTATTCAGAGTATCAATCAAAACCAAAGTGGGAAAAATCAAGCTCTAAATGCCAGCTGTATATTTTTAAGTAATGTGCAACTACACACCTTGTCAATAATTGCTGATGTCTCCCACATCTAACTATATCCATGCAGCAACTCTCCTACCCCAAGAATATATATAGCTGCAGTAAGTAATTCAAATGTCAGGATTCCAGCAGTTACTTCAATTAAATCATGAGCCACGAGCCACATTCCCAAAATTAAAAAAGATTTATTTGAAGGTAACATTCTACATCCGGCATTTACCTAGGTATAGCCAACTCTGAGATTCACTGTCACCCTTGATCCTGCTTCCCCCGCCCCCCCCTGGGTTTCATCCAATGAAACACGTCTATAGCCAAGAGTCATCAATCATGCTCTCCAATTAGATTTTCATGCCAGAAGCTTCAGTCATCTAATTAGTGTTTGAAGAAAATATGAATGGAATGTACTTTTGATTCCACTCTGGCATCTGCTCTTTGAAACTCCTCCCCCTTCTTTCAGTTGTCAACTATAAAATGTGTATACAAAATGTTTAATGAGTTGACATTCATATCCCCTCACTTCTTGAAGGTGACCTGTACTACACACACAAAAACAAATTGTTTACAGTTATGGAAGCTTATGATCACGAAAACCCCACAGGCTTGGTTGGATTTTCTGCATGAAACCTTACTACAAGGTGATCGGCTTGGATGTTCCTACTCTTTACCCATGATACCTTTGATAAGAGGTAGCCTTCCACTTGATTAAATATTGGAGTTGTCTCCTATGCCACCTCAAATCGAGATTCGCTGCACCACATAATGGGTTTGGCCTCCTATAACCACGGAATCTGGGGGCTCATGAGGTAGGGGCCTCAGTGTTGATCCAACCACGGGTTTTAACAAGCTACTATGGAATACCAGGTGTATTTTCCCTAACAATTGGGGCAACTTCAATTGCACCGTGACTGGGTTGATGATCCTTACTATGGGGAATGGTCCCATGAACTTTGATCCAAATTTCTTGCTAGGGAGTCTTAACCTCACACATTTGGTGGAGAAATAGACCTTCTCCCCCATCTGGAATGGTCGTTGTAGGGCTCAGTGTTTGTCTGCCTGTCTCTAATAGGTCTGTGGTGCTTTTGCCAGTGCTTTTTTGACATTCTCCCAAGTTGCTTTCAGCGCTGACATCCATCAGTCAGGCTGACTGAGGAGGAGGGGGTCGCTTGGATACTCAGACATTGGGACAAAGTACATGCTGCTCACTACCTTGAAGGGGGTTAGTCCCATGCTACTGTGAACAGCATTATTGTATATGACCTCCACGAAATGCAGGAGGTCCACCCAATTGGACTGCTGATAATTTATGTAGCACCTCAGATACTGCTCTACCATGGCATTCAATCTCTCTGCCCACCCACTGGTGCTTGGATGAAAGGCCGAGCTAAAACCCTAGGATGACCCAATAGGCCGCAGAAACTCCCTCCAAAATTTGGCTGTGAATTGGACCCCTCTCTGAGATAATTCTCTGTGGTACTCCATGCAGGCAGTAGATGTGCTTCAGGAACAGCTTGGTTAACTGGCGGGCTGAGGGTAGTCCGGTGCAAGGTATGAAATGTGCCTGTTTGGAAAATAAGTCTATTACAGTCCAGATCACCATGTTTCCCTCACTTTTCAGCAACTCCACTATGGAGTCCATTGCAATCTCCTCCCATGACCCTGTTGGCTCTGCTCCATTTGTAGCAGTCCAGGGGTTTTCTTGATCGTTTTTTCATCACAGTACAGATGGTGCAACTTTTCACATAACTGTCCATGTCTTTCTTTATGCCAGGCCACCAGAACTGCCTCTTCTTTAAGAACCCAAAGTGGCCTGCCAATTTGGCATCGTGGCTCCTCTGAAGAACTAGGGTGTGTAAGGATTCCGGGACGTAGAGTTTTGTCCCCTTTCACACCAGGTTATCTCTTTTTGTCAAAGTGTGTTGATTGTTCCAGAACCAGGGGTCTGCTAGCAGTTTGATTTTGAGTTTTGTGGTTAGGTCATCTGCGGGTTGATCTTGCCAATCATGACATTGTCATCTGATGGTTACTTGGGCAGCTATTTGGGTAGGGGGGATGATGGTGTTTACAACCTCCTCCCTTTCGCATTTGTACTGGGGCATGTGGAAGAGCCGTCAGCCAGAAAGTTCCTCCCACCCGGGATGTGTTTTAGCACAAAGTCAAATAGGTTCAAGTATTGAGCCTATCAGACTTGTTTGGGTAATAGTTTTCACAGGGTCCTAAGGGTTTCCAGGTTTTTACGGTCGGTCCAGACTTTGAATGGTCCCTTCCAGCAGGTGGTGCCAGGTTTGCAGTGCCCATCTCACTGCGAGAGCCTCTTTTTCTCATGAAGCCCATCATCTCTCTGTGACCGTGAGCTTGTGGGAGGTGTAGGCGCAGGACTGTAGGCTTCCTTGGTTGTTTCCTTGGAGTAACACTGCTCCCACTGCCATGTCACTGGTGTCTGCTTGAATGATGAAGGGTTGTTCGGGGTGAGGATGCTTCAGTACTGGTTCTTTGCAAACAGTTCTTTCAGTGTTTCAAATGCTTTTTGGCCTGGTTAGGTCCCACTGTAGGGGTTGTCCTGGGTGGGGTTCGTTCCTGGACTCCCTGTCTTTAGGAGATCTGTCATGGGTTTGGCAATCCTCATGAAGTAGGGGATGAATTGTCGATAAAACTTTGTGAACCCTAAGAAGCTTTGTAGCTGTCTACGGGTGTGAGGGGACTACCAACCTAGATGGCTTGTACTTTGGCTGGGTCCATCTTTATTCCCTCATTTGAGATTCAGTAGCCCAGGTAGTCCAACTGTGCATGGTGAAATTCACATTTCGACAGCTTGACATACAGGTTTGCTCAGTGCCCATCATCTCAGTGTAGGTGAAAATGTCAGCCAAATAGACAAGAACCCCCTTATAATGATGTTCATGTAGCACCTCATTTATTAACTGCAGGAACACTGCCGGGCCCCCTGTAGTCAGAAAGGCATGACCTTGAATTGGAAGCTCCCCAGGGGGCAGTTGAGTGCTATTCTCCATTCATCTCCCTCCCTGATGCAGACTCGATAGTTTGCTTCTCTGAGATCTAATTTGCTAAGGACCTTCCCTTTGGCCAGGTGGGATAGCATGTTCTTCATGAGTGGGAGGGGGTATGGATTGTGTACACACAGTCCATTGTTCACTCTAAAGTCCACACATAATCTCATAGTTCCATCTTTTTTTTCTTTGAACAGGACTGGTGGTGCAATCCATGGTTTGGCTGGCTTGATGAACCCTCTTGCTAAGTTTTTGTCTATATATGTGCACATTTCTTGCATTTCCCAGGTCGTCATGGCGTACATTTTGGGTTTTGGTAGTTTTACCCCAGGAATGATTTCTATGGCACAGCCTGTCTCACAGTGGGGAGGTAGGATGTCACACTCAGTCTCACAGAATACTTCAGCGAGGACTTGATATTCTCTTGGGATCTGTCCGACCTCTGGGGTTTTGTCGGAGGTGGCTGCCAGTTGTTCTGGTGAACTCTCTGGAAGGGTTCTCTGTGTGGCCGGTGCTTCTATTTGATGGTGAGGAACGGGTTGCAGTCCCTTCACTATCCTCAGTCTGTGGCTACCCCCTTGCCATCAGATGGTTGGACCCCACTTGTCTAGCCAGGAAAGCCCCAGGATGACTGCATCTGTCATTTTGGGAGCCACTACGAATCAAATGGTTTCCCAGTGATCTGCTAGTTCTAGTCTCACTGGTTCAGGTTAAGTGAGTGGCATAGGTTCCTTCCAACAGAGATCCATCTACTTGTTCGAACCGGATCAGGTGGGTCAGCTTTTTTGCTCTGATCCCCAGTTTCAGGACCATGGTTAGGTTGATCAGGCACCTAGTGCAGCCTGAATCTATTAGGATCAAGGGTGACAGTGAATTACGTAACTCAGAGTTGGCTATCTGTCAGGATTCCATCAGTTACTCAAATTAAATCATGAGCCTCAAGCCATACTCCCAAAACTAAAAAAATTTTTTATTTGAAGGTAACATTCTACATCTGGCATTTACCTAGTTGGCGTAGCCAACTCTGAGATACGTAATTCACTGTCACCCTTGATCCTGTTTTCCCTCCCAACCCTCTGGGTATATCATCCAATGAAAAACGTCCATAGCCAAGAGTCATCAATCATGCTCTCCAATCAGATTTTTGCATGGCAGAAGCTTCAGTCATCTAATCAGTGTTTGAAGAAAATATGAATGGAATGTACTTTTGATTCCCCTCTGCCGTCTGCTCTTTGAAACCCCCCCCCCCCCCCCCATCTTTCTGTTGTCAACTATAAAACATGTATACAAAATGTTTTATGAGTTGACATCAGAGTTCTCGGAGAGGAAAAAAACAACATTCTTCCTGCAAGCCAGCTACACTCACGAAGGCTGGCCACTAGATATTTCCCAGGAGGAAGTATAGGAAAATGCCCATTCCCCTTGAGTTCTTACTTGTTCAGTAAGAACTGTTAGAACTCTGATATGTTTTCACATAGTTCTTTTCACCCTTACTTCCAGTTTGTACTGATTCGCAATTGTTCTTCACTCCAAAGTGCCATCCTGGCAAATCCATGACATAACTAGTCTCTTTTTAGCCCTGTAATAAAATAACACCATGGCAAATTCAGAATTAAAGTTCATCTCTTTTTTAAACTTTTTTTTTTACAAAATAGAACATGTTTTAGGCCAGTAGACTCTATGAACCTTCTGCTATCCATACAGAAACCTTCTTTCTCCTTCTATTTTTATTTTATTTACTTGATTTCTATAGTCACTCATCTTGATAAGTAACTCTGGACAGCGTGTATCATAATTATTAAAACAATACAATCTAAAAATATATGGTTGCTGAGTAAACTATTGCCATGGATGCTCGTATACAGGCCAGAAACATACTCTGGTCTTCATGGTCTTATAAAAAGCCAGCAGATTTGTGGTCATCTTAATCTCTGAAGATTATTACTGTTCTTTATTGTTGTTGTTATTGCTATTGTTATTATTAAGTTAATTATAAACATTATGAATCTACTGTATACCTTTGAACGTTCCAGAGAATGCATTTCTCCTAATCCTTGGCTGATGGCCTTGTAACATGTAGTATGCTCAACCTATCAGATCAAATTGGACATGTAGAAACAAGTAGGAGATAGTTCTTACATGCCTTTTTGAGGGCAGACCAGTACAGACCACAGTGCAGGAATCCAAATGAAAAATCACCGGGGCATGAATGATTGTGATCAAAACCTCCTGATCCAGGAACTAGTGCAATTGGCACAAAACCCTGTTTAAAGATCTTCCTGCCACCTGTTTTTCTAGTGGAAGCTGTGTGTCCAAGGGGACCCTCCAGAACCATTTGGAGCAGTGCCCCTCCATCCAAGAACAGCAGTGGAAGAACTTTATTATTGGGAGGACCAAATACACAAAACCATTCAGTCTTGCTTAGGTTGAGATGAAAGCCATTGCACCCATTGCACTTACCTGCCTTCTCCAGGCACTGGGGCAGGATAACCACCGCATCACACAGGTGGACCAGGCTGAAGATATAAACTAGGTATCATCAACATGAACAGAACAGAAGAGAGAGAATAAAATCCTGGGGCACCCAACAAGTAGGGACCATGAGCTGGATTTTTCTCCCCATCAACACCAACTGGAATCAAGTCTGGAGAAAGGTATTATGCCAGTGAAAGGAGAAGAACAGCACAACACAGTGCCACTCATCCCCAAATACCAAAGCTAATCCAGGAGGATACCATGATTGGTGACTTGAAAGGCTACTGAGCAGTCAAAAAGAGTGAAGATGTTTGCACTACCCCACCCACTCCCACAAGAACTCACCAAAGAGGGAAACTGATGTCATCCCAATTCTATAACCTGGTCTCAACCCTGACTGAAAAGCCTAGAAGGCCACACTTCATCCAGGATCTTTCGCAGTTAACATGTGACTATCTCTTTCTCCAGACTTGGGTTGATCAATGTCCCCTTAAGGAGAAGGCAAAACACCATCATCTTGAAAACCAATGAAACCACCCCCCAATCATATGTCCTCTTCTGGGCAGGCTTAATCAACCAGGAAGGACACACAGATCAAACATGTCAGAGTATATTCATGAACTGGAATAGAGCATGGTAAGAAGGGCCAATGAATAGGCATAGCAACTAAGTCAGCCAATGAGGAAACTGAAATTGAAGTTGCCTAGGCATGGCTCTATATTAAGCTCTGCAGCTCTGAAGCTATTTTAAGCTCCGAGTCTGTCTATTGAAAGAGAAACTAACTTGCTTGTTTGCTGAAGTTGAGTTGCTTGTAACATGTCTGCTTCTGTTTGAGTTTGCTCCATGTTGGAGAAACCTATAACTGGTATTGTAAAATTTACTTAATATGTTTATAAAGATGTTAAATGAAGCCTCAGCCATCTGTGTTATTTTTCTGGCACTGAATTTATGCTGCAATACTCTGAACAAGTTATGGGCCCAGAAAAAGACTGAATTGTAATTAAAGCTGAGAAACTGCTTGTTTTAAAAGTAAGAAACAAGGCATGGGGCTTTGCAGGATGGCTGAAAAAATTAAAGAGAGCTCTTTATCCTGTTTGGGTCAGAAGAACTATATTATTTGGGCTACAAAGATGGAATGTTTGGAATCAAAGACGATATTGTTGAAAATCCACCCCAGGCACCACTGAATGGTACAAGTCAGAAGCTGCATGATAGAGCATTTGCTTATATCATCTTAAGTTTGGAAAATGATCAGTTCATCTATGTAGCTAATTTAAAGACTGCAAAGGAAGTCTGGGATAAATTGAGGACTGTTCATGAGAGTGTATCTACATGCAACAGCTTACAGTTATCAAGAAAGTTATATAGAGCTCATTTGCAGCCAGGAGATTCAGTGGAACAGCATTTTGTTCATATGCAAAAAAAATTTGTGGAGTTGGAACAGTGTGGGATGGGGATACCTAAATCCAAAAGTGCTCTTAGTTTTGAACAGTCTAGATGAAACTTGGGACATTGTGTCTGCAGTGTTTGAATGCAAACCAGAGCATAAATTGCATTTGGAAACTCTGAAAGCATTTGATAGCTGAAGAGCAGAAATGCCATTATAAAAAAAGCCAAGAGAAGGAGAAATTCCTGAGGAGGGGGCCCAAGAGGAACAATGGAAATTTCCACAGCCGGGCTGTCTCCAGAGAAGAGCACAGAGGTAAGAGCCACACAGTTTCCACAGACCAGCAGAGCAGCATTAGAAGATATCAGATTACAGCTAAGCAGAAAGCCCAACAAAAGAAAGGATGCTTCATCTGTGATGAAACTACTCATTTAAAGAAAAATGTTTGCAAGACAGAAGAAGTCTGCAAGAACAGGTTGAGGGATAAATTGCTGTTCCAAAAGCCAGCAATAGTAATGGAAGAAATCAATGGCTAATAGACAGTGGGGCTATCCAAACAATTATTAATAAGGCTAAATTGTATTACAGGATGGATGCAGCTGCTGGAGACAGTAGCCTTGGCAAATGGCAAGAAGGCTAAAATCATTGCAAGAGGAGTGTGCAAATTCCATTATTTGGAAACAAGGTTTAATAATGTTTTATGTGTCCCAGAAATGGAACATAATTTGCTGAGTGTCTCTAGTTTAGACAAGCAAGGATTTGAGACCACATTGTAAATGGGCAGTGTCTTATAAAGAAAAATGGGTTTGTCTGTGCAAAGGGCATAAAGCATGATAATCTTTATATGTTACAGGGACAAAAAGTTCAATGTGCACAAACATTTGGCAATGTTGCAAACCATGATTCATGTGTTCATCTTTTGCACCATAAGTTTGGCCATGCCAGCTTCGAAGTTGTTCAAAAAATGGAACAGTTTGCAGAAAATATAAATTTAAAGGGATGTAAAGCATATTTGGATTGTGCAGTATGAAAACATCAAAGTCCAAGGCATTCCCAGTAAGCAAGAGTAGCACAAAGCCAACAACAAGAGCTTTAGAGCTGGTACACGCAGATTTGGTGGGCCCAATGCAAGCCAGTTTGGGAGGAGCTAAGTATGAGCTGTCATTGTAGATGACTATAGCAGTTTTGTGTTCTTCTATTTACTAAAGAGTAAAACAGAGGTGCTACAGAAATGTAAGCAATGGGTAAGCTTTGTAGAAAGAAGGTATAAACGACAGTTATGTCATCTGCAAACTGACAGAAGTTCAGAATTCATATCAGCATTTTTTCAACAATGGTTGGCACAGTTAGGAATAAAATACAGACACACAAATCCTTACACAGCAGCTGAGAATGGTGTTGCTGAGATACAGAATGGAGTCTTACAAACCATGAAGGATTCCCTGCTAGAGGATTCTGGTCTAAACAGGTCATACTGGGGTGAAGCCATATTGACTGCTAATTATTTAGTTAATAGGTTGTGGAGTTCCTCCATTAATGATACTCCATATGCAATGCTATATGGGCAAAAACCATCTCTAGCACATTTAAGGGTGTTTTGAAGCAATGCGTGGGTACATATTCCAAAAGCAATTAGAAGAAAGGGGCAACCAAAGGCTAGAAAGCTCAGGTTTGTGGGCTATGAGCCAGGCTCAAAGACTTATCGCTTTAGTGATAGGAGCAAAAGAATAGTGTTTTCAAGGTCTGCAAGCTTTGCAGAGCAAAATTGGAATAAAATTGATGCAAATTTTTGGAATGATTCACTTAGTGACAGTGATCCACTTAGTGATGGTAACTCACTTACTAATGGTAACTCACTTACTGATGGTGTCAGGGTTCAGGAAGGAGAAGCTGAACAAGATATGAAGCAAGAGAGGGTTGACACACAGGAGCTGTCAGGTCAGAGCGATGGAACAAGGGGATTCCACCTGCAGGTATACTGCATTGAAAGGTCTTGGGTTCAAGAATTGCAAGGCTGATGGTTGCATATACACTGGAAAGTTAAAAGGTGGGGATCAACACCTTGGATAGGTATAAAAAGGAATTCTCAGGTGTTTGGAGGGAACTATGAATGTGGGTCTTCAAATACAGGTATCTGAAAAATATTAAAGGTAATTGAGTTTATGTTTATTCCAGTTATGAAGGGAGGAGTGTCAGAGTATATTCATGAACTGGAATAGAGCATGGTAACAAGGTCAGCCAATGAATAGTATAGCAACTAAGTCAGTCAATGAGGACTGTTTGGAAACTGAAACTAGAAGTAGCCTAGGTGTGGCTCTATATTAAGCTCTGCAGCTCTGAAGCTATGTTAAGCTGAGTCTGTCTATTGAAAGAGAAACTAACTTGCTTGCTTGTCTGCTGAAGTTGAGCTGCTTGTAATATGTCTGCTTCTGTTTGAGTTTTCTCCATGTTGGAGAAATCTACAACTGGTGTAAAATTTACTTTGTTCCGGACTAGCAGGCTCGTAGCCTGCAAATCTGATTGGCCCGCTGAAAGCCAATCGTGATTGGTCGCCATAGACTGATGCGATTGGCCAGTAAACGGGCTGCCGCGATTGGCCCTGCCAAGAGCGGCAAACTCAAATCGCCTTCATTGGCTGCCTAGCCGCAGCCAGCCCTATATAAGGGGCTGCTGCGGCTGGGGTTAGTTGCTCAGATCTGAAGTCACAAATAAAGAGCTTTAGTTACTATCTGAGTCTTGCCTCCGTTCTTGAACCGTCCTCCCAGATATAACATACTTAATATGTTTATAAAGACATTAAATGAAGCATTTGTGTTTATCTTTCTGGCACTGAATTTATGCGGCAAAACTCTGAATAAAACATAGTTAAACTAGCAGTTGCAAAAGCCCTGCCCACTTTCTCAGAAGCAATGTGTAAATACATTCTATAAAAGCAATGTTAAATTTAAAAAAAGAAACAAACGAGAAGAGGGTGAAAGAAACAGGAATGCCTCCCAATAAACTTCTTTGATAATAATGATTTTGTGTCCATCAAGTGAAGTCATTAATTTTTGGGTACTTCCAACCACTATATTTGCAGGTGGATTGATTTCACTCGCCTTTGATCCCATGTTGATATCTTTTCAATAGTTGAGCAGATTGAGTTTTGATTCAATTGTAATGTAACAGAAATCAGGTGGTATTCAGCAGATTCTGACCAGTTCTGGAAAACCAGTAGTGGACATTTAGAGTAGTTTGGAAAACCGGCAAATATCACTTCTGACTGGCCCCAACCCATCTATTCTCTGCCTCCCAATTCCCAGCTGATTGTCTGGGTCTTCTTGTTTCCCTGCACAGGAGCTGGAAATCATGTTAGTGGGGTAGGGAGGGAATGATTTTGCAGTAACCTTCCCCTGGAGTGGGGTGGGAGTGGAGATTTTGCAATATCCTTCCCCGCCACACCCACCAAGCCACCCCCACAGAGCCAGTAGTAAAAAAATTTGAATCCCACCACTGACAGAAATGATAAAATTTTATGGAACTTGGGAAAGATGTCTTTTCTTCTCAAAGAAAACTCTTGTGTTATCCTGCATCTCAGTTTCTTTTTTTTCTGTTTATAAAAATGGCAATTTTATTTCCTCAAACTGTTAATGTTCTATTTCAATTTCTTTCCCTACCCAAACCTATATAATAAACATACATATATACATCAACATATGTATTATATGTATATGTGTATATATGTATATTATATATATATATAATATACAATTGCCAATGATATTTCAGGCTTGATATTATTGCATTGCCTACTTAGTTGCCTAGCAAAAGTAAACAAGCATGAAATTGGTGACATTTTCAATAGGGAAAGGAGCCATATGCAAACCATCAGGTGTCTGACTCTTTTTCTTGGGGAGAGGATATTTATTTTTACTGAACTTGTGGCAGCTTGGTAGGGCAATGTTTTACAAGTTTTATCCCAGCACTGTTCAATTGGCTTATTAGAGTGGAAATGTGGCAATGTAGAAATGTCTGATTCCAGCCCTATCCAGCAATCCACTTTTTAATTTTGTGGCTACTTCCTTCCTAGAATCATGAAAAACAGAATCTGGTTGATAAGCCTTAAGTGCTACTGCACTGTAGAATATTCTCTATTTTTCTTATCTCTAGTAAATACCAAGTTCCAGTGTCATGAAAGTTTTGTATGATGATAAAAAACTGGATATTTTTGACAGTATTATCTGCTAGATTTCTGTCATGTTTTTGGCATCTCTGCAGATCCCAGTTATTACATTTTGTTAGCTGTAGTGTTTATATTACCTGCTTGCCTTCAAATAGTTTTGGTGCAGAGATTTCCAAGCCCAATTGCTGAATTGCAATATTTCTATGTGACAAAAAGAGAACATTACTGAAGATAAATTGTATTAACTGAATTTAATTGTGTGATGTGATGTAAACAATTTTGGTCTTGTCATGGCCACAATAACTTTTTGAAGAATGCTATCTAATATCTCTTTTGAAGAGCAAAAACAGAGAACTACAGTACTTTTTTTTAATCTATGGAGCATCTTCGTTCACCTGAATGAGGGAAGAAAAGTCATCAAAAATAGCACCTCTAAGTTTAGCATATGATTATAACATATCGTAGGATTTTATATACACGGAGAACAGGCAGACTGACATACAACAAAGCACAAATACAAGCAGAGATGGGACTATTAAGGAAATAATCTACTGTTATATAATGTATGTTTAATAAGACTTGGCTTCT
The DNA here is from genome assembly GCF_900518735.1 of Pseudonaja textilis. The sequence continues at coordinate 4,972,674 of NW_020769326.1, forward strand.
ATAACATAAACCTCTGACACTGTGAAATAATCAAATAGACAGTGTACATCAAATGGACTTGACTTGTTTATCTCATGCAGCGTTAGTTATGTCAACTTAATGTTCTCATTGCAAAATGAGATTGTGAGCATCTCATACATTGTTGGTTGTATTGTTTTTCTAGAGGCCCATCAATGGTCATGGTTCTAACTAAAGAAAATGCTGTGGAGGAATGGCGACAATTAATGGGACCAACAGATCCAACAAAAGCAAAAGAAACACATCCTAATTCAATACGTGCTAAATTTGCAACTGATATTATGCACAATGCTGTTCATGGGTCCTCAAATGAAGAACATGCTAAAAAAAGCATTAACTTTATCTTTGGAGATATTGATTTAGAGAGCCTAAAATACAAATATATTTATATGTAAATTTCAGAGTTGACCAGTTATCAACAATAAAAATCTGTGTAAATTAATACGTTTACATATATATTTTATTAAATATCATGTTACTAATTAGAATTCATAAGTTCCCTTCAAATTAGGAATACTTCCTTCATTAAGATTATAATTTTAACATCAGTTTTGTACAGAATATAAATAGATGATAGCACATGAATACCTGTAATTAATAATTGGCACTAAATCCCAACGCAAGAATGGCAATCACAAATATTCAAGCTTTTCTTTGAAGAACTAGGAAGTAGAAGGCAGGATGATGTGAAAGAGCCTTAAATCAGGATATGGAATCAATGGATTCTAGTAATTTGGCTTTTTGGTTAGAATAGAGAGAGAGAGATGAGAAAAAAGAATGTAAGGTGGAGTTTTATAGATCATTTAGCCCTTATTGACTATTTCATTCTTATAAAAGTAATAGTTATAGTAATAGGTGCCTTGGGTACATTCTCAAATAACTGGAGCATCATTTGAACACCATCAGCCTTGACAAAATCACCATCACACCAATTGCAAAAGCAACCTTATTCAGAACAACCTAGTTTCTTGTGAAGGGCTTGATAGATGGATAACAGTGCCAAATCCAATCTGAACACCTGGCTGATTGTGTAATGAATTATAAATTACAATTAAAAGATGGGGAGCAAGGGAACAAGATGCATACAGGGAAGCAAGGTGTTGCCTTAATTGGTTAATTACCTCCAGAGTGATAAACTCCTATTGGGGCCCTAGGCCAACTGCCACAGCCAGGTCTTCATAACCTTATGAAAGGTCAGAAGAATGGAAGTAGATTTCACCTTGGGGAATGTTTGATGTTTCGAAAGGCAGGAGCCCCAAAATTCCTTAATCGATGGTATAATCCTTAATCTATAGCATGGTCATACTCCTGGTACTAATTGGAGTGGATCAATCCCTTTAGCTTGAAGTCATGTCATAAAGAGCTTTAAAAGTGATGACCAATACCTTGAATTTTACCAAGAAGTAAACCAGCAACCAGTGCAACTTGCGGAACAACTGTGCAACATGAGCCACCCTAGGGTCCCTAGAAATGCCTATGCAACCACATATGGCATCAGCTATAGCTTACAAACACTCTTCAAAGGTAGCCCCATGTAGACCGCACAGCAATAATCCAAGTATGAGATAACCAGGACTTGAGTGACTAAGTGCAGAGACTCCTAATCCAGGAAAAGGCACAACAGGCATATATTAAGTTGTCCAAAGGCTTTCCTAGCCACAATTGCCACCTGCTCTTCAAGAAGGAGTCATAAGTCCAGGAGAAACCCCACACTGCAGCATGTCTGGGGCAATGCAACCCCATCCAGAACTAAAGATGTTTGAAAGTCCCAGATCTTGAAGCTGCTTGCATCCAAAACCATTTGATATTACCAGGGCTCACCCGAAGTTTGATGTCCCCCATCCAGACCCCTACAACTTCCAAGCACACAGCAACTTCATGTAGATGTTAAAAAGGAATGGAAAGAGTACTGAGCCCTGTGGTATTCCACAAAGCTATGAACTAGTTCTCTCATTCCATATCAACAGCAATTGTGACCAGCCCCATAGAAAGAAGCCAAATCAGTGCAAGATTGTGCCACCCAATCCCAAACTCCAGCCAAATAAAAGGATATCATGATTGATGGTACTGAAGGCTGTAAGAGAGTAAGGATAGTTGCATTACCTCCATTCCCCCTCTCTCTAAATATCATCAAAAGCAATCAATGTCATTTGCATACCATAACTGAGACTGAATCCTGACTGAAAGAGGTCAACATAATCCATTTCATCCAGGACCAAGCAACCACCTTTTCTACCAACTTCCCTCTTGGAGGCTTTCATTAACCAGGAAGGAAAGGGATCTAATAGGTAGGTGGTTGCAGTGACAGCATCGAGGACCCTGTCCACTTCATCAAGTCCAACAGGATAAACTGTTCCCAGATAATTGTTCCCACAGAGCTTACACCAACGTTCTTAAGAAAAAAAATTGTATCAGTAGTTTTATTCATCCTCTGTTAAAAATGTCTGGGTATTTGATATGAAATTATTTTTTTCAAGGCCTGCAATGGTGGAGAAGAACAGATCACATAAAATTGATATTAATCTATTTGAATGGAGATTTTCTGTTCAGCTAGGAAATTATCTTGGATAAATCATCATACTTTCCCCCAAGATTAAACTAATTTCCTAGACATGATGTGATTAACTAACTCCAGACTAGCTCCCTGGAATACATTAATATGTAAAAGTAGGGTACTTTGTCTGACACGTTTATGAAGAATATTCTCTCTTACAAGTCAGGATCAGAATTTTAAAAAGGCAAATAATATGCATGAATCTGTCTTGAGTGATGACAGCCAGCTAAGTTAATGAAAACCAATAGAGAACTTTTGGTTTTCATTAACCTAGGAGCTAGAACAGAAAATGTCTGGGCTAAAAGCAATGATGGGATTCAACTGGTACGGGCCAGTTCAGGCGAACTGGTAGTAAAAATTCTGGCTCGGCCCACCTCACCACTACTTATTGGCCTCACACGCCTTGGCTGGTGCCTTAGAGTCACACTGTGGCATAGCTGCAGCTGTTCTTTTGCTCCCCTCAATTATGCAGCTGAGCCTACTTGCCTGCCTTTGTCACTGTCTCCTAGTTGTCTGACTTGGCCTACTCCCAACTGCTCCAGGGGCAGAACAGCCAGGTAAGCACAGCCGTGTACCTCTTCGGGGAAGTGGGGCTACGAAGGGTGGTCAACCTGTGCTGCTCAGCCACCAGCTGCGGCCTCTCCCCATCTGACTGCTGCAGCCTTGAGTCATAGACCTGCACCCACATCCTGCCCAGGTGGTGCAGCCTCCCCCCATCCAAATGCCATGGCCTCAAGTTATACGCTTGCACCCGACTCCCACTTAGGCAGCAGAGCCTACCCCCCATCCGATCATCATGGCCTCAAGTCATAGGCCTGTGTCTGCCTCCTGCTCAACTAACTGATTGCCTTTACCTATCGGTTGATCTGACTCCTGCTCATCTTGGCCACTTTAGCAGCAGGTAAGTACAGCCAGGTGCCCCATCGGGTAAGCGGGGCTGGGAAGGGCAGTGGACTGCCGGTTGTGGTCTTGCCCTGCAGCTGGTCCCATAGGCCTATGGCCACCTCCCACCCAGCCAGCTCGAACTGCTGCTCCGCCAACTTTTTTCCGTGCCGAGACACTGGCCGAGCCGTCTGCAGCAGATACTCCACATCATAATGGGATCCAGAAGAAGGAGGAGGGGATGCCACCTCCCCCATTTGTGAAGTGCACTAAGTTTAAAGATGCTGCACAAAGCACTGCAAGAGCAGCAAGCAGCCATGGGGGTGGTGAGAGCAACGGAGTGTCTCATAATGGAGAAAAGTCGCACATCTCCCCGTATTCCTCTTTCTGCAAGCATCGAGCAGCCTTCCACAGCACCTTTAAATGTAATGTGCTTCAAAAATGAGGAGGAGGATATGCCACCTCCCCCATTTGTGAAGCGCATTAAGTTTAAAGGTGCTGTGCAAGGCTGCTCGATGCTTGCAGAGAGAGGTATATGGAGAGATGTGTGATTTTTCTCCGTGACGAGACACGCCGTTGGTCTCACCACCTCCATGGCTGCTTGCTGCTCTTGCAGTGCCTTGTGCAGCATCTTTAAACTTAGTGCGCTTCACAAATGGGGGAGGCAGCACTCCTTTCTCCTCCTCCTGGAGCCCATTACAACATGGACATCAGCTGCAGCTGGCCCGGCCAGAGTCTCAGGACGGAGAAAAGTTACATATCTCCCCAGTACACATAGCACCAACAAGGGCTGGGGAAAAAAAGCAAGCAGAGGGGTGCTTTGCTCCCACCTTGAATACATAGCGAATATCCATCTGATGCCACTGCCCTCCTCAGGGCAGACAACAAGTCAATGGGAGGGGAGGGCAAGGAGCGGGACTAGCCACTGGTGGGAACATCTGACAGGGAGCCACAGTAGGGGCACAAAAGAACTTCATTTATCTGGGAATCTGAAATGACTGTAGATTTAAAATCATGTAGTAAAAAGCACCCAAAGAAGAACGAACAACATCAGCAAAAAAATTTTAAAAAACCCCAACCCTGGTCAGTTTTTGGAAATGGTTCAAGAGGGAACACATACATGCAAGAGAGAGAGAGAGAGGAAGAGATATGTAAGGGAGAAGTGAGTGAGGGGAGATTAGAGAGAGATGAGGGAGGGAGAAATGAGTGAGAGGAGATGACAGAGAAAAAGAGAGGGAGGGAGAAAAAAGATGAGAGGTGAGAAAGAGAGAGGGGAAAAAAAGAGAGAGACAGACCTATTTAAAAGAAAATGGAAAAATGGCTCTTTGAGTGTTTAAGGTTGCAGACCCTTGGGTTAGACAAACACCATGGTCATTAAGTGAACACTGGTTGTTAAACAAGTCACTTTTCCCCAATGGGCATTTTTAACTGGAAACCAGAAGGAATTGTTCGAAGTTGGCAAAAAACGTAGAAAAAATCTATCACATGACTGTGTGGGATGTTGTAATTGGTCATAAATATGTGTGTGTGTGTGTTCATGGCTGTCAAAATTCCAAAATTAGGTTAAGTAGTTCTGAGGAGATCAGTCATAAATTAGAACACTTGCTAAGCAACTGGCCATTAAACGAGGACCACTTGTATTTGGTTTGCCTTAAGGGTTCAGAGCTGCATGGAATCTGGTTTTCTTTGACCTTTGGGGGAATTGCAGAAGGTCCGGATGGGGGAATCCTCGTAGCAGGAACTATGATTGTGCCCACCATTTTTTGGAAAATCACTGTCTTATATGTACAGTTAGTCCTCAACTTACAACCACAATCGAGTCCAAACTGAAACATTTTTTTTTTTTTGCAGTAGCCCTTAGGATGAAAAGGCAACAGAATTTTACAGATTTTTTTCAGCAGTTGTACCAAAATTGGTCTTGGATGATACAAAACCGTCACAAGCAAAATCACTTCAACTTGCAGAAAGCAGCAGGTCAATTAAAATACATAGTTCCAAAGTTGAAAATAGTCTTCCTGAATGCTGGACAGTGCTATAGTACAACAATTTTAAAGAAAAACACGATGGACTGGTCATTTCTAACAAAAAGTTAGGTTGCAAGTTTGTGCAAAACATGACTTTGCAAAAGAGAAAGGTGTTCATGTGTCCAGAGAATGGAAACATTTCCAGATTCAGGCAGAAGGGAAAAAAATAAAGAAGTACAACAAGCGTCTCTAAGAAAAAAAATGAAAGAAGATTTTTCATCAACAGCTCATTCCATTTGCAGAGAGAACTTAAAACAAGGGGAGCAGGGTGCTATAACAAAAGCAGTAGATAAGATGACTGTGTGCTGTCCCAGCCAGTCTATGGGAGTTGGATAGTTACTTAGGAATTGTGAGCTGTCCCCTTAAGGGAATGCATCATGGGAAATGTAGTTAAAGGTATCCTGGGAAATGTAGTTCATGTCACGTGGCTACATCTGTAATCCTGATAGGGCACAAAATTGACCCTCAAGGGGTTGAAGGAGGTTTCCTCATTCTTGCCTGCACTTGTGGACTGATAACAGCTTTTCTTTCTATCAGTACGTGATGGGTTAGGAAAAGAACCATTTTTTACTTTTCTGATGGGTTAGGATACATTTTTTACTTTTCTGTCCTGTCTCATGAGGTGGATTTGTGGCTATGCAGATGCAGATAGATAATTCCACAAAACTTCCATAACAAAGTACATTTATTGGTACATCAGGTATCTTTTCATAACTCACATTTGGGACAAAGCTGTTCTATAATGACCAATCCTTTGTATATCAGCATTGCAGAGTAAAAAATGGTTCTTTTCCTAACCCATCACACATTTGACACGCATGCGCACAAAGCGAACCGGTTGTTATGCTGGTAGGATCCCACCCCTGGAATTGTCCAATACCCTTTCAGAATGCAAGCCTCTTCATTTCATCATCACCCAGCAAGATTCAACTAAGCCCAGACTTCCCACAAGGTTAATTGGGCCCCCCATAGCCCCCTGGGAATCAGACAACCAATAGGATACATGCCTTTATACAAGAACAGGAAGCTCTAAGGTAAGGTCTAAGAAAGGATATAAATATATATCTCTCTCCACTCCATGTGGTCAGCTACTCAGAATCACACATGCTTGGTGGTTCTGCTTCACCATTAAACCATCCTTCCAAGCAGCCCCCATGTTTCTAGTGTCTTTCTTCACACTTGGAACTGAACCCAGATAGACATTTCTTCCAACAATTGGAGGAGTTTATTTCCAGAGCTTCATGCAGAGCAGTAAAAAAATAAACTGAAGCACATGAAATCAAGATGTGTCTTATCCAAAGAGATAACGTATTTTAGCACTTGAGGCAGAATGTCACAAGAGATTTTCTCTACAAGTAGAAAAGTTTGTGCTGCTTTTTTTATAATATCCCAAATCTGCTACCTGAAATAACCTCATTGCCCAACAAAAGTACTCATCAATTCTCTTAATGATTTTCAATCTCTGCTCTTCTGAGATTCTTTGGAACACTAGTACTCAGATAAATAAGTTGAACACATGATCTATGTTGGTTTTATATCATACATTGATCATACTTTGTGTATAAGGTTTACTTCTTGAAAAAAGGAGTCATACTCATAAAAAATGACTAAAAATGATATATCTATACAATGTTTATTTCAGTTTGCTGTATTCTTTTAAGAGTGTATTTCTATATAACAATAGCATAAGGACCAGACTCTTCCCCCCCCCTTCAGACAATAAGAATGAACTTTTGAAAACTGGGTATTCCAAAAGGAATTATTTATTGAAGGAGAAGAAAGCAAGTCAACATTCAAAGCAGGGTCTGACATCCCTCAGGGTATAGATTTAGAATCCCTCCCCTTAGTCCAGAATCAGATAGATTTAGAATCCCTCCCCTTAGTCCAGTGTGAATTTCACCAGTCCGCAGATGCGGACATGTTATTTGCCCCTTGTCTCTGATAATGCAGTTAAGAAGAGGTTCCCAGGAATTTTCTTCAGGATTTGGAATTTAAATGGCCTCTTATCTCTCCAAGAAGTGAGAATTTTCCAGGCATCTGGAGCCCTGTGCACATTTTAAACCGTGTAAAAGTTCATATAGATTCAGTGAAAGCATTAGAATATTTAGGTTATATCAAGTGGAAAACAATTAGCTGTATCAAGCCCCCCCTTCTTCCAATGAAGAATGCAGATACCTGGATCTGACAAATAGTGATCCTTCATGATATGAATATGAAGAGAGAGAGAGAGAGAGAGAGAATAAGAAAAAAGTTCATATTTCTCCCAGCTAAAATTGTTTAATTAACTATAGGAACCTTTGCAATCTAAAATAAATAAAAATATTATTATTAAATTGAGCTATATGGTGGTATGTCAATCATGGCTGCTTATGTGTGAAACAATAGTTTGAATTCTATGATGGCAATCATTTTACATGGTTTCCTCTAATTTCAAACGAATGATTTCATTTTAGAAATAAACTACCAGAAATAGCAGTGCTCAAATTGTTGGAAACCTTTCAGACAAACCATCACACTTACTAGAAAGAAATACGGTATAGTAACATTTATTAAAAACAAATAAACTGCTCAGATAATTATCTTACTTTTCTTCAACAAGATTCAACAGTATATAGTGCTTAAGAAACACATGTTGTTGCATGAACTCAAGTCCCATCAAAGATATTTAACATGGAAGAAAAAGGTTTGGGATTTGGAGCACAGCAAGGAGGCATAATACTTGCTGACTTAATTATTTTTAACTTTATTTGCTTCCTTTCCCCAGAGCAGTTTAAACATTAATTTTTCTCTAAAAGCAGAAAGAGGATGCCCTATTCTCATTTCGTTCTTTTCAATTTGTTCTAATGCCAATTAATTAAAAGGAGAAGTCAACAGTTATCGGTCCTTTTGAATGTGATGCACTCCGCATTTCCAGCCAATTAGCATCACACATACCAGAGCAACATCAAGAATTGTCAAATCAACGAAGATGAAAGCTAGCTTTATCATATCAGTAAAAAAAGGCACACGGTGGGAGTTGTTTATAATCTTTATGTATTATTTGTAGGTAAATGTGTTTCAATAACAGATAACAAACAAAAATCTGTCCTAAATATATTCTAACATTGCACAAGATTGCAAGATGGTTTTGGCAAAGATAGTCTAATCCTAATTCTTCAACATTCTAATGCATATTTATGCCCAGCTAAACAATTTATTCAAATTTATTGTCCAGGATTTTCAATGAGAAAAAGTTCTTTCTGAACTTGCCAGCAACCCAGTTATAGATTCCTAATTGGTATTCTTCTATGAAGCACATGTATTACAATCTCAATAAAAGCTCAACTGTGTGCAAGTGAATCACTTTGAATTTCATCCTTAATGTAGTACCTGAAAAACATAGTAAAGATGTGGCTATATTTTGGAAAACTATATGTACAAAACTATTACCTCAAATAAGCTGGATGGGAGTTAGTATCAGCTTCAGGTATAGTACAATGGGTATTAAAAACATCCTATATTGTAAATATCATTGCATGCTTTTCTTCACTACAGTCAATTGCCCTAATCCAATTTAAGAGATGGGCATTTGGGAGGATAAAATATTTCCTCCATTTTTAAAGTTTCATCTTGTTCACCTGAAAAAACTATACCATACACAAAACAGAATATGCTTGCTAAAAAGTGCTCCCCAATAAAATGAATGGGATATCCCAAACATGGAAGAGAATCCATATCTACATGTTATTACGGTTGTGAAATCTATAGAAGAGGGTAAGCTAAGATAAACTTGATATTATAATGTTTCACTTTTGCTAAATTAATTTCAGAGATGCCTTCCCATTTTTATAAAAAACTATGTTGAGACATAGTTGTGAATTAGCTTCTATGTTTTTAGTTGGCAAAGTTTTTGTTTTAATGTTCATTCTTAATAAATGTACATGTGACAAGTTCAAGTTTTCAGTTTTGTTGTAATAGATTTTTGAATGAATGGCTTTTTGTAAATGTGAAAGTATAACAATATACTATAACAATGAATATGTATAAACAATAACAGAGTCGGAGTAAAAAAATGTGTGCTTTATACTGGCAGCTATATATATATAGTATTCAGCTTTGTTTGGGTATTCTTCCACGTCATTATAGTTGTGCTTTTAAAGTTGTAGCAACGTTTCGGCGGAATCTCATCTGCCATCATCAGGCTTCTGTATTGTGTTCGTCTGTGAGTCAGACTTTTATAGTTGTTTCAGTTTTAAATTTGGGGCTAGCCTACTGCTGTGCCAGAATGGTTTTTTTCTTCATCCTGATTGGTTGGGAGTCTTGGTCTGTGTTTATTGGTCTTGGAGTTTGCTGTGTTTTGCTTGATTGGTGTTTCTAATATCGTCTGTCTGTTTTGTGGCTTTTTTTG
>NW_020769326.1:4982938-5001728 GCF_900518735.1 Pseudonaja textilis
CTATTTTTATATATATGTAAGGGGGATTGTCGTTTTGGCAGAATCTCATCTGCATCATCAGCCTTGTGTATTGTGTTCGTCTGTGAATCAGGCTTTCACAGCCTTTTTTTGTTTTAAATTTGGTGGTGGATATGGTGGATATTTTTCACACACCTCAACAGCCTACACCCCAAAATACAATTCACCATGGAAACAGAAGCCAACAATCAACTTCCCTTCCTAGATGTCTTGGTATACAAAAGATCCAATGGCTCCCTAGGACACACCATCTACCAGAAGAAAACACATACAAACCGCTATCTACATGCACTCTCACACCACCACCCAACACAGAGCAATTCCGTAGCCAAGACACTCATCTCCAGAACAAAATGCTTAGCCGATGAACAACACCAAAAAACCGAACTACACACTCTCACCAACGTACTTACAGCCAATGGATTCCAAAGAAAGATGATTACCCACCTAATCCAAAAAGAAACCCCAACCAGAATCCAAGACAGAGAATAAGAAAACGGCAAAGCCCTCCTCCCATATATAAAAGGCACTACAGACAAAATCAGCAAGGTCCTCCAAAAACACAACATTAAAACAGCATTCTGCACAAACAGAAAAAAAAAAATATCCACCATCCTAAGAAACCCCAAAGACAAAATCGAATTAGAAAACCAAGGAGTATACGAAATCCCCTGCACTGCCTGCCCTACCACATACATTGGACAAACTAACAGAAGAATAAATGCACGCATTGAAGAACATAAGAACTCAATCAAAAAAGAAGAAACGACCTCTTCCCTGGTCCAACACCTCAAAGCCACAGGACATGAAATTGACTTTAAAAATACCAGAACTATCGCCAAAACCGAACACTTCAACAGCAGAATAATCAGAGAAGCCATAGAGATAGAAAAACGCCCACACAGCATGAACAAACGAGATGACACCTCCCGCCTTCCAGCCATTTGGAAACCCGCCCTCATGAACAGACGAGTACCTAACATGAAGAAGGACACCAGACCCACACCCATGAGAGCCACACAAGATGCCACCACCACACTTCCATGTAGAAAACAGACTCACACCCACTCAGAAGATGAGACATGACCATGGACCAGAAGCTGCACTGCAGCTGCATCACTACCCACTTCAAACCCCTCCGAGCCATACATGAAGCAAACCGACACCCACTATGAAGATGCAGCACGACCACGAACTCGAAGCCAAACAGCAAGATCACAGCTCACCAGCTCAAATCCCCCAGCAACTAAGACTAACCTGAGCACAACCAAGCCCCCACCTGAACAGAACACGCCTCCAACCAATCAGAACACGGCCAACCCCCCAACCAATCAGAACACAGCCAAACCCCCTACCAATGAGAACACACCCCCACCCAATCAGAACACAGCCAAGCCCCCACCCAATCAAGTCCCACCCCCACTAGCAGTTAAAAGGAAGAAGCAGCTGCAATCTCACATCACTCTGAGAAGCAAGAGCCGAAGACAGAAGCCTGAAGATGATGAATGAGACTTCATCGAAACGTTGCCTAGATACTTCGAATCTTATGCGGGAGAAAACCCGAACAACCAAAGATCCACATACAAATACCCGCGAAAACCTCAGAAAACATGTATGTATGTATGTATGTATGTATGTATGTATGTATGTATGTATGTATATAGTTAAAAACAATTCCCCTTGCGTTCAGTGTGCCTTATTCCTTTGTAAGTATGTTTAGGATAGCAGCCTTATATATTTTTGCCACAGAAATCTGCATACAATTCAATTACCCAGTGATGTTGCTTATGCATTTTTTACAATAAAGCCATGGTATTGTATTTTTGCTGTGGAATGAAGATAGGATGAAGTACAAGAGAAATGCATAGTATCTCATTCCTACACTCAGCAAATTTCTTCAAGATATTAGATAAAGACTCTCTTTTTGCTAGCATTATGATAAAATGCTGGAGAAATGCCAAAGTAAGATACTGCTCTTCTGCTGCGGCTGATATGTAAAATTATTCTTAGCATTAGAAGCATACTGGCATATTTAAATCAAAGAGCTACTAATCTAGACACTTGTTGATCAGCTATGATTTGCAATGCTAAATGTAGGCTGCATCATCAACTCTCTCAGTTTAGTGCAAAATTGTATGTGCTTTTATTTATTTTACAAAATAAAAATGAAATTTTAGATTGTGGAGTTCAACAAATCATGTGCTTGTCCTACCCGCTTGTTGGCTTTGCTCCAGGGGGAATGAAAAGGTGAAACTCATATTTTTTTAGAATTAATTTCTTTTTGGTGATTTCTGAGCTTATTGATCTTCTTGGAATTGGTGAGCACAGGATTGCTTTTCTTTAAGTTTTGTTTTGGTATCCCAATGTGACCAGAGTTTCTGGGATTCAGGTTTCTATTAGAGGCTGCTTGTAGTTTCTGTTCTTGGAGTCTCTGTTCCCATCGCTAGGAAAGATAATGTAAAATAATGTTAGCATTCAGAAAACTTTGGTTGCACTGGAAGTCATTCCTTCATCTTCTCAAAGATATTCACTATCAATGAAGCACTGAAAATAACCCTGTTAACTTGTTAGAAAAAATGAATTAAATTCCAAACCATTAAACAAAATCATTTCCTGTTCTTATAGAAATGCTTAACTTAGCAACACTTGGCAGTTGATGCTTTGAAAAATCAAGCTTCTGGAACACAGTTCTTATAGCTGGTTGGACAAAAAGAAAACTAGAGAGCAGAGCTGATCCTACCAGGCAGGAATGAGCAACTTTTTCTTCTTGGCTGAAGGCAGGAGAATAGCACATTTGTGAAAGATGGTTTATATGGCATCTTTATTAATTTTTTTTCTTATAAAGGTATATCAGGCTCCCAGTCAGATGATAATTTGTTCTACATTCAAGTGTTCTAACTTGTGTTAAAAAAAACATGCCATGCATATCCATTGTAGTGCAATATGTATTAACCTTTAACTTATCCAGTTTTTCTTTTAAAATAATATTTTATATCGGTGATTAGATCTAGCGAACACTTCTACAATATATATTTTAAATACACCATTTGTTCTTTCTGTTCATTAAAATCTTGTATATGGGCTGGGTAGGGGTGACAATATGACATAGTGTTATGCCCTTGTTGGAATCTGGCTCTGAGGGAGAGATGGAACAGTGGATAGGGAGTGGGAGTGGGGCTTCAGTGTTGTGGAGGAAACTGGGGAAGGGCACAGGCCAGATGGGCATTCAGAGGAAGACCAAGGCCCATCCTCTCTTCATCCTAGGGCACACAGGGAGGAGCGGATAAGGGAGAAATATGAGAAATATCTACTGGGGAGGAAGGGGCTCTGATCCCCTTCATGGGCTGCAGCTGGGACAACTGTTTAAAAGGACAAACTGTGCATGGCACAGTTACTGGAGCAGAGAGTGCATTATTCTTGTCGGAGCTTATCTGTGTTTTGGCTTCCTCCCAACTGTGATTGCTGCATTATCTGGTAGAAGTCTGCAATTAATCATCCTTGCCTGCCGTAGTAATTCCTTCAGTGTGGTTGGTGTTGGGTTTTTTATTTCTAATTAACTTTACTTTGGGTGTGGACTGCATTTACTCCCTCTGTAAACTGTTTTCTTTAAGAGTTTGATATCCAGCCAAGGATAATTGGACATTGGGACCAAGTTGAAGGCATTAAAGGGACTTTATTCTATTTTTGTGACTTGGTTATTTTTGTATCACGCCCCGGGTCATCATATTTAGGGTTAAAACTCTAATAGTTTTTCTAAAAACATATTGCTTAGTGGAAGTAAAAATGGCTTTTAAACTTTTGTTTTTTCTGCTAATATATGTGCAAAGTGATTTTGGAGAAGAATTTCAGAAATATAAATAATTAAATACAAAAAGGAAAGAAAATCCACAGAACACTTGGAAAAAGAGTTGGATCAGCCTGCTAAGGAAGTGGTCATTTCAATATCTCAGCCTGAAATCCTGTGGTGCAGAATGGTAAACTTTAGTATTGTGTTCATAACAAGAACCGCTAACTTGTATACTAACACTACTTATGCAAATATGCTCCTAGTATAGCTTCTTGTAGACATGCGCTTAACTAAGGCACTAAGCATAACAATAACAGTATCCAATGTTGAAAATACTTATACATCATTCCAGAATGCTATCTATTTTTCTAATCATGTAATATCACAGACGAATGATTTGTTTTAATTCTATGAGAATTTGTATTTCTTTATTCTAGCTTACTTTGACCCCGGGATATAGGCTAGCATACTTCTTGCTATTGTACATCCCATCCATTCTACATGCTTATAGGAATCTGTTCTTACCTGAAACCTTTTGCTTAATGGAACCTTCCACTTTTCCACTGAGCACTCATCAAGAAGCATCAACCTAAAATAATTGCATAACTAAAAAAATTCAGTATAGAAATGTATATAATCTTCATCCCATTTTGGACATGAGATTTATTACCAATAGTTTAGATACCTTTAAATTGTACAGGTAGTCCTTGAATTACGATCACAATTGAACCCAAAATTTATGTTGCTAAGTGAGATATTTGTTAAATGAGTTTTTGCCCCATTTTATACCCTTTCTTGTCATAGATATTAAGTGAATGGCTGCAGTTGTTAAGTTAGTAACATATTTGTTAAATGAATGTGGCTTCCCAATTGACTTTACTTGTCAAAAGGTTACAAAAGATGATCACATGACCCCAGGATACTTCAACCATCATAAATACGAGTCAGTTGTTATGAGTCTGCATTCTGATCATATGATCATGGGGATGCTGCAATGGTTATAAGCAGGGGTGGGATTCAAAACTCCCAAACAACCGGTTCTTTGCCCAGTTGCTAGGTGGTGTGGCCATGGTGGACGAGGCCTACCGGAACTTCCAGGAGGGCCATTTTTTGCCTTCAAGAGTCTGGAACTTCCTTGGACCTCTGGGAGGATGAAAATGACCTCCCCTGGGCTCTGGAGGCCCTCTGAAAGTCGGAAACAGGCCTGTTTCTGGACTTCTTGAACTTCCAGGAGGACCATTTTCCCAGAGACTCTGCATGAACCCTGTGGAGACTCCTGGAAGAGGAGGGGAGGGATGGACAGGGCCAGCCAGTCGATTCAATTACTGGTTTGGCAAACCAGATGTAAATTTAACATATGGTTCACCCTAACCAGCCCGAACTGGCTGAATCCGACCCCTGGTTGTACTGTAAGTATGAAAAATGGTCATAATCACTTTTTTTCAGTGCCATTGTACCTTTGAATGGTCACTAAATGAACTATTGTAAATCAAGGACTACCTGTACTAGCCAACTTGATAGTGGATAACTTACCATTGGTTGGCTGCTTACATTACCTTACATATCAATATTATTTTATAGCTTAATGTGTTTAATACCAGTTGCTGTGGAAAAGAAGAAAGAAAATGTTCCTGTGACAAACTTGCAAGTATTAGGGATCCCCAGTCCCTGGGCTGTGACTCACTACTGAGCCATGGATTATTTGCAACCAGGCCATGTGAGTGGCAGGCCAGCACATGTGCACACACCCATGCAGCTCAATTTACACAAGTTGAGCTGCACACACATGCACATATGCACCAACCTGCTGCACACACATGCACATGCACATTATCCCATTGCTGTACGGCCCATTTCTCTCCTCGCCCCACCGGGCTGCCAAACTGCAAAGGTTGGGGACAACTGCTGCATTTAGTGATCACATACATAACCCAGAAAACTGGGCTGGTTTTTTTTAAAACCAGATTTATCATGACTCTTCATCTATTCCTATTTTGTATGACTTTTGATTTCAAAGCAAGAGGAGTGAATGGCAGGCAAAATAGAGTGCCTTGATGGTTTATGGCTAAAAAACTGTTCTTTTCTTTTCTTAATGCCTTAAGACTAATGTTAATAGGGAAAGGCATTATACTACCTCTTGAGTGATGCAAATTCTGTTCTTGTAATGGGAAATGAGAGAGCTTTAGAACCTGGAGATCCAAGATCTCAATTGATATGTGCATAGTCCATGCATGTTTTGCTTTTAGTGCCAGATAATCAGTAGTCAGCTAAAAAAAATGGTAAGACTTTTCATCAATGTAACAATAAAAGACTTTCAGAGCATCACTCTCACCAGCCTTGGACTATTTTTTCTACAATTAATGGAGAATTGTATAATTTTTAAGGCTTTGGATACTGTCACTGGGACTTACTCTTTTAATTTCTCTTTAGCAATGTTTCTCACCATAAATATAGTATGGCGAAATAAAAAAAATATTTATATACTGCATTGTTCAAAGATGTTAGCCTTTCTTCCAAAACAATTTACAAAAAGGAAATCATTAAAGCAATATCTATGAAAAACATCAATATATGTAGTTTTATATTGTATTAAAAATTGTAGTACAATAATATAGGATATATATAGTATAGATCAATGATACATAGAATTATTCTAAAAGTATTAGTTTGCTTCATGGATGGATACTGTCTACTGGAAATTGATTACAGAAATCATTTAGAGTGAATTTATTAGTTTATCAGGTATCTATTGGGATCCAAAAATTGAGGCTGGATTAGATTCTAGTCCAAAATTATAAAATAGTATTATTTGGAGATTCATGTTACTTCTGACCCAGCAGACATTTGGAATCAGGTTTGCTATGAATCTCCCCACAGCAGTGAAAGGTCAGTGTTTTATAACATATTCCATCATCACTGTTTGGCTCAAGCAAAATTTTCCTTTTTGTTCTAAGCTGCTAGGCTGTTATACAATCCAAAAAGAATTGCTGTGCTATTGTTTATTTAACAAAGTGAAACACAGTCCTTAATCTACCAAGGAATGCTTTTAATCTTTCTCATCCTATTGTACGCAAAATGTATTAAGAGTATAAATTATACCCAGTATTTCCAATTAGTGAACATGGTTGGAGAATGCCAGTTTCGGAAAGATCAATGGGCTTGTATATATCCTATTAGGTTGACTCATGATTGGATAGTTCAACCTTCATCTATGTGTTCATCTGGGTAACATGCTGATTTGCTTGTGCAGTTCTTGAAAACATTTTTTAAAGGTTTCTATTTTACAACACAAAAAACATGCAACCTAAGTCCTGCTCCAATGGCCCTGGTTCAATTTAAGGTTTCCACATCCTTTAATCCAAGACCAAGACCCACAATGTAATCACAAAAAGAGAAATTGTGATAGAAACAAGAATGTGGCATTTCTTTCAGCACTTTTCCAAGTAAGTGACCGTTACTTTTTACATTTTTAAAAGCCAGTGTAACTCAATATCTGTTTATATATGGCTGAGTTCAATGGGAAACTCAGTATTTTGTTTTTACTGCTTTTTTCAAATCTTTTGACAAAACATAAAATTAAAACCTCAAAGACCTTTGGAAACATCACTGGCAAATTTGTTTCATGAAATGTAGAACTCTTTCTAATCCATTTTCATTCCTAAACTTAATTTTGGAAACATTCACCCTTTTGTATTGATATCTAAAATATCTCAAGATTAACCAACATTGTGCTTATTACTTTATGACCCCTCTGCCATTTCCCCCCTTTCCCACTTCTTTCAGAATCAGAACTCAGAAGTTTAACCTTTTCTTAACTTTTCAAAATACATCTTTTCTATTAGTTACTATCATCTTTCTTAAGCATTAATGCACTCGCACCTATGAATGTGGTATTTGGGTCACAATACCTCATGCTAGATACTGACAGACAGCTGCACAGGGCTTATGATAAGGCATTATTACCAGTGCAGCCTTATAAACTGATTTGAAATGATCTGTTGAAAAAAGTTTTGAATCTAGGCCTCAGCAAGTCCTGCTCTGTAGCTTCTACAATATGTGTAGGAGCCTCTGTGGTGCAGTGGTTACAGTGCAGTTCTGCAAGCTACTTTTGCAGCCAACTGCCTACAATTTGGCAATTCAAATCCCACTAGGCTCCAAGGTTGACTCAGCCTTCCATCTTTCCAAGGTGGGTAAAATGTGGACCCAAATTGTTGGGGGCAATATGCTAACTCTGTAAACCACTTAGAGAGGGCTGTAAAGCACTATAAAGCAGTATATAAGTCTAAGTGCTATTTCTATGTAGGTTTTCTGATGCATATATGTCTTGTCTCCAAAGTTATATGTATTCTTTTTGCTGAAAATCTCAAATTAGTAATGAATAAAGTTTGCTGTATATGATCAGTAGAAAATATTGGTAGTGTGCATCTTAATATGGCTTCCTTGTTGTTTTATCATCACTTACCTAGTGTGCCATTCATAGCACATAATGAGTACAACTTGATTTGGCAGAAGAGGTGGACACTGGCAAGAAGAATTCGTATACAGAGGAATTAGAGCACGAGGAACTGGAGTCAAAGATTTCAAAACATTTTTCACATCAACCATTGTGGTTATTTCATTGCAACTTCTTCTCTCCACACTCTTTATTTTAGCATGAATAACTGCAAGAAGCAAAATAATACAGAGTAAGTACAGAGTAACATACTGAAACCTACATCTGAGAAACATGTATAAAATTTTTCTAATACATTTATCAGAGAGAATGTTATGATCGTGTTGTGAGCCCACCAGTATGTCCTCTTTTTTCTTTTTTCTATTATATTCAGGCAGGCAGGAAAAGCCATTAAAGTTCTGTACATCTAATCTGTACTAAACAAAACTAATATTTATGTGAAACTATTGTTTACATAAATGAAGGATAAGTATTTTTGAAAACAAATGAGATTTCCAGAACCAACATGTAGGGAGCTGTTTTTCTAGTCATAAAAAAGTATAATGTAATTGTTTAAGCAGAGACTCCAACTGAAAGTTGTTATAAACAGCACAAGCATTTGCTTAGACCTACCAGTATTTACAAGATAAGTATTTGAATTTGTTTTCTTACAAACACTTCCCTATAAGCCAAACTATAAACCAGACAGTTGTTTGCACTAGCAAAAATTGGAAATCTTAAAAAGCAGTTTGAGGACCAGATGCAAGGTAATGGTGATCTGCTTTAAAAAATAGTTCAACATTTTTACTCTGGAATATCTGTCTCAGCTGATGTTGTGGCAACTGTTGATGCCACTGCTTAAGACACAGGAAAGTGATCATTTGCAAAACAGGACTTTCTCAGAAATGGCTTTAGCCCTATGGAATGATTTCAATTGGGAAATGCATTGTAAACACTTTTGGCTCTTTTGAAAGGAACAACTGACATGAAATTAAGTACCTGCTTGGTAATCAGGTATCTACCTTCCTCATGGAGAAGGGAGAGTGATTGAAATTGACACATATGGGGAATCTGGGAAATAAGCAACAACTCCAGTTCAGCCTACCTCGTTTTTTTAACACAGTGATAAGGAAAAGTGGAGGTCTTACATTAAAGATAACTAGATAACCTATGAAAAGTTTTATATCAAAAAAGATCAACAGAATGACCATAGGAGTGCAAAAAAGTAGTGGGAATGAGAGTGACTTCTGACTTCCTGCTAGCTTTCCCACTGACTTTCTTTGCAGGAATTGTTTAGGGAGCATTGGAAATGATAATCACATGACTACGGATGAACTGAAGCAACTACAACTTTGCAAAATTTCAGTTCCATGGGAATTTATGAGTCCCAGATTTTGGAGACATGCTGTATGCTCCATTTAGTGTAGGGTGCCAAACTGAAGGCTTGTGGGCTGGATCCAGCCCACAGTGTGCTTAGGACTGGCCTGTGGGCCCACTCTGGAAACAGCAAAGGACCAGCCCACAGTGCCTCTGCCAGTGAAAATGGAGTTCGGGAGGACCACATGCATACTCCCCAGGCTCCATTTTTGCTGACAGAGTGTTGCAGGAGGCCATCGCAGCAGAAAATGGAGCCCAGGCAGGCCACACATGGTGTCCCCGAGCTCCATTTTCACTGGCAAGAGGCCATTATAGACAAAAACGGAGCCCAGGAAGGCCGCACATGGTCTCCCCAAGTTTTGCTTTTGTTAGCAGAGGGTTTCAGGAGGCAATTGCAGCTGAAAACAGAAATGAGTGATGTTGAGCTGGCCATGCCTATCCTGGCCACCCAGCCCCCCTCCCTCCAAGCTCAAACACAACTCTGATGTGGCCCTCAAAGAAATTGAGTTTGACACCAGATTTAGTATATACTGATTTAAAAATGGTTCCCCTAACAATGCACTGTTTCACTCAATTGAAGGTTACAAGTAATCAGATAGGCATAAGAGTTTTACAAGGCTATAGAAAGATTTCATTGAATAGTATAAAAGCACATAAGATCAACTACACTTTCTCTTCTTTTTTTAAATAAAGTGGTAGATCTCTGCTTTGATATATCTTAATGTAAGCTTATTGGTGTCAAGGCAGTGGGGGGAAAGGTGACAGGCAAGAACCCAAGATATATATTGAAGAGAAATGGTTGCAAAGTTATGGTTGCAAAGGCTAATGATCAATAGAAAAGAAGTGTATCTCTTTTCTGTCTTCCCAGAATGCACTTCTGGAACACAGGAGCAACAAGTCAACTGACCTTAGCTCTGAAATAATGCATAATGCATTGACATTGCACATGGCAGCAGCAAGGGAAAATGTCAGCTTAAAGGGAGAAAATACTTTTATGACTGGCTGTTCCTTTCAAAGAAATGTGAAGTCCTTCCTTCCTCCCACCCTCCCTCCCCCTCCCTCTCTGTATGAAATTCACATGATAGTATGCTTTTTCTCATTTCCAACCACCTTATGTATTTCCACCTAAAAAATGATTTAAAAACATCTTCCCTCTCAAAAATCCATTGATCAAAGATGATCTTAAATATATAAGAGTTAGACGAAACCCCAAATTTAAAGAAAATTAAAACAAAATACAAAAATAAGGCAATACAATTTTATTTTGTGATTGTTTTTTACTCTCGGACTCTCTAGATGGATAATTAATGGGTCCGATTTCATCGCGCTGAAAATCCTAGAATTTCCTTCTCCCTAGGAAGGGGAGGAAGAATGAGGAAATCGCGATCGTAAAGCTTTTGCCTATCTGTAATCACCACCACCCGTTGCGGTCTTTCTTACCATAGCTGTAGTTTTTGTTCAGATAAATCGCCAGCGTGGGTTTTACCTTCTTGCATTTGCAGCGATCTAAACATTTTATTAGAAGCAAAAGAAAAGAAAGAGGTAAATTCCATCGCCGCTAACTCCCAAGCAGAAGTGAGCCCCATCGAAATAAGGAGAGAGAAAGGGCACTTACTGGGCATCTTGCACTCTGGGATCAGCGGCTTCTCGTGGAGCATCACGTCCTCCGAAAAGTCAATCCATTTCATCTCCTCTTAACGAGAAAACAGGCACCCCAAAGAGGCAATGAAAGGTTGGAAGGCGAAGAAGAGACAGGAGCGAACAGGGAAAGCCTTCCTCTCATCTCTCAAGAGATTTATCGCTTCCACCCGACTCCTAAGCCCATCTTCTTGTGTTCATACATACACAGATTTCCCTCCGCCCTGCCCCCCCACAAGATGCACCGACCTGAGAGAGAACTAACAAGCTGGCCAGCCCAGCTCTTGTCACTTTCGGAACAGGCCGGCCCCGAAGCGGGTCGATTTTTCTCTCCCAACTGCTCGGATGAAAGTGAGCCTGAAATCTGACCTGGCCTGCGATGACCATCTAGTAAGCGGCAAGAAGGGGTTGCGGGGGTGGGGGAATCCCTCTCGCCTTAGTCGGTAAAGAGGCCTGGACCCAGGGCGAAATCGTGGAGTGGATTCTGAAGCTGTCTGAAAAAGCTACAGCCCACAATTAGAGGCAGATAACTGGTTGGGTTTCCCTCGAATATCTCAAGGGCTGGCTGACCCAGGGCCCGACCGGTCCTTCGGAACGAGCACTTCTGAAAGCTGGTCGAAACGGTGTGGGCTCAGAGTCCCTGGGCCCTTAAGGCACTTCTCCCTGGTGAAAAATTCCCCCGAATCCCGAAACTCTCTCCGCTCCTGACCATCCTCTATCCCACCCACAGCAGTGCCTTTCCCTTGCTATATCTTCCCAAGCCAACCAGCCAAAAGAGCTTCTCTTGGGAAGCCGGATTATAAGGCTGACCTGGAACCGCTTGGAGTTTAACCTGCCTTCTTCGCCTCACCTGCCGGGAGATCCGTAACGATGGCCTCTGGGGCTATGCACACGCCCCGATCATAGACAGGCAACTCCTCGCAGGACAAGCCCTCGGGCCAGCTGTGGTTGTATCTCTTCATGAGGGGCTCACAGCCGTCGCGGGCTCGCTGGCACAGAGACTTACAGGGCTTGATGGGGTCGTGGAGAAATTCCACGGTGCAAATGGGGGCGAACATAGCACATAGAAAGAAGCTAAGCACAGGGCTGCAGCCGAAGTCTACCAGCTCCTGGTACTGCTCGATGGCGAGGACTGCGTTCTCCTGGGTGCTGTGATGCAAGTGATTAGGCATCCGCGTCATGTTCCAGGGCATATATCGACACATCTGAATGCGCACCGGCTCGCAGGGTGACCCAGGCAGCAGAGCCGCAACTGCCCGGCAAAGCCAGGGCGAGAGCCAGGCCAGGAGGACTAGCAGGACCATCCTCTCGACGGACACCGCTCACCACTTGTCTGCACCTTCGTGCTCGGCTGTGGACAGACCGCCGTGGGAGAGAGCCACCAAGGAAGTGCCTGCTCACCTCCAAAGTGTGCGAAGCTGGGTCGTCGAGGCTCAGTCAAGAGGCAACCATCGACGGTTAAGGGGCTGGGGACACTATTTATAACCGATTGTGCCAGTGACGTGTGAACTGGCTTCTGTTTGCCTGCCCGGTCATTACTGGAAGGGGGGCGGAATCTTGTGCCCGGGCTGAACTTCTGAGGCAAGCCCGACTGTACCTCATTTCCACTGAAGTGCCATTCTTGACCTTCTTCTTCTTCCTCCTCTTTCTCTTTTTCTTCCTCTTCCCCTCCTTCCTCTTCTAACCCAGGATTTAAACCAGACAATGAATTATCCAAGTACATTGAAAAAAAACAGTGGAATTATATAAAAGGGGGGGTGGGTGGTGAGTTAGAGATGGGAGTTTATTTAAATGCTATACGTGCAGAATACTATAGTTTTTTCAATAGGAGAAGCCAGGAGCATTAACCTGACAAGCTTTTCCTTATCCAGAGAAGAAATAGTATTTGCACCACAAATAAGTAAATTCCTCATCTGGAATTAGAAAAGAATAGTCAAATACAATTTTAACAAATATTTGTTCAACTTTTGAAACTAAGCCATCTCAATTAATTAAACCCAGTAAAATAAAATCCTCAAGAATAGTTTAAAAAGCCAGCATAGAAATAACTCCCTTTCCTATCCCATTACTTTAGCAAATTCTTGACTGTACTAATATCAAAGAATAATATGTCCAAAAAATATTGAGGCTTCTTTAAAGTATGAACTATCAGTTGTATGATGTTCCTTACTATGTTCTTCCACTTATTTGTAAAATCAGAGCTTGTTGTAGTACCAATTCTTAGTATTTGCATAAGTTCTAATAACAATGTTACATTTTCTGCTGTTCAATCTAACACTCTAATGTCTTTAATTCAAAATCTTTAAAACTTAAATAGAATAGTATCACAATAAGTGGCCAGAGATAGCATAATTAATTTGTGGCATTACATTTTTCCTGTTATTTTGGACAACTTTGTGTTTTATATAAAGATAAAATGGTATTATATTTTTTCAGTGATATATTTTGGGACAGTTTACCAACAGTACCATCCCATTTTATTTGATAGAATAGAATAGAATAGAATTCTTTATTGGCAAAGTGTGATTGGACACACAAGGAATTTGTCCTGGTGCAAATGTTCTCAGTATACATAAAAGAAAAGATACATTCATCAAGAGTCAAGAATCATAAGGTACAACACTTAATGGTAGTCATAGGGTACAATAAGCAATCAAATCATACTAGGAAACAGTCAATATAGATTGTAAGGATACAAGCAACAAAGTTACAGTCATACAGTCACAAGTGGGAGGGGATGGGTGATAAGGAGTGATAAGACAGTTAATAGTAATAGTGCAGATTATGCAAATAGTTGAGGGAATTGTTTTGGCAGAGTGATGGCATTTGGGAAAAAAACTGTCCTTGTGTCTAGTTGTTCTGGTGTGCAGTGCTCTATAGCGTCATTTTGAGGGAAGGGGTTGAAACAGTTTATGTCCGAGATGTGAGGGGTCTGTAAATATTTTCACAGCCCTCTTTTTGATTTGTGCAGTACACAGGTCCTCGATGGAAGAGAGGTTGGTAGAAATTGTTTTTTCTGAAGTCCTAATTATCCTCTGAAGTCTTTGTCTGTCCTGTTGGGTTGGAGAACCAAACCAGACAGTTATAGAGGTGTGGACAATAGACTCAATGATTCCTCTGTAAAACTGTATCAGCAGCCCCTTGTGCAGTTTGAGCTTTCTGAGTTGGCGCAGAAAGAACATTGTTGTGCTTTTTTGATGACATTTTTGATATTAGGTGTCCATTTTAGGTCATGTGATATAATAGAATCTAAAAATTGGAACCTAGAAATCTGTTGATACTGTGTTGTCTAATATTGTAAGAGATGGTAGTATGAGAGGGTATGTATGATGCCAACATCTGACAATTAAAACAGGTCAACAGAATAGCATCCATTCAGCTATGATTACAGAGCATAGATAGATCTATTCTCTGTAGAAATAGGTTCTTTTGCAAGCCATTAAAATGGTTAGCATTAACACTGATGGTGTTACCTAATTTGGGTAATGAAATGTTTGCAAGAAAACAAGCAAGCTCAGAGAGCAGCAAGGAACCCTCAGCCATTAAAATCAATAAACAATAATTGCATCTAGTGATAGTGAATGCCTTAAGGCAGGGGTGTCAAATTGGATTTCTTTGAGAGCTGGAAAGCAAGACAGCCCTCCAGGCAGCACTCGACAATGCGCATTGGCAGGAAGTAGCATCAAGGGAGCAGGCCACATCTGACATGACTCCTCGATCACATGTGTCTTCTTCCCACCATTCTAAGAAACCCTCCTCCCTCTATCCCAAACTGGCTAGATCGCAAGCAGGTTCCAGTGTCTCGCACCAATTTTCTGCTGCTGGCTCTCACCATTCTTCCAGAACATCCTCCTGTCATAGCGGCACATCTAGGCCTCCAAAGGAGCAAGTTACCCCGAACAGGCTGCAGAAGCTGAAGTAGAAGCTGCAGTAGAGCTACACGCCACAGAGGAGGTAACACAGCAGAAGGCGGCAATAGCGGCTCAACAGGCTGAAATAGTGGCTCAACAGGCTGAAATAGCAGCTCAAAAGGCCAAAGCCCAGGCCAGACAATAGGTGGAAATGGCCAAAGCACAGGCCAAATTGGAATTGGCCGAATGGCAAAAAGATGCCGCAACAAAGACGGCATGGGCCGAAGCATGGCGGAAGATGGCTGACAACACCTCCCTCCAATTCAACCTCAAAGAGTTGGGAGAAGGGAGCCCAGATACATGGGTCAAAGCCTTCATGGATGAGCAGCTCTCACTACAAAACAAGCAGCTGGAACCACCTCAGTTGCCTAGTAGTCTCCCACAACCAGGGAAGCACAGGGATGAATCTCAACCACAGACTCTACACGTCATTTACGCTACTGACATATGACCTAAAATATGAGATTCACTTCCCACCAACAGCAAACTTCCCCCAACTGATGTTGTATGTACTAAGGTCCAAGATTCTCTTCCCAGCACCAGCAACCCTACTGCAATGTCTCACACCCTGCTGGCCAAGCAACTTAACCCATCAGTGCTCACAACAACTTGTCGAAGAGTCGACATGCCATCAACAACTGCACACTCAATCCACAGGCAGCAGTGTTCCTGCCACAACCTCAATACCAATGTGGCTCCCAGGCACTACAAGGTAACCATGCCCAGCCTACACAGCAGTGTGATGCTTGACCATCATCCCCAGTATGGGAGAACGACATCCTCCGTAAGTATTGAGAGGAGGACTACAACCCGTCGTTGACTTACAACCCGAACCCACCCTATGACAATCCAGGGGGAGAACCCTCTATGTCAATACCTCCCCCCAACTCAGCAAATGCTGAAGATTACTGGAGAAACTTGGCTGTACAGAGTGGAAAGCTAAATTTGCATGCCAACAGAGTTCTCAGATCCTCTGACAAGCCAGGCAGCGAGTATCTAGTATAGAAGAAATTCTTCCTGTGCCCTGTTCAGGTGGCACGCCTGAACCCTGATGAAATAATCGGACACTTGATAGCATGGCTAGGGCCACAGTCTGCCAACATACCTAGGGCACTTTTGACATTCCACTTAGACGACCTAGTTGCTGCCCTACGGTTATCATGGAAAAGGCTTGATGAACTGTATGGCGCTTCCGAGGACATAGAAGCAACACTCTTGGATAGCTTCAACAGTTTTCCTAAAATTCCTATTGACAAGCCTCGCCAAATCATAGACCTCACTAACATACTTGTCCAGCTGAGAATGGCACAATGGGATCTCAACTTACTGGCACTCGCCTGTCTCGATCACGTTGACACACAACAAAATTGTTTGAAAACTTCCGCAGGTGCTAATTGAAAAGTGGCTCCAGTTGACTGACACTTTCACGGCCAAGGGTTGCCACCACTTCATACCCTTCACAATTCTTTAAGAATTCATGTCACACCAGGTGACAACACACACCGGGCCCATGGACTCAGAGCTGTTAGTCCTCCTAATAACAGAAGATACAACAGCAACCATATATCGCCCTCTGGCCCTATGCACACTACCAGGGAAAGACCCTTCATGGTTATCCATAATACAGAGATCGACTCCCATCTACACACAGTTGAGGAGAGGACTCATAAGATACAACCCAATTTAGATCTCCGCACACAAAGAGAATACAGTTTTGTCCTATGCAGCACACTTGTCACTCGCTGAATAGCTGCACTGGGTTTGCAGCCAAATCACTGACCCAACTAAAAGAATTGCTAAGGGAGTACCAATACTGCTACAAGTGTTGCAAATCCAAACACCTGTCCAAGTACTGCACAGCCAAGGTGCAATGCGACTTATACAATAGTGACCAGCACCCGACCACGCTGCATCCAGACTCTGAGCCGCCACCGCAGATATCTCGTAACCCTCCTTTGGACAAGGAGCCTCAACGTAACACAGAAGCATGCAGAGCTCCTTGATAGACTGCCAAACTGCAACCACAACCAAGGCTGAGCGTCAACTGCACAGCACTGTGCGCCGACTCACCACACACTCGTTCGTGTCTTCCCATCTGTTTAGACAAAGTGTACCCTGAAGGACACCCTAAAGATGCTGTGAAAATGTACGTGCGGATAGACACTCAAAGCACCTGCACCCTGGCAAAACCTGCATTCTTCGACCTCTTTGAGGTGCTACAGGACAAACTTCCCTTCACTGTATCAACATGCCATAGACCAAAAAGCACATTGGGGAGGACAGCTACTGGACTCTGCATAGAGTCATTGGGTGGAAGTTCCCGGTTCCTACTACCGCCCTTATTTGAATGCGATGGGGTACCGAACGATCGCAGTCAGATCACAACACCTGAGGTCATAAGTAGCATGCCTCACCTACAGCACCTGGCTCATTACTTCCCTGCTCTAGATCTGGAGGCTGATATCCTACTCTTGCTGGGAAATTATGCCCCAGGTGCCTTTCTCTTCTCCGAGTCAGTCGGCAGCCCTGTAGATGGCCCAGTGGCCATCAAATCTCCACTAGGATGAGGGATCATAGGAATTGTCAGTGTTGCTCAGATGCAGGCTCCAACCCAGGCAAATGCCTTAGCACCATCCATTCCAACTGCCTTCCGACACCCTTTTAACACCATTGAAAACAACAATGCTGTTCCAGCCTAAAAGGCCACCGGCAATCAGTACACTTTCACTAGGACACCCTAAACGGCCGCCAACAACCACCCTAAATGGCCGCCAACAACCACCAGACAACCATAAGACATTCTACACAGGCATATGCCTCTGCAACACCCTTTCCAACAGCTTCCTGATGCCCTTTGACACCGTGGAAGCAAGTGTACCATTCCAATCCTAAAAGGCCACCATAGTGACCAGCAGACTTTCACCTTTGCCATCAAGAGTACCTGTACACCCTAAAAGGCCACCAGAGGTGACCAGCAGAATCACACCAAGAGGCCGAACTTGAAGATTGAACCTCAAGCTTTGCATGCTTTACTTTGTTTGATGCTTTATTAATGCTTACTGTTTTTCTTAGTTATATAGTTATATGTTATTCAGTTAGTATTACTGTTTACTGCTTATCTTAGTTTATAGTCTATTTTTTTCTCTTCTTTTAATAGTGGAATTTACAATTCCAGGCGGGGAGTGTGCTGTCCCAGCCAGTCTATGGGAATTGGATAGTTACTTAGGAATTATGAGCTGTCCCCTTAAGGGAATGCATCATGGTAAATGTAGTTAAAGGTATTCTGGGAAATGTAGTTCATGTCATGTAGCCACATCTGTAATCCTGATTGGTCACTGAATGGTGGGTTGGGGGAGGTTGGTGGGTTGGGGGAGGTTTTCCTCACTTTTTCCTGAACTCTCTAACTCATGGCAGCTTCTTTCTATCGCTACAAGATGGGTTAGGAGATAAACATCTTTTACTACAAGGCAGATATACAAAGGATTGGTCATTAAAGAAGAACTTTGTCACAAATGTGAGTTATGAGGATACCTGATGAACCAATAAATGTAATTTGTTATGGACGTCTTGTTGAGTTATCTATCTGCATCTGTACAGCTTCAAATCCACCTCTGTGCAGAAGGCAGA